>CM048647.1:87412910-88012910 GCA_026413185.1 Pueraria montana var. lobata | reverse complement strand
AAAAAATATATTGAAACAAATAAGAAACTAAGAAAGATTTCTAAAAATACTCTTATTTAAGAAAAAAAATACTCCTAAATATGTTTTGATTAAATAATATTTCTTAAAAATCTCTCATTCAACATTTTATATGTCAAAGTTTTTATAAATATATACACGATAATATGTTAAATAGAGTGTTTTATGAGATAATTTTAAAAAATTTAAATATTTAACTAAGGTTGAATTATTTTATAGGAGGAAAATTATTTTTTAATAAAAACAACTAAAAATATTAAAATTTAATTAAGCTATGTATTCATAAATATTTATGTTATTTAATTATCAATATTTAATGTAATTATTCATATTAAAAATTTACTTTGAAGTATAAACAAGTCAAGTAAACTGTGAAATAAAATCATAGTTACACTGTTCAAACTAAAAATCATATGTGAGTATTACATTGTAAAAGTTAATTAGGTAAAATTAGATAAAAAAAATCACTACACAGAAATAGACACATGTGATTTTAATTATCACCAATAATTAAACACATGAAAAGAGAAAAATATGTGGATAAAATCTCACCAGTTTAATTTAATACAAATTTTTTTATCCCGTGTATTTTGTTGCATCAGTTAAAGGACTTGAAATACACACTTTAAAATTTTTTTGGTTACTTGAAAAAATAAATGCTAAAAGTTTTTGTATTTTAAATATAATATTTTCAATAAAATATTTTATATTTTAAATATTTTCTTACACTGGTTAAAAAAATCAAACCCTAGCTGCTGTACTAGTTAAGAAGAAAAGTACAAAGCATGCATGTTAAATTGCAATAACAACAATCAGCAGCATCAGCAAATTGAAATTTTAAAACTATAATATATATAAAATAGTACTCCTCGATTAAAAAAGAATCATTTTAAACATTTTAACTTAAGACTTAATTACGAGCCAAACACTTTACCACCAGTCCACTAGTTAAGATCTCCTAGTAATAATGTCTTAAAAGTTGGTGCCGATATAGGTAGGGATGACAAAACGGGTCGGTTCGTCCCGTCCCGCCAAAAACAGGTTGCCCTGCCCCGTCCTGCATAAGAAAAGTGGATTGAAAATCCAAATCCGCTCCAAAAAACCAAAAAATGAAAAAATAAATATATAATAAATATATTTTAATTAATTTTATCTTTTATAAATATTAAATATTAAATACTTATTAAAAAATTAAATGTATTACCTTAAATTTTAAATAATAATTTATTTAGACAAAAAATATATTAAATAAATATTAATAATATATGTATAAAATATAAAAATAAATATTAAATTTATTATTTTTTATAAAAAAGGATTAGTGGATTGACCCCGCACTGACCTGCCCTCAACCCGTTTTTTGCCTGATCAAAACGGATTGACGGGTTGAAAACCTCAACATGACCCGCCAAAAAAAGGGTCAAAACGGGTTGATTCGACGGGTCTAATCCGTTTTACCACCCCTAGATATAGGATGGTTCGCTAGTTCAATGTACGTGTATGGAAATGGAACACTAAGCCGTAGTAAGGTTATGAAAAGCTTATAGCACTCAATTTCCAAGGATCGGAATATCTGTGCTATGTTGCATTGTTGCAAGCTGGCTAAATAGCAGCTTTACATGCATATATATCTCACAATTTGCACATCTTTCATCCTTAAACATTAGCATAGTTCGAATAACCCCATCACTTTTTTTGTCACAAAAGCACCTATTTTGCTTTGCACAGTACAGCATCTTTCCTGAAGTTTCGCATCTGGTCGCTATAATTATATATATACTCACACACACACATGCACAGTAAACGGAACGTGTTATATATTCTTATATATCCTTTTGACCTTGCTAGCTAGCTAGCTTCTTGCAGGTATTAATTCATTGCAATATGTACTGATCAACGGTTTGGATTTTGAAAAATTTAATTCTGAAAAAGGGTGAAGAGAAAGAGATGGGAAAAAGTTGAAATATTATTTTAAGTGAATCCAATTCTGTGGGTCTTTTTCTTTAGGTATATATTGAGGGGAAAGCTATAAATTTGCCCTCGATTTTGTATCAGTGGATGACGTACAATTATTAACAGATTCAACACAACTGCGCACTTGGGCCAACCTTATTCTGATTTCTGAAATTAGAATGGATTCTCGTATACATCACATCACACCAATTGTGTAAATCTTTTTTGAGCTTTTTCTTCTTAAGTTATGACCCAGTATTTTTCAATGGGTAAAATGTCCTGTGCAATCAAATGTCATTTTGAGCTTTTCCGGCCTTTTACAACTAATAAAAAAAATTAGTAAATTGTTTCATTAAAAATAAAAAATAAAAAACTATTCATTCAGTAGCCAAGATCCTGTCTCCAACCATATATAGCATTTGAAAATCATAGGCCCGGTAGATGTGTGTAATGAAAAAAAAAAAAAGAAGTTATGGCACATATATATCAACTTCTTTCAATTGCATCATATTATTAGTTTGTCCTTTGGTTATCTTTCTAATTAAGCACAACATTCTTATCAACCTCTCCACCAGGGATCAATATTTTTTTATTCGAAAACATGCTCTTCTTTTTTTTTTTTTGGCAAAAGGAGGTGAGCCAGGGAAAGCTAAAAGGGCTAACATTCCAACTGTGTTGGCACCCCGGCCCCAATAGCACCAAAAGTAAATACCCTAAATAGAATTAATAAAAGAACAGTAAACACAAAACACTTGGGGAGGCCAAACCAAAACCCAAGGAAGCAAAACTATGAGAATTTGTACGATGGGAGCCCATTTCTATACCTAAGGAGCTCTTGAGAAATAAAAGATGGTGGGGAGTCCCACCAAGTATAGCCTAGATTCCGGGCAGCAAAGGAGGCTAGTTTGTCAGCACAAACATTGCCTTCTTTATATATGTGGCTAATCCTAAAGTTGAGAGACTTTGTGTAAACTATACAGTTCAGCCAACGATTATAAATGGACCAAGGAACAATGCTTGGATTGTTGAAAGCATGGAGCAACAACTTAGAGTCCGTTTCCAACCATAACCATCTCCAGTTCTCGGAGACAGATTTTTCAATGGCAATAATGGCAGCCATCACTTCTGCCATGAGAGCATGATTTGTTCCAATATGGTAGGCAAAGGAACCAATGTATTGAAGATTACTATCAATGAATATGCCACCGCAGCCAGCCAATCCAGGGTTCCCTTTGGCGGCCCCATCAGTGTTGCATTTTATCCAAGGCAAAATCGGAGACCTCCATATGACTGTCTTGATCAAATCAGCTCTCCTGGGATGACTGCTCATTGAGAAATTCTTGAGAATAACAAAGTCTGCCATGGAATTTCCCATATGTCCAGAAGTAAGAGTGCCCGTGAGATGGACTGCAACAAAAATATTATTAATAATAGATTCAAAGGATTGGTGGTTATTAATAACATGCTCTTCTTTACAATTCATTTTTACCGAGTTAATTAATATCCAACATTACTTATGGGTATGAAGATGAATCTGGTAGGAATGAAACATCTTAATTTTTTTTGGGCTTTTTCTTCTCAAGTTATGACCCAATATTTTTTTAGTTTTTTTTAAAATATATAGTAAAAAAAAAAAAGAATCTTCAATATATTTTTGGTCCCTAAAATTTTTACAGATTCTACATTTGGTTCTTAATAAATGTTTTCTTGAGAAACAAGTATTAGACTTTTCTTTTTTGCTTCGTGGGGTGCAACACCAACATATTCTTGTTCTATTTGCTTGGGTGCAATGACAATACTATTAATTATTGGGTAAAGGAAACTTAAATGATCATTTGATTGTTTTGGGTACTCGTGTGTGCTCTGTTTTTTTGTGAAATTTCGAAGACCTCTTATGTTGAGGTTATGAGCTTTCTATCTTAAGAGTTAGATTTTTATTTCTTCAACATTTTAGGGTTATTATTATTACACCCTTTGTGAACATTTATTATTGATTGTTTGGTGATTTCTACTTTTTCTTAATATTGATCCCTTTTAACAATTATTTTTCTATTTATTTGTTTGGGTGATTGAATATATACTTTTTTGTGGCTATTTATTACATTCCTCACATATTCTCTTACAAAAAGGTTAATTTGTCCATTTGTTTTTTTATTACTTCTGTTGTGTGTGTCCATCTTTTCCAATAAATTTGTGTCCTTTACATTTTTTTTTTCATTTTTTCTTTTCTAATGTATGGATTAAAAAGAAGAGAAAATAAAGTCAACAATGACAATTTTTTTCCATCGAGTTTTCCTACTTTTTTTTGGTTAGTTATTTTTATTGGATTGTCTACCTTTTTTGCAATGTTCTCAGAATCGGACCGGACCGGCCGGTTCGATCGAGAACCGGTCTGGTGACCGGTCCGGATACACTATAAAACTGGAGGAACTCGGAATTGGTGGGAACCGGTCAAACCCGGTCAAGAACCGGTACCAAAAACCGGTTTGAACCGGTATTTTTTTATTTTTTTTATTTTTATTTTTTTCATTTAAAATTTTAAATTTAATATAAAATATTTTAAAGATAAATAAAAACACATGTTTAATAAATATCTCAAATTGTTATAAATTATTTTATCAATTATTATTATTATTTTCTTGTAAAACATATAATTTGCTCATTTATATTAATTTATAATTTTTTTATATCTTGATTTTTGATAACTTTATATTATATTAATTTGTCATTTTCTTTCTTTATTCTAAATGTAAATTTGTTATTGTTAATGGACAATATTTTATTTTATTAAAATTTGAACTTAAGTATTATGATATATATAATAAAACTTTTATATATTTTTTGAATGTTAAAACCTTGTAAAGTGATATTTTAAGTTTTATTATAGTTTTTAATGTTATAAAGTTATGTGACATTATATTTATTTAATATTATTTTATAAATTATTTTATTATTATTATTTTATTAATACCGGTTCAACCACGGTTCAACCACGGTTGAACCATTGAACCTTGAATCAGTGCCTTGACCGGTTCAATGACCGGTCCGGTTTTAAAAATATTGTTTTTTTGTATTCGTATCGAGTTATCTTACTAACTTCCTTAAGAAGCATAGACAAATTTGTTAGGTTCTAAGACCTTGGACGATGTCCAAACCCTCCTATTTCGGTTTTGATGATAATAACTAAAGGATAAATTTTGAAGTATCTAATGATCTAGTTTGAGTGTTATAGGATTTACATCGTCCAATCCCGCAATGGTATTGTATCTCTCAAACCTGGACTCTATGTTTTAATAAAGTGAGCGTCCAATTGTGTTTTATAAGAAACATACAGGCAGCGTCCAATGCTCCTTGGAGAACAAGCGTCCAACGCTTGAGTAACACTCACTGTGGTTACTATCTTTAAAATACGCTTTCTATAATATAAGGCAACGTTCACTATATCATATTTTAACATGCCATGATCTTTTCGAAAAAGTATTGAACAGGAAAAGAAGAAGCTTCTCTCTGCAGAGAAAGTACAAGTAGGAGAGAGGCGCTACGAGTACGGCTGTCACTTCCATCACTTCACTCTAAGTCAAAATGTGACAACGGCAATAAGCTACAGAAAGAATCGCTCTTGGAAAAGGAACAGAATCCTCAACGGATATCTTTCAACAAACTTCCTATATATAGAAGGATGAGCTCACGTATCAAGAAGACGAGAATTTGAAAAAGAGCAGAAACCCTGTCAAAACGACTGGACGACCATAAGCGAAAAAGAGCATTCATCTTAGCTTTGCTAAGCGAGTCTATACACTCATTCTTATTGTAATATCCTCTCATTGAGAGTTAAATTTTATTTACAATATCAAACAATACTGTTTGGAAAGCCAGGAGTGGCTTAGTGTTAAAGAATACTTGGTTTTTGTGTTTAATCTCAAGGGGAGATTAAGGGTGTGCCAGAAGTGGCCTAGAGAATACTTGTAGCCAGAAGTGGCAAAGTTAAGAATACTTGAGTGTAATCAGTTTTGATTAGTAGAACCCTTCAAAAGTTTTTGAAGGAGAACTGGACGTAGCTCAGTTGAGTGAACCAGTATAAAACTACGTATTCTATTCACTCACCTTCTAGCTTACTTGCATTTCTTTCAAACTATCTCTTCAGCATACTACGAAAAAGTTTCTATACACCTTTTTATCTAAGTTTATCCATTACGTGTATTTAAACGAAAAAGAAGAAGAGTAGTTTCTTTGGACGGTTATTTTTAATCGACTGGACGATAGCTTATTTTTTTTTCTGTTTTACTAAACTTCTGTAAAACGAAAAGATACACTATCTTCACTCTAGCTAAAGTTTTCCAAAGAAAATTTAAATACACTATTCAACCCCCCTTCTAGTGTATTTCTCTACATTTCAGTTGGTATCAGAGCTCGACCTCTTGGGTTGAGTTCTTAACAGAACAGAGGAAAGATCCTGAGAAAGATGGAAAACGAAGGACAAGCTGTGAACAGACCACCACTCTTCAAGGGTGTCAAATATGACTACTGGAAACAAAGAATGATAGCATTCTTTGAATCTAGCCATATTGACATGTGGGAAGTTGTGGAGATGGGCGATTATATTCCACTTGATGAAAGCCTCAACGAAATCCCAAAGGCTAGATGGACGGAAGAGCAAAAACAAAGATTTTATCTCAACTCCAGAGCCAGAAACATCATCATGTGTGCACTAAGCGAACAAGAATACAACAAGGTGCACAGTCTCAAAAGCGCAAAACAAATGTGGGACACTCTTGCATTAACATATGAGGGTTCCACTCAGGTAAAACGTAACAAACTCAGTCTCCTTACTCGTCAATATGAGTTGTTTAGTATGGAAGAAAACGAGGACATACAAAGTATGTTTGGACGGTTTCAAACCATATTAAATGAACTTAGAGCACATGGTAAAGATTATAATAACTATGAACATATTGACAAAATTCTAAGAAGTTTGCCTAGGAAATGGAGACCACAGGTTACAGCTTTGAGAACAAAGAAGGAACTGGACGATATGTCCTTAGAAGAACTTGTGGGAACCCTCAAGGTGCATGAACTAGAACTGCATCAAGATAATGATGGTAAGAAAAATAAGTCTCTGGCGCTCAGCGTCCAGAAGCCAAGGAAAGCATCATCGTCCAAAGCCATGCAAGCTGAAACATCATCAGATGAACAATATGAAGATGATGACTCAGACGAAAATGATGAACTATCCTTTATATCCAAAAGGATACATTCTATGTGGAAAAAGAAAGGTGGATCCAGATGGAGAAACCTGAAGAGGAAAGACTTCAAAGAAAAGAAGGAGAAGAGTCCAATTATATGCTACGAATGCAAAAAGCCAGGACACTTCAAATCAGAGTGCCCAGATCTTGACAAAAGCAAGGACAAGAAGAAGAAATTCTTCAGCAAAGGAAAGGGCAAGAAAGTTCTGATGTCCACATGGGAAGATCTGGACGATGACTCATCATCAGACGAGGGAGAAGAGGAGGAAGCACACATATGTCTGATGGCGGACACCTCAACTGACTCTTCAGAGCCAGAAGAAGAAGATGAGGTAGATTTTAATGACTTAGATTCAATACAAGAAGCTTATCATGAATTACTTTCAAATTCTTCTATCTTGTCAAAAGCCTATAGAACTTTAAAGAAATCATCCAAATCACTTTCAAAAGAAAAAGAAGCTTTAGAAGAAAATGTTAGACAACTGAAAAGTGAAAAGGAAGATTTACAAGAAAAGTTTGCAGAGCTCTCAAGGCAAAATGAAACTACAAAAATGGAGAGGCGAGCTCTCTGGAATGATGCTGCTCAAGCCTATGAATCCTATAAGGATTCAAGGGATAGAGAAAGGAATCTTTCCATAGAGGTTCGAAATCTCAATGCAGAAAACAAAAGGCTGGTTGAGAAGCTTCTGAAAGTTGAAGCAGATACTTCCTTAAGAGGTCAACCACATGATGTTGTAAAACTTCATGAAGAGATTGACAGCCTAAAGAAGGATCTGTCAAACTTTGTCAAGGGCTCGGACAACCTAAAAAAACTTTTAAAATATGAAGGTTGTAAGAGACCAAATGACAGGTCAGGACATGGATACAAGGGAAAGAAATATATTCATGATGAAGAAACAGATGTTTGCTACTTCTGTGGGAAACCTGGACATATAACGTCCAAATGCAGACACCTGCCTAAGAGGGGAACATTCAACACCCTTCAAGCTAACAAAAAAGGACCCAAGTCAATCTGGGTACCTAAGGATAAAATTGTTTCTGTTGCAGACATGCTTAACAGCAGGAAAGAAACTCCAATCATGGTACCTGGACAGTGGGTGCTCACATCACATGACGGGAGAAAGGTGTATGTTCCAAAGCCTCCTACCCAAGACTGGTGGGACAGTCACTTTTGGAGGGAATCAGAAAGGGATGATAGCTGGCGTAGGTAAGATTGGTATACCACCCTATCCCTGTATTGATAACGTTCTTTATGTTAAAGGTCTTAAACATAATCTACTTAGCATAAGTCAATTATGTGACAGTGGATATGATGTTGCCTTTAATAAAGGTGAATGTACAGTCAAAAACTCTGATGGATCCCTTCTCTTTACTGCAAAGAGGCAAGGCAATCTGTATAAGATTAAACTTGGGGAACTATCAAGTCAAAATGTATCTTGCCTAGTTTCTGTACAAGAAAATCATTGGTTATGGCATAAAAAACTTGGTCATGCAAGCTTGAGGTTAATCTCAAAGCTGAACAGGCACAGCCTTGTAAGAGGACTACCAAGTATGTCATATAAAGATGATCTTCTTTGTGAAGCTTGTCAGAAGGGGAAACAAGTGAAAAATTCTTTTCAAAGTAAAAACATTATTTCCACTTCTAGACCACTAGAGCTGTTACATATTGATCTGTTTGGACCCACAAGAACAGCCTCGATAAGTGGTAAAAGATATGGGTTAGTTATAGTGGACGACTATACCAGATGGACATGGGTCTTATTCCTATCCACAAAGATGAGTCCTTTAAGGCCTTTTATAATCTCTGCAAAAGAGTTCAAAATGAAAAAGGAGTATGCATTGCTTCAATCAGAAGTGATCACGGGGGTGAATTCGAAAACGAAAGTTTTCAAAGGTTCTGTGAGGATAATGGTATCCTTCACAACTTCTCAACACCTAGAACACCACAACAGAATGGTGTAGTTGAGAGGAAAAACAGGTCACTTCAGGAGATGGCCAGAACCATGTTAAATGATAATTCAACCCCTAAACACTTCTGGGCTGAAGCAGTGAATACTGCCTGTTATTTACAAAACAGAATCTATATAAGGCCGATATTGAAAAAGACTCCATATGAATTGTGGAAGGGTAGAAGACCCAACATATCTTACTTCCATCCATTTGGATGTCAATGTTTCATTCTGAACACTAAGGATAACCTGGGAAAATTTGATTCTAAGTGTGATGAAGGAACATTGCTTGGGTATTCTGAAACTTCAAAGGCGTACAGAGTCTATAACTCTAGAACCTTAGTTGTTGAAGAAGCTATCCATGTGAAGTTTAATGACAACAAGCCTGATAAGGAATTATCAGAGCTAGACAAATCATTTGCAGATATCAGACTGGACGATGCAAGTAAGTCATCAGATTCGTCCAAACATGATGTCTCAGTTGAAGAATCAAATGCACTACTGGACCGTCCAGTTGAAGAACAAAGAGAACCAACTGGACGCAACTGGCAAATGAAGAAACATCATCCACAGGAGCAAATCATTGGGGATCCAGAAGACAGAGTCAAAACCAGATCTTCACTTCAACGACAGCAAAGTCATGCAGCATTCATATCTCAAATAGAACCTAAGACTGTGGACGATGCCTTAGAAGATGAAGGATGGGTCAAAGCAATGCAAGAAGAACTTGACCAATTTCAAAAGAACAATGTCTGGAAGCTAGTAGAACTCCCCAACGACAAAGAGGCTGTAGGAGCAAAGTGGGTGTTCAGAAACAAGCTGGACGAAGAAGGTAATGTTGTGAGAAACAAAGCAAGGTTGGTAGCAAAAGGTTACTCACAACAAGAAGGTATAGATTATACTGAAACTTATGCTCCTGTTGCACGTCTGGAGGCAATTCGCATTTTACTGTCATTTGCAGCTCATAGCAATATGAAGCTATACCAAATGGACGTAAAAAGTGCATTCCTCAATGGACTCATAAAAGAAGAAGTATATGTGGAACAACCCCCAGGATTTGAAAGTGATACTTTTCCAAACCATGTTTTTAAACTCAACAAAGCACTATATGGGTTGAAACAAGCTCCTAGAGCTTGGTATGAAAAACTCAGCACATTTCTGTCAGAAAATGGTTTTTCAAGAGGAAAAGTAGACACTACGTTGTTTCGCAAAGACTACTCTTCTGATTTTATTATTGCACAAGTATATGTTGATGATATCATATTTGGTGCCACTAATGAATCTCTCTGTGAAGATTTTGCCAAATTAATGCAAACAGAGTTCGAAATGAGCATGATGGGTGAGCTGAAATTCTTCCTTGGACTCCAAATCAAACAAACTGAAAAGGGAATATATATACATCAGACTAAGTATGTCAAAGAGCTACTAAAGAAGTACAAACTGGACGATGCAAAACCAATGAAAACTCCTATGCATCCAACAACAGCTCTTGGACTGGACGACAACTCAAGGAAAGTAGATAATACTCTATACAGAGGTATGATAGGATCTCTCCTGTACCTCACTGCGTCCAGACCTGACACAATGTTCAGTGTATGCCTATGTGGCAGATTTCAATCTGATCCAAGGGAAGTTCACTTAACTGCTGTTAAAAGAATCTTTCGATATCTTGCTGGAACCACTAACCTTGGGTTACATTTCAAAAGAGAGAAAGATTTTAGGCTAATAGGATATTGTGATGCTGATTATGCTGGAGATCGCATTGAAAGAAAAAGCACCAGTGGAGGATGTCACTTCATCGGTGGTAACCTAGTCTCCTGGATATGCAAGAAGCAAGGAACAATTGCTCTGTCCACTGCTGAAGCAGAGTATATCTCAGCTGCAAAATGCTGCTCTCAAATCTTGTGGATCAAGCATCAACTTGAGGACTACAACATATATGAGAGTAACATTCCTATCTTCTGTGATAGTAAAGCTGCCATAAATCTCTCTAAAAATCCCATATTGCATTCAAGGGCTAAACATATAGAAATTAAACATCACTTTATAAGAGACCATGTCCAAAAGGGAACTGTGGAATTACACTTTGTAACCACAGATAATCAGCTTGCTGATATATTCACCAAACCCCTTACTGAAGACAAGTTAATCCTTCTGAGGGACAAACTTGGCATGGCCTCTGTAAAGGAATGATTAACATCTACATGATGCGTCCAATAACTTCATAGCGTCCAAAGGACATGTCGTCCAAGGAACACTAGAGTCATGCATATGTATTACATGCGTTTCACTTAAAGTCCAACATATGGACGATGTCATTTTATCTTAGTCTTTTCTTCTGATTCAAATTAATAAAACAGATCGTTTTAAGGATAAGTATGAGCTAAAACTCTATGCTGAGTCACCAAAATGGCGGTAACCGTACACAATTACCCACATCCTCTGCACGTCTCATCATGGCGGGTTTTATGGCGTCAGTTTCTTTTCAAATATTCAAAAATAAAAAATAAAAACAAAACTGCTTCATATTCTCCAAACAAAGCCCAAACACCACCTTATCAAATCATCACCGGAGAAAAACACTCATCAAACCTAAACACTCTCTCTCTCTCTCAGAAACCCCAAAAACCCTATCAGAAAACCTAAAAATCCAAGCTTTACAAGAATGGCAATCTCTACAAACTCAAGCAACTCAGAACTCGACGTCCTGACCTACCCTGAGACTACGGTTGTGCACCAAGGAGCTGCTACGGTGCACATTGAGCACTTCTTTGACATTGAAGCGCTCGAGAAGCTAGGACTAAATCTGAACGAGAGCCTACTGAAGTATGGAATCAGAGGCTACTTCAATGACAACCAGAAAATCTATCCAGAGTTGATCAGGATGTTCTGGAGGAATGTCAAGTTTCAGAGCCCAAGGGAGCTCGTGGCCAATATTCTTGGACGAAAAGTGACGCTGTCCACCGAGGCCATAGCAAAGGTAACTGGTTGCATAAGGGAGCAGAATCAGTACAAAACCAACTGGGCCAAGATGTACGGCGATAACGTTGCAACTGTGCTTTGCAAGTCCAAAACGCCTGAGACGATGAAGATTGAGTACAAGAATCTGTGCGAGGAAGCCAAAATTTGGCAGCAGGTGTGCAACAAGAGCATCCTGCACAAAGCTGGGTCTAAGGACTCAGTCACAGACTTACACAAGTTTGTGATATTCCATTTGATGGAAGGCATTCCCTTCAATCTCCCTCACATCATCTACGTCAATATCGTGAGGATGATGAAGTCCGTAGGTGGGAATGATGACATTTTCTACGCCGCCCTGTTAAACAGGATCTTCTGGGATCAGAAGCTTTATCAATGCTTCTATGATGAATTGGATGAAGAAGCCCATGAAGCCATAGTGAAGAAAGGGCCAATAGTGGCAACACAGCAGTTGTTTGGTGAGCCCAACATAAGGCAAATGAAGATCAAGCTAACAGCCAAGGTCTTAAGGGACCTGGATGAGGACACCATCAACAAGCAAAGGCATGAGCAGAGCAAGATCATCTCTAATGATGACGAAGAAGAGATTGATCTACTGGGCATTCGTAGAAAAATCAAAAGGCTGATGGAAGAACAGCAAGGCAGAAAGATAACACGCCAAGCATCTCATATGCATGAGGAAGATGCTGAGAAGGAAAGAAGGACCAAGAAAAGGCATGCTGAGACATCTGTTGCTCAGTCACCAGCAGGAAAGCGTCCAAGGACTGAAACGTCCAAACCTGCTCAAGAGGAGAAGCGTCCAAAGGTAGCTTCAGTAAAGGTTGTCCCAGAAAAGCAAAAGGTATGAAAGCTTCAATTACTGGACGACTCTGATGATGATGACCAGATCCCAATTGGTCAGATCATGAAGGAGACAGAGGGTCCTCAGCAAAAGAAGCAAAAGGCACAACCTGCTAAAACACCTCCTTTTCTTGCTAATGTGCCACGAAGAAGAGTGAAGACTCAAGCAAAAAGGGCAAAAAGGACTGCAGTGCTACCATCCTCCTCTCAAGACACCGACAACGTGTCCACCAGCACCCTTCTACCAGCAATATCAGGTGCTCCTTCCACATCGACAAGCCAGCAAACACCTCTTCGCTTGGATCTATCCAAGTTTGTGCGTCCAAGAGATGCATGGAGGGATACATGGTCCCCATGGACTATCCCCCCCAAGCAGAAAACAAAAGAAGAGAAAGACAGAGAGCGCTTTCCAGTTGCATTCCTCACATGCAATGATCAGAATCTCTGTAAAGAAGGTGATGTGATCCAGAGGCCTCTGCAAGAGCCTCTAAAGCGGCATTATACAACTGCCTCAGCACCTGAGTGGACGAGGTATGTTTGCACTGAATCTTTGTCAGCTGCTTATTCTGCCATGCCCAAAGGAACGATCATCAGCAATCCTCTGCCTAGTTGGACGAGAGAAGTGTATCCACACTTAGTACGCATGCCTTATCCTTACATCTGTCCAACTGGAACTCAGCAGAGAGTGCGTCCAGCAGCTGTAAATCTGCAGAAGCCAGAGGTTGAAATTGCCTCTCATTTCACCAAGACGGTTGCGGAGCAGAAAGGGAAGGCTCCAAAGAAAAAGAAGGCACCGTCCAAGAAGTCTTCTGCTAACAAGGATAGTGAGCTGGATGCAGAATTGCAATTAGCAATTAAAGAAAGTCTGGACCAGTCAGTAACGCAGCAGCGTCCAGACGCAGAGTGGGTCAGGGATGTTCAAATCTGGACTCCAATCACAAAGTTCCTGCCACTACCAGCTGGAACTCCAGTGCTAAACTTCCAGCCTGGCGACTTTGATGATCTTGGAAAGCTTCTGCAACAGATGTACATTCCAAACCAAGCAATCGCCTACCCACCAAACATGCACATAAGCCGAGCGACGGAAATAAAGTTTGTACCAGACAGAGTATGTCCTAGACTGCCTGTCTATGATGCTGGTCGCAAGAAAGGCTTCAAATTCTACGGCATTGAGATGCCCAGCAGGGAGGAGAAAGTTGAAACCCTGCAAAAATCCTCTTACACCTGGGGTCATTTATTTGATAAGTCTGGTAAGCTCACGCGTGAACTTGGAACCTCAGATTCCATAACCTTTTGGCGCCAGATTCTATGGAACGATTCCCAGCAAGCCTCATCCTCAGGCTGTTCCAAGGATGATTTTGTTCATCCCCCTCATGGGATAGAAGTGCTGCGTCCAGTCAAGACTCATCATTTCTCAGACACATTTGCCTGCTTTCTGAAGGATTCAGATGATTATCTGGAGTTGATGAAGACTCTGCCAACAATCAGAAGCAACAAGGTGTTTGACCTCAGAACACTGGATCGCACGGAGTTTGTGGAGGAACTCCAAACTCTCCATGAGGAGTATCTTGCAGAAGAAGCCGCCGCAGCAGTGGAACAAGCTCGTGTTGAGCAGCTGGCTTTTGAGGAAGCTGAAATAGCAACCATGGAAAAGGAAGATACGGTTGCTAAATCAAAGGCTACACAGGCAGAACTGGATTAAGCATCTGCCAAGGTGACAAAGGTGCTAGCTCATCTTGACCTGGACCCATCAGTACCAGTGGACGTAGAACACTTTGTAACGTCACATGAAGAAGCTATCGTCCAGTCTGATAGATCCGAGGATGATAGAGAGCTCGTTGTTGAAGCGTCCAAGCAAATGGAAGCCTCTGCAGCACAGCCTATTGCTGAAGATGTCACAAGCCTCCCCATTGTTGAAGCTTCTGCTGAAGCACATTCAGGCACACATCAACTGGTTCCAACTGGATCTTCAAGTCCAAGGGGCATCAATCCCCTGCGATTTGCTGAACCACAAGGAGTCTCAGAAGACCGTGTTCATGAAATTGTGCAACAGGCTCTGAGGCAGCAACAGCTGGAGACTGAGGCCGCATTTCAAGCTTTTCAGCAAAGACAACAGGCTGAAGCTGAACAACATCGTCTAGTGCTGCAAAATGCAATTACTGAGCAGTTCATGAGTCTCTCACAGACACTTGTGAACCAGATTCAACATACAGCAGCCACCTTACTTGGTCACGTTGCGCATGCAGTTCCACAAGTCCAACCTCAACCTCCACAACCAGCACCACCAGAACAACCACCACCACCACATGAGCCACCTCCTCAGCCATAAGGTGACCATGATGGCCACATCATTTTTTTCCATCTTTCAAACCTTTTTGTTAATGACAAAGGGGGAGAAATTGGAATTTTTGATGAGAATAAATAGCTAATCATTTGTATTCAAATATTTGTTTGAATATATACATACTGATTCCTTTATCAAAACATGAGGTGTTTATTTACATATATTCCGCATCCATATCATTGATATGTTCTTCACTCTGATATCTGTTATACTTGCCTTTATATCTATCTGTTATTTGATGCATAAGAAATGTTGAACTCAGGGGGAGTACTTCATTTCACTTTTATACTCTGGCATAACATAATCATCTCTGACTTGACTCATTGTATTCTTATATGATTATGTGTCTGTTAACATCAAAATTTACCATTATTTGTCATCATCAAAAAGGGGGAGATTGTTAGGTTCTAAGACCTTGGACGATGTCCAAACCCTCCTATTTCGGTTTTGATGATAATAACTAAAGGATAAATTTTGAAGTATCTAATGATCTAGTTTGAGTGTTATAGGATTTACATCGTCCAATCCCGCAATGGTATTGTATCTCTCAAACCTGGACTCTATGTTTTAATAAAGTGAGCGTCCAATTGTGTTTTATAAGAAACATACAGGCAGCGTCCAATGCTCCTTGGAGAACAAGCGTCCAACGCTTGAGTAACACTCACTGTGGTTACTATCTTTAAAATACGCTTTCTATAATATAAGGCAACGTTCACTATATCATATTTTAACATGCCATGATCTTTTCGAAAAAGTATTGAACAGGAAAAGAAGAAGCTTCTCTCTGCAGAGAAAGTACAAGTAGGAGAGAGGCGCTACGAGTACGGCTGTCACTTCCATCACTTCACTCTAAGTCAAAATGTGACAACGGCAATAAGCTACAGAAAGAATCGCTCTTGGAAAAGGAACAGAATCCTCAACGGATATCTTTCAACAAACTTCCTATATATAGAAGGATGAGCTCACGTATCAAGAAGACGAGAATTTGAAAAAGAGCAGAAACCCTGTCAAAACGACTGGACGACCATAAGCGAAAAAGAGCATTCATCTTAGCTTTGCTAAGCGAGTCTATACACTCATTCTTATTGTAATATCCTCTCATTGAGAGTTAAATTTTATTTACAATATCAAACAATACTGTTTGGAAAGCCAGGAGTGGCTTAGTGTTAAAGAATACTTGGTTTTTGTGTTTAATCTCAAGGGGAGATTAAGGGTGTGCCAGAAGTGGCCTAGAGAATACTTGTAGCCAGAAGTGGCAAAGTTAAGAATACTTGAGTGTAATCAGTTTTGATTAGTAGAACCCTTCAAAAGTTTTTGAAGGAGAACTGGACGTAGCTCAGTTGAGTGAACCAGTATAAAACTACGTATTCTATTCACTCACCTTCTAGCTTACTTGCATTTCTTTCAAACTATCTCTTCAGCATACTACGAAAAAGTTTCTATACACCTTTTTATCTAAGTTTATCCATTACGTGTATTTAAACGAAAAAGAAGAAGAGTAGTTTCTTTGGACGGTTATTTTTAATCGACTGGACGATAGCTTATTTTTTTTTCTGTTTTACTAAACTTCTGTAAAACGAAAAGATACACTATCTTCACTCTAGCTAAAGTTTTCCAAAGAAAATTTAAATACACTATTCAACCCCCCTTCTAGTGTATTTCTCTACATTTCAGTTGGTATCAGAGCTCGACCTCTTGGGTTGAGTTCTTAACAGAACAGAGGAAAGATCCTGAGAAAGATGGAAAACGAAGGACAAGCTGTGAACAGACCACCACTCTTCAAGGGTGTCAAATATGACTACTGGAAACAAAGAATGATAGCATTCTTTGAATCTAGCCATATTGACATGTGGGAAGTTGTGGAGATGGGCGATTATATTCCACTTGATGAAAGCCTCAACGAAATCCCAAAGGCTAGATGGACGGAAGAGCAAAAACAAAGATTTTATCTCAACTCCAGAGCCAGAAACATCATCATGTGTGCACTAAGCGAACAAGAATACAACAAGGTGCACAGTCTCAAAAGCGCAAAACAAATGTGGGACACTCTTGCATTAACATATGAGGGTTCCACTCAGGTAAAACGTAACAAACTCAGTCTCCTTACTCGTCAATATGAGTTGTTTAGTATGGAAGAAAACGAGGACATACAAAGTATGTTTGGACGGTTTCAAACCATATTAAATGAACTTAGAGCACATGGTAAAGATTATAATAACTATGAACATATTGACAAAATTCTAAGAAGTTTGCCTAGGAAATGGAGACCACAGGTTACAGCTTTGAGAACAAAGAAGGAACTGGACGATATGTCCTTAGAAGAACTTGTGGGAACCCTCAAGGTGCATGAACTAGAACTGCATCAAGATAATGATGGTAAGAAAAATAAGTCTCTGGCGCTCAGCGTCCAGAAGCCAAGGAAAGCATCATCGTCCAAAGCCATGCAAGCTGAAACATCATCAGATGAACAATATGAAGATGATGACTCAGACGAAAATGATGAACTATCCTTTATATCCAAAAGGATACATTCTATGTGGAAAAAGAAAGGTGGATCCAGATGGAGAAACCTGAAGAGGAAAGACTTCAAAGAAAAGAAGGAGAAGAGTCCAATTATATGCTACGAATGCAAAAAGCCAGGACACTTCAAATCAGAGTGCCCAGATCTTGACAAAAGCAAGGACAAGAAGAAGAAATTCTTCAGCAAAGGAAAGGGCAAGAAAGTTCTGATGTCCACATGGGAAGATCTGGACGATGACTCATCATCAGACGAGGGAGAAGAGGAGGAAGCACACATATGTCTGATGGCGGACACCTCAACTGACTCTTCAGAGCCAGAAGAAGAAGATGAGGTAGATTTTAATGACTTAGATTCAATACAAGAAGCTTATCATGAATTACTTTCAAATTCTTCTATCTTGTCAAAAGCCTATAGAACTTTAAAGAAATCATCCAAATCACTTTCAAAAGAAAAAGAAGCTTTAGAAGAAAATGTTAGACAACTGAAAAGTGAAAAGGAAGATTTACAAGAAAAGTTTGCAGAGCTCTCAAGGCAAAATGAAACTACAAAAATGGAGAGGCGAGCTCTCTGGAATGATGCTGCTCAAGCCTATGAATCCTATAAGGATTCAAGGGATAGAGAAAGGAATCTTTCCATAGAGGTTCGAAATCTCAATGCAGAAAACAAAAGGCTGGTTGAGAAGCTTCTGAAAGTTGAAGCAGATACTTCCTTAAGAGGTCAACCACATGATGTTGTAAAACTTCATGAAGAGATTGACAGCCTAAAGAAGGATCTGTCAAACTTTGTCAAGGGCTCGGACAACCTAAAAAAACTTTTAAAATATGAAGGTTGTAAGAGACCAAATGACAGGTCAGGACATGGATACAAGGGAAAGAAATATATTCATGATGAAGAAACAGATGTTTGCTACTTCTGTGGGAAACCTGGACATATAACGTCCAAATGCAGACACCTGCCTAAGAGGGGAACATTCAACACCCTTCAAGCTAACAAAAAAGGACCCAAGTCAATCTGGGTACCTAAGGATAAAATTGTTTCTGTTGCAGACATGCTTAACAGCAGGAAAGAAACTCCAATCATGGTACCTGGACAGTGGGTGCTCACATCACATGACGGGAGAAAGGTGTATGTTCCAAAGCCTCCTACCCAAGACTGGTGGGACAGTCACTTTTGGAGGGAATCAGAAAGGGATGATAGCTGGCGTAGGTAAGATTGGTATACCACCCTATCCCTGTATTGATAACGTTCTTTATGTTAAAGGTCTTAAACATAATCTACTTAGCATAAGTCAATTATGTGACAGTGGATATGATGTTGCCTTTAATAAAGGTGAATGTACAGTCAAAAACTCTGATGGATCCCTTCTCTTTACTGCAAAGAGGCAAGGCAATCTGTATAAGATTAAACTTGGGGAACTATCAAGTCAAAATGTATCTTGCCTAGTTTCTGTACAAGAAAATCATTGGTTATGGCATAAAAAACTTGGTTATGCAAGCTTGAGGTTAATCTCAAAGCTGAACAGGCACAGCCTTGTAAGAGGACTACCAAGTATGTCATATAAAGATGATCTTCTTTGTGAAGCTTGTCAGAAGGGGAAACAAGTGAAAAATTCTTTTCAAAGTAAAAACATTATTTCCACTTCTAGACCACTAGAGCTGTTACATATTGATCTGTTTGGACCCACAAGAACAGCCTCGATAAGTGGTAAAAGATATGGGTTAGTTATAGTGGACGACTATACCAGATGGACATGGGTCTTATTCCTATCCACAAAGATGAGTCCTTTAAGGCCTTTTATAATCTCTGCAAAAGAGTTCAAAATGAAAAAGGAGTATGCATTGCTTCAATCAGAAGTGATCACGGGGGTGAATTCGAAAACGAAAGTTTTCAAAGGTTCTGTGAGGATAATGGTATCCTTCACAACTTCTCAACACCTAGAACACCACAACAGAATGGTGTAGTTGAGAGGAAAAACAGGTCACTTCAGGAGATGGCCAGAACCATGTTAAATGATAATTCAACCCCTAAACACTTCTGGGCTGAAGCAGTGAATACTGCCTGTTATTTACAAAACAGAATCTATATAAGGCCGATATTGAAAAAGACTCCATATGAATTGTGGAAGGGTAGAAGACCCAACATATCTTACTTCCATCCATTTGGATGTCAATGTTTCATTCTGAACACTAAGGATAACCTGGGAAAATTTGATTCTAAGTGTGATGAAGGAACATTGCTTGGGTATTCTGAAACTTCAAAGGCGTACAGAGTCTATAACTCTAGAACCTTAGTTGTTGAAGAAGCTATCCATGTGAAGTTTAATGACAACAAGCCTGATAAGGAATTATCAGAGCTAGACAAATCATTTGCAGATATCAGACTGGACGATGCAAGTAAGTCATCAGATTCGTCCAAACATGATGTCTCAGTTGAAGAATCAAATGCACTACTGGACCGTCCAGTTGAAGAACAAAGAGAACCAACTGGACGCAACTGGCAAATGAAGAAACATCATCCACAGGAGCAAATCATTGGGGATCCAGAAGACAGAGTCAAAACCAGATCTTCACTTCAACGACAGCAAAGTCATGCAGCATTCATATCTCAAATAGAACCTAAGACTGTGGACGATGCCTTAGAAGATGAAGGATGGGTCAAAGCAATGCAAGAAGAACTTGACCAATTTCAAAAGAACAATGTCTGGAAGCTAGTAGAACTCCCCAACGACAAAGAGGCTGTAGGAGCAAAGTGGGTGTTCAGAAACAAGCTGGACGAAGAAGGTAATGTTGTGAGAAACAAAGCAAGGTTGGTAGCAAAAGGTTACTCACAACAAGAAGGTATAGATTATACTGAAACTTATGCTCCTGTTGCACGTCTGGAGGCAATTCGCATTTTACTGTCATTTGCAGCTCATAGCAATATGAAGCTATACCAAATGGACGTAAAAAGTGCATTCCTCAATGGACTCATAAAAGAAGAAGTATATGTGGAACAACCCCCAGGATTTGAAAGTGATACTTTTCCAAACCATGTTTTTAAACTCAACAAAGCACTATATGGGTTGAAACAAGCTCCTAGAGCTTGGTATGAAAAACTCAGCACATTTCTGTCAGAAAATGGTTTTTCAAGAGGAAAAGTAGACACTACGTTGTTTCGCAAAGACTACTCTTCTGATTTTATTATTGCACAAGTATATGTTGATGATATCATATTTGGTGCCACTAATGAATCTCTCTGTGAAGATTTTGCCAAATTAATGCAAACAGAGTTCGAAATGAGCATGATGGGTGAGCTGAAATTCTTCCTTGGACTCCAAATCAAACAAACTGAAAAGGGAATATATATACATCAGACTAAGTATGTCAAAGAGCTACTAAAGAAGTACAAACTGGACGATGCAAAACCAATGAAAACTCCTATGCATCCAACAACAGCTCTTGGACTGGACGACAACTCAAGGAAAGTAGATAATACTCTATACAGAGGTATGATAGGATCTCTCCTGTACCTCACTGCGTCCAGACCTGACACAATGTTCAGTGTATGCCTATGTGGCAGATTTCAATCTGATCCAAGGGAAGTTCACTTAACTGCTGTTAAAAGAATCTTTCGATATCTTGCTGGAACCACTAACCTTGGGTTACATTTCAAAAGAGAGAAAGATTTTAGGCTAATAGGATATTGTGATGCTGATTATGCTGGAGATCGCATTGAAAGAAAAAGCACCAGTGGAGGATGTCACTTCATCGGTGGTAACCTAGTCTCCTGGATATGCAAGAAGCAAGGAACAATTGCTCTGTCCACTGCTGAAGCAGAGTATATCTCAGCTGCAAAATGCTGCTCTCAAATCTTGTGGATCAAGCATCAACTTGAGGACTACAACATATATGAGAGTAACATTCCTATCTTCTGTGATAGTAAAGCTGCCATAAATCTCTCTAAAAATCCCATATTGCATTCAAGGGCTAAACATATAGAAATTAAACATCACTTTATAAGAGACCATGTCCAAAAGGGAACTGTGGAATTACACTTTGTAACCACAGATAATCAGCTTGCTGATATATTCACCAAACCCCTTACTGAAGACAAGTTAATCCTTCTGAGGGACAAACTTGGCATGGCCTCTGTAAAGGAATGATTAACATCTACATGATGCGTCCAATAACTTCATAGCGTCCAAAGGACATGTCGTCCAAGGAACACTAGAGTCATGCATATGTATTACATGCGTTTCACTTAAAGTCCAACATATGGACGATGTCATTTTATCTTAGTCTTTTCTTCTGATTCAAATTAATAAAACAGATCGTTTTAAGGATAAGTATGAGCTAAAACTCTATGCTGAGTCACCAAAATGGCGGTAACCGTACACAATTACCCACATCCTCTGCACGTCTCATCATGGCGGGTTTTATGGCGTCAGTTTCTTTTCAAATATTCAAAAATAAAAAATAAAAACAAAACTGCTTCATATTCTCCAAACAAAGCCCAAACACCACCTTATCAAATCATCACCGGAGAAAAACACTCATCAAACCTAAACACTCTCTCTCTCTCTCAGAAACCCCAAAAACCCTATCAGAAAACCTAAAAATCCAAGCTTTACAAGAATGGCAATCTCTACAAACTCAAGCAACTCAGAACTCGACGTCCTGACCTACCCTGAGACTACGGTTGTGCACCAAGGAGCTGCTACGGTGCACATTGAGCACTTCTTTGACATTGAAGCGCTCGAGAAGCTAGGACTAAATCTGAACGAGAGCCTACTGAAGTATGGAATCAGAGGCTACTTCAATGACAACCAGAAAATCTATCCAGAGTTGATCAGGATGTTCTGGAGGAATGTCAAGTTTCAGAGCCCAAGGGAGCTCGTGGCCAATATTCTTGGACGAAAAGTGACGCTGTCCACCGAGGCCATAGCAAAGGTAACTGGTTGCATAAGGGAGCAGAATCAGTACAAAACCAACTGGGCCAAGATGTACGGCGATAACGTTGCAACTGTGCTTTGCAAGTCCAAAACGCCTGAGACGATGAAGATTGAGTACAAGAATCTGTGCGAGGAAGCCAAAATTTGGCAGCAGGTGTGCAACAAGAGCATCCTGCACAAAGCTGGGTCTAAGGACTCAGTCACAGACTTACACAAGTTTGTGATATTCCATTTGATGGAAGGCATTCCCTTCAATCTCCCTCACATCATCTACGTCAATATCGTGAGGATGATGAAGTCCGTAGGTGGGAATGATGACATTTTCTACGCCGCCCTGTTAAACAGGATCTTCTGGGATCAGAAGCTTTATCAATGCTTCTATGATGAATTGGATGAAGAAGCCCATGAAGCCATAGTGAAGAAAGGGCCAATAGTGGCAACACAGCAGTTGTTTGGTGAGCCCAACATAAGGCAAATGAAGATCAAGCTAACAGCCAAGGTCTTAAGGGACCTGGATGAGGACACCATCAACAAGCAAAGGCATGAGCAGAGCAAGATCATCTCTAATGATGACGAAGAAGAGATTGATCTACTGGGCATTCGTAGAAAAATCAAAAGGCTGATGGAAGAACAGCAAGGCAGAAAGATAACACGCCAAGCATCTCATATGCATGAGGAAGATGCTGAGAAGGAAAGAAGGACCAAGAAAAGGCATGCTGAGACATCTGTTGCTCAGTCACCAGCAGGAAAGCGTCCAAGGACTGAAACGTCCAAACCTGCTCAAGAGGAGAAGCGTCCAAAGGTAGCTTCAGTAAAGGTTGTCCCAGAAAAGCAAAAGGTATGAAAGCTTCAATTACTGGACGACTCTGATGATGATGACCAGATCCCAATTGGTCAGATCATGAAGGAGACAGAGGGTCCTCAGCAAAAGAAGCAAAAGGCACAACCTGCTAAAACACCTCCTTTTCTTGCTAATGTGCCACGAAGAAGAGTGAAGACTCAAGCAAAAAGGGCAAAAAGGACTGCAGTGCTACCATCCTCCTCTCAAGACACCGACAACGTGTCCACCAGCACCCTTCTACCAGCAATATCAGGTGCTCCTTCCACATCGACAAGCCAGCAAACACCTCTTCGCTTGGATCTATCCAAGTTTGTGCGTCCAAGAGATGCATGGAGGGATACATGGTCCCCATGGACTATCCCCCCCAAGCAGAAAACAAAAGAAGAGAAAGACAGAGAGCGCTTTCCAGTTGCATTCCTCACATGCAATGATCAGAATCTCTGTAAAGAAGGTGATGTGATCCAGAGGCCTCTGCAAGAGCCTCTAAAGCGGCATTATACAACTGCCTCAGCACCTGAGTGGACGAGGTATGTTTGCACTGAATCTTTGTCAGCTGCTTATTCTGCCATGCCCAAAGGAACGATCATCAGCAATCCTCTGCCTAGTTGGACGAGAGAAGTGTATCCACACTTAGTACGCATGCCTTATCCTTACATCTGTCCAACTGGAACTCAGCAGAGAGTGCGTCCAGCAGCTGTAAATCTGCAGAAGCCAGAGGTTGAAATTGCCTCTCATTTCACCAAGACGGTTGCGGAGCAGAAAGGGAAGGCTCCAAAGAAAAAGAAGGCACCGTCCAAGAAGTCTTCTGCTAACAAGGATAGTGAGCTGGATGCAGAATTGCAATTAGCAATTAAAGAAAGTCTGGACCAGTCAGTAACGCAGCAGCGTCCAGACGCAGAGTGGGTCAGGGATGTTCAAATCTGGACTCCAATCACAAAGTTCCTGCCACTACCAGCTGGAACTCCAGTGCTAAACTTCCAGCCTGGCGACTTTGATGATCTTGGAAAGCTTCTGCAACAGATGTACATTCCAAACCAAGCAATCGCCTACCCACCAAACATGCACATAAGCCGAGCGACGGAAATAAAGTTTGTACCAGACAGAGTATGTCCTAGACTGCCTGTCTATGATGCTGGTCGCAAGAAAGGCTTCAAATTCTACGGCATTGAGATGCCCAGCAGGGAGGAGAAAGTTGAAACCCTGCAAAAATCCTCTTACACCTGGGGTCATTTATTTGATAAGTCTGGTAAGCTCACGCGTGAACTTGGAACCTCAGATTCCATAACCTTTTGGCGCCAGATTCTATGGAACGATTCCCAGCAAGCCTCATCCTCAGGCTGTTCCAAGGATGATTTTGTTCATCCCCCTCATGGGATAGAAGTGTTGCGTCCAGTCAAGACTCATCATTTCTCAGACACATTTGCCTGCTTTCTGAAGGATTCAGATGATTATCTGGAGTTGATGAAGACTCTGCCAACAATCAGAAGCAACAAGGTGTTTGACCTCAGAACACTGGATCGCACGGAGTTTGTGGAGGAACTCCAAACTCTCCATGAGGAGTATCTTGCAGAAGAAGCCGCCGCAGCAGTGGAACAAGCTCGTGTTGAGCAGCTGGCTTTTGAGGAAGCTGAAATAGCAACCATGGAAAAGGAAGATACGGTTGCTAAATCAAAGGCTACACAGGCAGAACTGGATTAAGCATCTGCCAAGGTGACAAAGGTGCTAGCTCATCTTGACCTGGACCCATCAGTACCAGTGGACGTAGAACACTTTGTAACGTCACATGAAGAAGCTACCGTCCAGTCTGATAGATCCGAGGATGATAGAGAGCTCGTTGTTGAAGCGTCCAAGCAAATGGAAGCCTCTGCAGCACAGCCTATTGCTGAAGATGTCACAAGCCTCCCCATTGTTGAAGCTTCTGCTGAAGCACATTCAGGCACACATCAACTGGTTCCAACTGGATCTTCAAGTCCAAGGGGCATCAATCCCCTGCGATTTGCTGAACCACAAGGAGTCTCAGAAGACCGTGTTCATGAAATTGTGCAACAGGCTCTGAGGCAGCAACAGCTGGAGACTGAGGCCGCATTTCAAGCTTTTCAGCAAAGACAACAGGCTGAAGCTGAACAACATCGTCTAGTGCTGCAAAATGCAATTACTGAGCAGTTCATGAGTCTCTCACAGACACTTGTGAACCAGATTCAACATACAGCAGCCACCTTACTTGGTCACGTTGCGCATGCAGTTCCACAAGTCCAACCTCAACCTCCACAACCAGCACCACCAGAACAACCACCACCACCACATGAGCCACCTCCTCAGCCATAAGGTGACCATGATGGCCACATCATTTTTTTCCATCTTTCAAACCTTTTTGTTAATGACAAAGGGGGAGAAATTGGAATTTTTGATGAGAATAAATAGCTAATCATTTGTATTCAAATATTTGTTTGAATATATACATACTGATTCCTTTATCAAAACATGAGGTGTTTATTTACATATATTCCGCATCCATATCATTGATATGTTCTTCACTCTGATATCTGTTATACTTGCCTTTATATCTATCTGTTATTTGATGCATAAGAAATGTTGAACTCAGGGGGAGTACTTCATTTCACTTTTATACTCTGGCATAACATAATCATCTCTGACTTGACTCATTGTATTCTTATATGATTATGTGTCTGTTAACATCAAAATTTACCATTATTTGTCATCATCAAAAAGGGGGAGATTGTTAGGTTCTAAGACCTTGGACGATGTCCAAACCCTCCTATTTCGGTTTTGATGATAATAACTAAAGGATAAATTTTGAAGTATCTAATGATCTAGTTTGAGTGTTATAGGATTTACATCGTCCAATCCCGCAATGGTATTGTATCTCTCAAACCTGGACTCTATGTTTTAATAAAGTGAGCGTCCAATTGTGTTTTATAAGAAACATACAGGCAGCGTCCAATGCTCCTTGGAGAACAAGCGTCCAACGCTTGAGTAACACTCACTGTGGTTACTATCTTTAAAATACGCTTTCTATAATATAAGGCAACGTTCACTATATCATATTTTAACATGCCATGATCTTTTCGAAAAAGTATTGAACAGGAAAAGAAGAAGCTTCTCTCTGCAGAGAAAGTACAAGTAGGAGAGAGGCGCTACGAGTACGGCTGTCACTTCCATCACTTCACTCTAAGTCAAAATGTGACAACGGCAATAAGCTACAGAAAGAATCGCTCTTGGAAAAGGAACAGAATCCTCAACGGATATCTTTCAACAAACTTCCTATATATAGAAGGATGAGCTCACGTATCAAGAAGACGAGAATTTGAAAAAGAGCAGAAACCCTGTCAAAACGACTGGACGACCATAAGCGAAAAAGAGCATTCATCTTAGCTTTGCTAAGCGAGTCTATACACTCATTCTTATTGTAATATCCTCTCATTGAGAGTTAAATTTTATTTACAATATCAAACAATACTGTTTGGAAAGCCAGGAGTGGCTTAGTGTTAAAGAATACTTGGTTTTTGTGTTTAATCTCAAGGGGAGATTAAGGGTGTGCCAGAAGTGGCCTAGAGAATACTTGTAGCCAGAAGTGGCAAAGTTAAGAATACTTGAGTGTAATCAGTTTTGATTAGTAGAACCCTTCAAAAGTTTTTGAAGGAGAACTGGACGTAGCTCAGTTGAGTGAACCAGTATAAAACTACGTATTCTATTCACTCACCTTCTAGCTTACTTGCATTTCTTTCAAACTATCTCTTCAGCATACTACGAAAAAGTTTCTATACACCTTTTTATCTAAGTTTATCCATTACGTGTATTTAAACGAAAAAGAAGAAGAGTAGTTTCTTTGGACGGTTATTTTTAATCGACTGGACGATAGCTTGTTTTTTTTTCTGTTTTACTAAACTTCTGTAAAACGAAAAGATACACTATCTTCACTCTAGCTAAAGTGTTCCAAAGAAAATTTAAATACACTATTCAACCCCCCTTCTAGTGTATTTCTCTACATTTCAAAATTTAGGGTTTAATTCTCTAAAGTGGGTCAAAGTAAAATAGATAATCTTAGAGCATGTTTAGGAACCCATTTGCATTGTAGTGAACTGGCATTCACACGTACTAAAGCATGAAATGGAGAAGCAAACATTTTATATCATTGGCGTTGAGCCTGAGTTTAGTTATTAGAGGAGGAAACGCATAATCAAACACATGCTTAATTGTTGATGAGCAAACAAATAATTATTATTTCAACACATTTATAATTTGTTAAGTATGGATATGTAATATTGATCGTTGATTTTTTTTTTATTAATGGTTGAGATTAATCGTTACTTTATCTTTTAATGTAAGTTAATCATTTTTAAAAAGTCGAATCCATAAATTTGTGTGAGTTCCAACCTAAATGACGTCCATGACGTTCATCAAAAACCCGTGATCTATATGTAACTTTCCTCGAAAAGTAAAGCCTTTACCCAATATTTACCTAATCCGGAGGGAAGAGGATATATAGATTCTGATTATGGAAAGTAACATCCGACTAAAGTTCATCTTACCTTAGATCACACCTTTTTTTTTTGTTTTGTTTATATTAGATCACACCTTTTAGAAATAAGAAGAAACACACATTAATATACTAATGCTCAACGGAAGATGAAGTCATGAACAACTCAGTTCTTATTGTCCGTGAAAATGACTATGCAAACTCTCTCCAATAATGTGTAGGTTGATGTCATAGATGTTTTGTTTCTAAGAAGTCATAATCTCATAAGCAACAAAATCAGCCGACTCACGCATATAGATATTTTATGAACATTGTTTGTATTAATATATCATATATGCTCTTTTTCCCTGTAAAAGATAGTACGTGAAAATGATAAAATATGTGTATTTCTTGTTTTGTAATTAATAGAATGTTTGGTAGAGTAGAATGAAATGGAATGAAAGTAAATTAACATTAAAGTTTTAAACTAAAATAAAGTGTAAAAATGTTGATCTCACATCGTTTTATTGTAAAAATTTCATTTATTTTCAGCTCCATTTCACTACAAACAAATGAGAGCTAAAAAAAGGCGCTGTAAAAATTTGTGTGGATGCATAGATAATATTTAGAGTTTTTTTTTTAATCTATAGAAATCAAACTCAAATACTAGAAAGAGTTTATAATAATTTACACACACTTTC
This sequence comes from Pueraria montana var. lobata, assembly GCA_026413185.1. NCBI lineage: Eukaryota > Viridiplantae > Streptophyta > Magnoliopsida > Fabales > Fabaceae > Pueraria > Pueraria montana. Next base: position 87,984,114 of record CM048647.1, on the reverse strand, counting down.
AACCAACTGAGCTAAATTTCTTAATAAATGTTTGAGTAAATTACACGGACCTTCCTTGAGTTTTACCTATGTTACACCGACACCCCCTGTCTTTTTAAACATTACTTTTGACATCCTGTAGTTCAAAAAAGGAGGGGTGTCGGTATAATATAAGTAAAAAACTCAAGGGGATCCGTGTAATATAAGTAAAACTTCAGGGGGGTCCGTGTAATTTAGAACCAACAAATAGGGGGTTTTTTGTATGGTTCAAAAAACAGAGAGTGTCGGTGTAATATAAGTAAAACTCAGGGGGGATCCGTGTAATTTACTCTAAATGTTTTTATATACAATAAAAAAAATAATGTTAGTATCGAAACTTTTTAAAAGAAAAATTGAATACATCAATGAAGTTAATCTACTGCATGTGACGTATTAATGTGCCAATTAGGAATTGCGCTGACTAAGACAGCATTAATTTAACGACTGCCACTACTAATCAATAAATGCCTAATGTTCTGCAACATCTGCATGCAAGCATTGGTCGACATAACTAAGCATCAACTTTTTTTATATTTAAAATGTTGTAGGATGATTAATTAAAATTATTTGTCATATTAATGTTGGTGATATATATTGGATTGTTGAGGCATCAGCAAACGTAATGGTTAAGAGAAGAAGAAGCAGCTAACAAATTTAAAATAAAATAAACGTATATATATATATATATATATATATATATATATATATATATATTTTACAAAGAGAAACTCATATTATTTCATTCATAATAATAAAGTAAATACAAGTTGGAATGAAATCATGAACGTGCTAGCATGAAATCGAAACACTCTAGTTAAAGCATGAACAACTTGATTAGTTTGCTTACATACAAACTTTACGTGAAAGTTTTGAGCAAGGGAAATATATTCCCTGCATTTCTTCAAGATAGCACCAAATTCATTATTTGTGAAGCTTTTTGATCAGTTAACAGCATCCACTCTTGCTACTCAAAAATAACATGAGTTAGATTCTGACTTTGACGCCCATGTGATAGTTGCACATAATGCAATAGCCTCTGCTTCCATAGGAGAGATAGACCCTTGAAACCAACCAGTTTTTGCATGAACAAATTGGCCAAGATGATTTCGGATACAAGCAGCATAACCATATTGACCAGTTTCCGAAAAGAAACAGCATCCAGGTTGCATTTTAAATAACCCAACGGAGGCTAGCTTCTCCCAAATTCCACTAACCTAGGGTGTAAATGAAAGATGTTGGACTTGATTGTATTGAGCTTTGACCAATTGCCAATCACGTAAAGACTGCATGCATGGCTAGGCTGTATGAGAGAATTGGGTGTAGATGGGGTTTGGGAGAGGCAAAGGGTATATTGGTCTGTTTGGGGTTTTAGGGGTGCAGGAAGTAATAGCCCTTTAAGACTCTTCCTCTTGAATAGACATTTACCTGGGCTGAGAGTTGGTCCGTCACAAAACTTAATTAAGGTTGCTAATAATCATAATAATATAAGAAAAAGTGATATGTCCTGAAATATTAAAACGTGACAGATAAAACTTCTTAGCAGTTTACACTATCAATTTTTTTTTGTCAAATAACTTTTAATTTAAAAAGAGTTTTTAAGTTAAAAAAAAATTGATAAACAACTTTTGCTTTTTTTAAATAAAAAAATATTATTTTCAGCTTTAATTTTAAAGTAGTTTTTAAGTAGAAAAAAAGTTAGATCAAACATACTCTAAGTATATCATTAGCATGCACGCATAAGATTTACACCATACTAAGAATAATAAAAAGTAATAATAATGAGAAAAAGGTATATACATTACAAGTGATACATAAACATGTATATATTGTGAGTCAAAAAACATGTATATATTGAAAACATAAGAAATAATGAAACAATTGGTCATATTCTAATTTAAGATAATTAGTTATCTGATAAAACTTTGTAATATGACTTAATCATAGACATAATTCCCTTAAATATCATAGTAGAATAAAAAGAAAAATAATAAGTGGTGACTTTGATCCTTCATTCTTGAATTTGTAAGGCACTATCATATTAGTTTATAAATTGAAGAAAATTAAAAAAAAAAATCTCTAAAAGTGTAAATCAAATATTACATTAGTTCAAAATTCAAAAATAATGTATGATTAAAATAATATTAAATTATTTTAGTCATAATATTCAAATCATTTAGAGTAATAAATTTCAATCAACAAGTAGATTCTTGTTTAGTGAACACCGATAATAATTTAGAGTTTAAAAAAAATTAAATTACTCTATAGGTTGCTTGCTGAACTATTTTTTTTAGATTGATTCTTGAACTTATATTTATTTTTTAATTGGATTCTCTCATCTAATTGCTATTATAAGAAAATAATCACACAACTTAGTTAGTCTCAATCCCTGAATCCAGTGTAACTCTTGCAAGCTTGCACTGACCTCTACAATTTAGTATTCTTATCTTTTCATATCAATATTCTCAATCAGTTCTTCAAATATTATTCTCACCTCGCAAATAATTTCCTTGTAAGATACTTAGACCGAAAGATTTAATTAAAAAATAAAGACTTAATTAAAATTTACAATAGTTTTTGTTTTGGTAAAAAAAAAAATACAATAGTTTAGAGACATGCGTAATAATTTAGCCTTTATTATTTATTTATTTGTAAATTAATATTTAAAAGTGAATATAAGCAAAAAGGAGCTCCGAAAACCCTCCAACTCCATTGAAGGCAAAGCCGGTTCTAGGAATGGCGAAGAAGAACAAGAAGCAGACAACAGATGCCGAGGTGGAACCAGAACTCAACGGCAACAATGGCGACAGCGATGATTCTCACAATAAGAAGAAACTTAAGAAAAAGAATAAGAAGAAGAAAATACCCACCGTTAGCATAGCCGTGCCTGCTTCCATTATTGACAACGTTCCAACTCTCGAGCTCGCTACCCGGGTAGTAGGCTACCCTTCAATTCAAGAACCCCCTTTTTCCATTCTCTCATTCCCTCTTCATTCTCAATATTCCTTTTTTTTTTTTTTATATTATTTTCCCTTTTCAGTTGGCTGGTCAAATCGCTCGTGCCGCAACCATTTTCCGAATCAACGAGGTTGCTAAAGCTTCTGTGCTGTTTACATTTTCACATCTTGCTTATTAATATTAGGTTTAATTAACCTTTTACTCCCTATTTCACCTGCTCCAACTTTTCGTATTATACCTGAAAGCTTTACATTTTAGTCCTGAGCATTTTTTTTACGTTTTAATCCTTATGCCTCCATTTTGTGACAGTTTTACACCCTCAGAAAACTAACAATAGGGACCAAGACGTAAAAAAAAAACTGCCTGTATAGGGACTAAAATACCGAGTTTTTCAGTATAAAGACTGAAACAAAAAGTTGGCACAAGTAATTAATTAAACCTTATTATTATTATTAGGAATTTTTGGTTGATATAGGTAATTGTTATTTGTATACATAGGTGGTTGTGTTTGACAATAAAAGTAACCCAGATAATGATTCCGTGCTGGATAATTCGGATGACGAAAGTGGTGCTGCTTTTCTGATGCGAATCCTGCAGTACCTTGAGACACCTCAATATTTGAGGAAGGCTCTCTTTCCAATGCATAACAGTCTACGATTTGTGGTTGGAACAATTCACTAACTTGCTTCTTTCCTTGCATTTCTGAAGTTTGTTAGTTTTGTTGACTGTTAGTGTTAGTCCATGCTAGACTTCAGTTGTTTGTATTGCACTTTGTTTGCATTGCAGGGCCTGTTGCCACCCCTTGATGCTCCACACCATTTGCGCAAACACGAGTGGGGTCCATATAGAGAAGGTAGGCCTTCGCATTCTAGTATAGTTTCTAATGTCATTTCTTGTAGTGGATGAGATTGTACTTTTATTTATTTATTTATTTTCTAGAAGAAAGTTTGCATAAGATTATTTAGTTTCCATGCTTGTGGGGGTTGGCTTTTGTACTGTAGATTGTAACTCATCACCTGTGCATTAGCAATGGATAGGACAGATTGGCAATGCTAATATAGAACCTTTATATTTGGGACAAAGTATTTCTTCGATTTAATACCCCATATGGTCCTGTTGCCACACTCTTTAGATTGCCATTTGGATTTAATTATGGATTTTTAAAAAAATGAATCCATGGATATCGTTAATATTTCCATATGCCTCTGCTATCTGTTCCTGAAAATATGCTTTTCACGAGGGATATCAACTTAGGTGCTATACCTCAATAACTAGGGCAACATTAAAAGTTGATGCTGGTTATCGAGGTAAAAGTAACAATCCAATATTAATTGGATAACAACACCAGCAGTACCTTAGATATTGCACCTAAGTTTTGTCCTTTCATGAGAGTAATTGGTAGATATGGAAAGATTTGAAATATATGGTTTGTGCAGGGATTGGTTGAGCTTCTTTAATTTGAGTGACACATATCATTCAAGCTGGTTGTAATTTGTGATTGCAGATTACATATTAAACTTGTAGAATACTCTACCAATCAACTATAAGACTATAAATGTTCTATGGCAGTGAATGTTGGGCAATGAATCGCTAACAAGCAAAAATAAGTGCAGTAGAGAAAAGAATGCTGAGGTAAATGGGAAGACTTACAAGACAAAGATAAAATTAGGAATGAATTTATTTGGGACTTAGGTGTAGTAGCATGCCTATTAAGGAGAATATCAAAGGAGTTCATCTAAGGTGGTTTGCTCATTTGAGAAGTAAGGCTCTGGTGAGAAAGTTCACTTAGAAAGGGTAGAGGAAAACCTAAGAAAAATTTAGGAGAAACCATTAAAAAGGACCTTACTCTAACTGTAAATTTGGTCTTTGATGGAGTTCAATGGTGTCAATTAATCCATTATTCTATCTCACTTGGTGGGATAATGCTTGGTTATTGGTGTTGTTGGCTCTCTCTAATGGGCGTGTAGATGGTCGGTGATGTTTATTGTACTGGTGCCTTTTGAATACTTTAAAAGGACATTTTATCCTCTTTATTTTTTTTTTGCTGTTCTTTTACACACACACACACAAAAACTGTTAAAGCTGAAACATTTTTAGAATTGGCATTGCTGTTACATGTTTGTTATTTTGCTCCATTGTTACTATGGCCAGGTTTTGATATATTGCAATAACTTCATAGGTGTCACAGTAAAAGAAAGAGACTCGAACTCTGGGGCAACGCTAGTTGATGTTGGGTTAGTGAAGGTATGGACATACATGTTGTAGATTACTTGGTCTGAAGCTTAACTTTTTTTTAATACTTTTGTTATTAGTAAGGGGAGGGGAGGGGAGGGGAGGGAAAATTAGTCTCTTTGAATTCTCTGCTTTCTTGTTTCCTTCATTTTTCTAATGACATCCTCCCTGAAGACATATCCTTTTATCTGCATCTTCATTTATGTTTGGCAGAGTTGTTTGGATTTTGAAATTTGACCACAAGTTCAACAATGATGTCTAGAAATACCATCACGACATTTCCTTTTTCTCTTTTTCCTTTCCTTATCTTTCATTTTAATTTGCAGGTTGTAATGTTTGTTGATTGTTAATTTTATTTTGTAGATTAAATCACTTTGGCCAGTTTCTGTTCTTTTAATATGGCTATTAAGTAGGCTTCAGTTTATTTGTGTATGATCTGATTCAGTACACAACATATGCAGAATGTTATAGTTGACCAAATATTTGAACCAGGAAGAAGGGTTACTGTTGCCATGGGTACCAACCGCAATTTGGATTCTGGTAATGAATTGATCTTTGCTTGTCTTTTTTATTTAGTTCTGCTTTAAGATATTTGATGATCTTTTCTTGATGAAAATTGTACCATACAATATTAGTGATAATTGATAAAACAGGGCCATACATTTCTGATTGTGCAAACTTGACTGTTGTCCTGATTGTCATAATGTCATACCCTAGCTCCTGCAATATATTGTCCTCTCATGTTTGTTAAATTAAATATCATTTTCTTCTTGATTGAAAAAAATATGATTTCTATTTGACTGACATTATTCCCTTTTTTTTGTTGGGGGGGTTGGTTTTCCACCCATCCATTCTACATATCCTTATCAATTATTATCTTGAAGTATTCTTTTGTGTCCCTTGTGCTAACACAAATGGTAATTTAGGCCTTTTGTTTTGAAAGATATTTTTTACAATTAAAATCCATTACAGGATTTCTCCATTTTTTTTATTTCAAGTATGCTAAGCTTAGCATGTGATGCCCTTATTATTGCTAGAGGATCAAATATCCATGTGAGATATATTTAAATACGAAAAGTTGCCATGTTCATTCAGTCAAATACTTCATGTTCTTGTCAAATCACTGCACCTTGATTAGATATTAATGAAGAAATTACATTTATGAGTGCCAAATGCATTCAACATCTTCAATATCTGTTAAGCTGATTTGCAATGTTGTACTTCATCTAGATTTACCACGCCAGGTCGTCTCGTCATCTAAGCCTAGGGAAGAAGGAACATATTGGGGATATCAAGTGCGTTATGCACATAATATTACCTCAGTATTTAAAGATTGTGCATACAAGGTATCCTCCCCCCTCCTAAACAGACAAATATGCCTTATAATATCCCTATTCTAATATTTGTTCTTCCACCCTAACTCTACTCACGAGCCCTTCTATTGACTTGTTATTGTGACAGGGTGGCTATGATTTTATAATTGGTACCTCTGAGCACGGTCAGATTATTAAGTCATCTGATCTTGAAATACCTTCTTTCAGGTATTGTGTTATAACATCAGCTGCAAAATAATTAATGTTAGATTGCTTAGGTGCTGATTTTGACTTTTCTGTATGTTGCTGTTTTAAGTGAAAGAGCTTATAATTCTAAGATTTGGGTTTTGAAAGCCCTTCCTACAAATTTGTTTTCTTTTTATATTTCTAAAATGATAATTTTCCAAATGGGTAAGGATTGGAAACTATGGCTTGCTCCTAAGACACATGACAATAAAGTTATCTTAAGCCAACAATTCAATAACAGCCATCAAGCACTTTGTTTCTTCTGTAAATTTTCATTGAAACAGGAATCTAGAAGTCTGGATCAATATGACCAGGAAATGCTATACAGCTGTGTGTTGGGAATGGGTTCTTCGATATGTTGAGAAAATGGTTTCTTATTATCATAATATTGACTTTTGCAATTATAAATTTGGCTGATGTATGAAGAGGTTTTCTTATCTGTGTAACTTCCTACTTGTATTGAGTTTCACTAACTGACTAAATTTGAAATATAAAGTTTAAAAGAATTATGTCTGATGATGCAAGGTTTTTTTTATTTGAATTGATTTATAAATTTTTTGTCTCTCTAAATTGGTAGACATTTGCTGATTGCCTTTGGTGGACTGGCTGGATTGGAAGAGAGTATTGAAGAAGATGCTAACTTGAAGGTATTTAATAGTTTCTTTCAGTTATTTATACACGGTTGTAATTGTGAGACTGCTTCCAATCAGAGATTCCATAAATTTGCCAGAATCTGAGTACATGCTCTACTTCCTAAAATATGCAGGGGAAAAATGCACAGGATATATTTACTTTATATTTAAATACATGTCCACATCAGGGGAGCCGAACAATTCGAACAGAGGTACTATCTATCTGCCTAATCTTTCCCTAGGCAATTTGCTTATATTAAATTCTTGTCTATCCAGTTTTAAGTCACTGCTTAATTTTTCATCTTTTTGAATAGGAAGCTATTTTAATCTCTCTTCAGTACTTCCAAGAACCAATCAGCCGAGCCTTGCATGTTTGAATATTGTTGAAGTCTTAAACTTCATATAGTTAAGGCATTGATTCTCCAAATTATGGCTGAAACTGAGACGAAGGCATCATTTCAAAACAAATTAGAAATTGTCCCTCTGCCTCATCCTAAAGTGGCCATTATGTGGCAGGATTCTTCTTCCAGAATCTTTTGGAAGTTGTAACACTATCTGTTGTTTACCTTGGTTGTAAAACTTGCAAATGGAATAGTGTTCCATCTATACATGTAACTGAGAAATGGGGATTGCTATTGAATCTATTGGATAAAACTACTATTACATTGGAAGGAATAGATGTTAACGTTATGTTACTTATGTACGATTGTGTTAAGCTTCACGATCACTCTGCGTTTTCTTTCTGTTTGGAGCCTTATAAAAGATAGTTCAAACTAAAGAAGGGTTGATAATACGAACATCAAGTAGTGTCAATATGACATTATTCCAACAGTAGAGTAAGATGCAAGTAATATAAGCATTTTTGGCGCAAGTGCCGTCGGTTTATTCATTTTTCATAAAAGGAGTAAGTGTCTTTTAATTAAAAAAAAAAGTTTGAAAAATTTATAATGATTATGTAATTTTATTTTAAAAATATAAAAGATTGTTTAAAAAAGTACTCGTGATTTTTTCCCCCTTGTAATTCATTCAAATGCATCCTCAAGTTTGGTTTTCAAGTTATGTTTAGTTTGGATCTCATGATGTACAATTATGAGTCAAATAATGTGTTGAAATTCAATAAATTATGTTTTTATCTTTTTTTTTTTTGATATGTAGGAATCGAATACAATACCAGGGAGGTTTACAATATTTACGCATCTTGCTCAACCAACTGAGCCATACCCCCTTGGTTTTATCTTTCTTTATTTAACTAAAAAAAAGTCAAATTCAATAAATTATATATATATATATATATATATATATATATATATATATATATGCATACGTCGATCCTCGAATATGATATTAGAGCCTTAGGTCGCTGGTAGTAGAAGAGAGTTATTATCCTGTCTTGTTTAATTGTGTATCTCTCTATCCTTTTAAATTCCTTTTAAAATCATTAAGTTTATTAATTAGGCATTACAACTAGTCAGTTTATCATCTGAAGCGTTGGTCAGCCGGTAAGGGTGGTCCGGGTAGTAAGTCCTAGAGAGAGGCAGTGAATCCGTTGGTTTAGCCTGGTGGTCCTGGTTCGGGGGGTAAGATAGACTAGAACTAATGTCAAAATTAATAAAATTAATGTCTAAAAAGGGAAAAGAAAAGATAGAGGATATAGAATTAGAACAAGAAGAGATAAATAATACCATTATTCACCATCAACTTAGAATTCCAGAAATAGAATCTCAATTAAACAAATGGTCATTACGCAAATTAGAAATATCAACAATGTATAAAACCAGTTTTAAAGATATGTTCACAGGAGAATATATAATTAAAACAGTAGAAAAGGAAATAAATTTAAAAAATTGCCATGAAAGCATTCCATTAATTTCTAGACAATTAATAGCAGAACACATTAAGAAATATAAATATCTACATATAGGATCAATCCAAATTGCCATTAAATCTCTGTTTAGGCAAGGAATGGACATGCCCTTATTTGCCTCATTAAGAGATAATAGGCCAATAAAATTACAAAATAAAATATTAGCATTATTTGAAACAAATTTGCATAATGGACCAGTTTATATAAATAATTACCCAAATTATTCAATAGCCTTATCCAGTTTTCATAACACTCCTCATAACATTATGTTGGATGTTAAAATGTTAAATGATGACTGGAACCCGAATTCAATACCAATTACCATAATCTATAGATTATACTACAAAGTAATGAAAACCCAATTAGCCCTAGGAGCTCTTCCGATGTTTCCTACATATGAAACAGCCTTACTTTTAGTAAACCCAGAAAAGGTAAATGCAACTGTACCAAAAACACTGAAACATCAAGAAATAACCAGTGGTTTAAAATGAAAATTAGAGGATATCCTTCCTCCAGAAAAACCTGTACCTGTTGTGTTAAATGACATAATAGAGTACAAGTCAGGAACTGTGAGTAGTCTTTGCTCCACTTAGAAAATGTAATTCTCTAAGAATTCCCCAAACTTCATCACCAAATCCTACTAGAAAATCCGTAGATTATTCTAATTTCACTATACCTAAAGGGTTGTACCTAAAAGGAATTAGGAGCGACCCAGTAATACCTACCCCAGAATACGAAGCTGAAGCATCTGTAGCTCCTTCGCTGCAGTATGAATCGGCTCAAAACCATAATTCGCCTACTCAATCTGAAATGAATCAATTAAATGTTATTAACAGTTTTGAAATAAATAAAGATTTACTTAGAAAAGAATTCTTAAGAGAAGAGAATAAAGACAAAAGACATTGGTTCTTTGAAACCTTTAGTTAAGAAGAATTAAGAAAATATAGAGAAAATTATTATGATTATTTAAAAGAAATTCAAGAAAACATTCCTTATTTTGAATGGTTTGAAGTAAATTGTTTACCTAATTTACAAGTAAATATGATAAAATCTGCAGAAGAAATATGGAAAACAGCTAAAGGAGAAACTATAGGAATTATTCCCCTTTAGAAGAAATTAAATTTCCAAATATTCAAAATAAAGAAGTAGTAGCTTCCCCATTTAAGATGATAATGGAAGACAAAGAATTATTAGAAAACCAAAACGCTAATAGAAATGATGTACAAAAAATACATTACCAATTAAATTATACTAATCAGTTACTACACTAAGTAGCCATAGAAGTAAACAATTCAGATAAAAAATTAATAATAAATAATAAAGGAGGTAGTTCTAAATTAGAAAAGCCTCTAACAAAACCCTTCAAGTTTTCAGAATTAGAGTTAAAAAACTTAAGAATTTGAAAAGGAACTGATGAAGTCTTAGAAGAAATAAATAAAAAAACTAGATAAATTAAACATTAGCAAAATAAATACTGTTACCAACATTCCAATTGAAGAATTAGGTAAAGAATTTGGTGAAGAACAATTTGATGATTTGCTATTCAAATTAAAAGGAAATAGTTATGGAAATAACTACAGAAGTAAATTTACTCCTAGGCCAACCACAATAATTTTTTATAATAAGCCTACGCTTCCTGACATTCAGTTTGAAGAATGGGAGCTAGAACATCTGTCAGCCTTTGATGGATCAGGAATTACATAATGGAATATAGATGGCATGACTGATCATCAAATTTTACGGAAAACAAATGAAATGACTATGGCAACTTCTGCCTATAGAGTCAAAAACACTGAAGATCAAACCCTAAAATTAATAATTGCCAGTTTCATTGGTATACTCAAGGGTTGGTGGGATAATTATTTAACCCTTGAGCAAAAAACATATATTGCCTCCAATGTTAAACAAGAAAATGAAACTATAATTCCAGTAATGGTAGAAACTTTAATTATTGCAATAATTCATAATTTTATAGGAGATACAAATCTATTTAATGAACGAACTTCAGTATTATTACATAATATGAAATGTCCTACCTTAGGAGATTTTAGGTGGTATACTGATAATTTTATGGCAATGGTCTTAACCAGAGAAGAATGTAGAGAAGCCTTTTGAAAGAGAAATTTATAGTTGGGTTACCAATGGTTTTCGGAAATAAAGTTAGAGAACACTTACAACAAGAATACCCCAATACTCCTATAACAGAATTAACATACGGAAGAATAATTTCTATTGTAAAAAACACTAGATTAGAATTATGTAATAATATGAAATTAGAAAATAAAATTAAGAAAAGCCAATCTAAAGGGATAAGAGAATTAGGAAACTTTTGTGCTCAATATGGGTATGAAAGGCCTTCTCCCCCTTCAACTATGAAAAGAAAAATTATAAAAAGAAATAAACCAGCACAAACTAATTATAAACCTTCGCATAGAAGAAATAATTATCCTCAGAAAAAATCAGCTGAAAATAAAGAAAACAATAATACCTCTACCAACAAAAGAAAAACTAATATTGTTTGTTATAATTGTGGTAGATTTGGCCATATGAAAAAAGATTGTAGAGTAAGAGAAAAAATTAATGAATTAAATATGAGTGAAGAATTAAAAGAACAAATAGCTAAAATTATGCTAAATGAATCCAAAGAAGATGAAAACAAAATATTTAAGGCTCAAGAGGATTCAACCTCAGAAAGTGAAAGCGAATTAGAAAACTGTGAATAAGAAAATTACGAATGTTCATATCAAGTTAATATGATAAGAGCAGAAGCTAAATTAGCCCTAGAAATGGTAGATAAAATAACTAATGAAGAAGAAAGATATGAATATCTAACTAAAATAAAAAATATGTTATTAGATCAACAAGAGGAAGAAGTTGTTCATAAAACAGAAAAATTTGAAGGATATGATTTTGCTAGTATTCTAAAGAAAGCAGAAATACAAAAAAGAAAAGTTACTATAAATGATTTACAGAAAGAAATAATTTAAAATCAGAAATACAAACTATAAAAATTGAATTAAATAAGCTAAAAGAAAATGACTTAGTACAGGACATTACTTTATTACAATTAGCAGATCCCTTAAAAGAAGAAGTGGAACCAAAGGTCGAAATAGAGTCAATAAATCGAATTAAAACATTACAGTAGAAATGGCAAGCAAGAGTAACTTTAAAAATAGGAAAATCCTTTCATAAATTATTCACAGCATTAATTGACTCAGGAGCTGATCTTAATTGTATTCAAGAAGGATTAATTCCTACTCAATATTATGAAAAAACTATTAAGAAATTAACTACATCAAACAATGCTAAGTTAAAAGTGCAATACAAATTATCTAATACAAGTATTTGTAATAAAGGAAAATATTTTAAAAACACCTTCATATTAACTAAAGACATCACTGAAGAAATGATTTTAGGAACCCCTTTCCTAACTCAAATTTATCATTTTGAAGTATCTGAGCAAGGAATTAAAACCAAAATAAAAGATCAAGAAATTATTTTTGAATTCCTAAAACCAATAAGGAACAAGGAAATACATAATATAAAAGACATAGAAGAAAACACGTTTATAAATAAAATAAGTAATAAGAATAATCAAATAACTTTATTACAAAAGGAAATAGCATATAAAAGAATAGAAGAACAATTGAATACTAAAGTTATAAAAGAAAAGATTAAAGAAATTGAAAGTACTTTTGTAAAAGAAGTTTGTGTGGAAATACCAAATGCTTTTTGGAATAGAAAAACTTTTACTATAAGTCTACCATATGTAGAAGACTTTCATGAAAGTAAAATTCCAACTAAAGCCAGACCGGTACAAATGAATAAAGAAACCCTAGAATATTGTAAAAAAGAAATACAAGGATTTCTTAATAAAGGTTTAATTAGACCAAGTAAATCTCCTTGGAGCTATGTTGCATTCTATGTGCAAAACGCTTCAGAAATTGAAAGAGGAGAACTTAGGATGGTAATTAATTACAAATCTTTAAATAATGCATTAAAATGGATTAGGTATCCATTACCAAATAAAAAAGATTTAATTGGAAGGTTATGCGACGCAATAATTTTTTCAAAATTTGACATGAAATCAAGATATTACAAAATTAAATTAGAAGAAAAGGATAAATATAAAACAACATTTACAGTACCATTTGGGGATTATGAATGGAATGTAATGTTGATGGGGCTAAAGAACGCTCCATCTGAATTTCAAAATATCATGAATTCCATATTAACTCCTTATAGCCAATTTACCTTGGTCTATTTAGATGATGTGCTAATCTTTTCAAACTCCTTAGATCAACACTTAAAACATCTAAAAATCTTTTAAAATAGGCTTAATACCTAATTTAGTCCCTTAATTTTTAAATATGCTCAATTAGGTCTTCTTGTTTTTCGACTATGCAATTAGATCTTTTATTTTCAAAATTGATTCAATTGGATTCTTTCCGTTAAATTGGAACGGATGCCGTTATTGTGTTTTTCAGCAATTTTAATTTATAACTAGTGGCGGTTTTTAACCGCCACTATCTTATTATTAAAATTAAAAATAAATTTTTAATTGTAGTGAAGTGTCAGAGTAGAGTAGTGTCATTTTGTTATGAGTGAAACCGAAACCCACATAGAAGATGTGGCTCACCACTTTAGACAGCAGCACTATGAGAAACTTGCGCCTTCGTTCCTTCCTCTTCTCTTCACCCTCCTTTTCTTCTTCTTCCTCTTCACTAATCAACATTTGCTGCGCATCCTCCTCTTCGCGGTGCGCGTACACGACGTTGGTGCCGATAGCCTTAGCGAGCTCCACGAGCACCGTCTCGAGCTTCCCGACGAGATCTGAGTCGCGCGCTTGGAGGTTGCGACGGAGTCAAGGAGGAAGGCGGCGCGGTAGGGGCCGGTCTTGCTCGCGATCGGCGAGAAGCTGCTGCAGAGCCGCGATCTGAACGGCTCGCGCGACTTCGCCATTCTCGCACAGGAAGCCGATATGTCCTCGAGGGCTCCGACCAGATCCTTGCCATCGTCGACGTCCTCCTCACCGCGGGGTTGGAGGAGAGGGTGGATTTGAAGGAGGTTTTGGGAGGAGCGGTGGTGGTGAGAGAAAAAGTGTGTGAGGGATGGGCTTGGAAATAGCGGCGCGTGGGGGGTGGGGGGGGTGCATATGATGATGGAGAGTTCAAGCCAGAAAAAGAGGTTAAAAGTTTTATTTTTAATTTTAATAATAAGATAGTGGCGGTTAAAAGTTGTCAGAAAATACAACCTAACGGCGTCAATCCTAATCTGACGGAAATGATCAAATTGAATCAATTTTGAAAATAAAAGGACCTAATTGCATAGTCGAAAAACAAGAGGACCTAATTGAACATATTTAAAAAATTAAGGGACCAAATTGGATATTAAGCCTTAAAAATATAATTAAACAAAATGGCATTGTAATATCCCAAAAGAAAATGAAATTAGTCCAAACTAGAATTACATTTTTAGGTCACGAGATATATCAAGGGAAAAACCCCACCTTCTAAATTTTCTCATTCTCTTTGTAATCCTTTAAATATTGTAAAGAAAGATCTTTGGAATTCCTAGAAGCTTTTGAAGCACTTCTAAAATATTCTTGTAAGTTTAAATCTTTGAATTTCTGTAATCTTACTTTTCTATTTTAATTTCAGAAATATATTCTATTTTCTGCATTAATTTCTACTACAACCCCTTAATTATCCATCAATATTAATATGCATACCTCGATCCATGAATCTAGTATCAGAGTTGGGGGGGGGGGTGCATATGATGATGGAGAGTTCACGGCAGAAAAAGAGGTTAAAAGTTTTATTTTTAATTTTAATACTAAGATAATGGCGGTTAAAAGTCGTCAGAAAACACAACCTAACGGCGTCAATCCTAATCTGACGGAAAGGATCCAATTGAATCAATTTTGAAAATAAAAAGACCTAATTGCATAGTCAAAAAACAAGAGGACCTAATTGAACATATTTAAAAAACTAAGGGACCAAATTGGATATTAAGCCTTAAAAATATAATTAAACAAAATGGCATTGTAATATCCCAAAAGAAAATGAAATTAGCCCAAACTAGAATTAGATTTTTAGGTCATGAGATATATCAAGGGAAAAACCCCACCTTCTAAATTTTCTCTCATTCTCTTTGTAATCCTTTAAATATTGTAAAGAAAGATCTTTGGAATTCCTAGAAGCTTTTGAAGCACTTTTAAAATATTCTTGTAAGTTTAAATCTTTGAATTTCTGTAATCTTACTTTTCTATTTTAATTTCAGAAATATATTCTATTTTCTGCATTAATTTCTACTACAACCCCTTAATTATCCATCAATATTAATATGCATACGTCGATCCATGAATCTAGTATCAGAGTCTTAGGGTGCAGGTAGTAGAAGAGAGTTATTATCCTATCTTGTTTAATTGTGTATTTTTCTGTCCTTTTAAATTCCTTTTAAAATCATTAAGTTTATTAATTAGGCATTAAAGATACATGTAACATCCCAAAAATATTTAACTATAATAATATTAATAACAAGTGACGCTTATGTGACTTTTGTCTTATACTTAAAAATACGAAGTGTTTTTTTCCCCTCTTTATAAACAATAAATACATAAAGATATAAGTACATTATTACAATTTCCTAAAGCTGGCCATATCTAATAAAAGAAAATTCTACTTAATATGGAATAGAGTAGCAGAGAAATACTTCAAAACATAAAGCTGTGAGATCCTTCTAAGCTCTTGTTGCACCACACTGATGTCCACTACTGCCATCTAAGGGGGTGGGGAAGCACACAACAGGCACAAATAAAAAAGAAAAGGAAAACATACATAGAAAGAAAAGACAGAGAGTGAGGTTCTAACTTAAGGCATCAATATGGTAATAACATCCACGGGGCCTAATCTAACAAGCAATCACAATCAATTATAATAAACAATTCATATTACAATAGAGATATGAATTAGTGTGACACAATACATGAGTACATGGACACTGACTCATTTCAGTGCAAAGATGTTGACTCATTACAGTACACGAATACTGACTCATCTCCATGGAGGACTTTACAACAGAGTAGCATAATCAGGAGCTCTTACTCCACCAACACAAGCATACAAATCAATATCAATATCAATATTCACATAATCTAGAATGGGAATAACATTAGGTGAATCACCAACCAAAGCTAGAATGGGAATAGCATTTGGCGGCATACTAACCAAAGCTAGAATGGGAATAGCCTTTGGTGAAAAAGGGTACGTGGCAATACACTACACTGATTGTGGATAAATTATAGTTATTCGTTAGGAATGTTAATGCGTCAATCGCCTTACCCACGACACAGAGTCATGACCCTCTGGCTGTTTGTGGGATGACGTGCCATAAACATCCTCAAGGTCTCCCTGACCTCCACTACAAAATTCACACCTTATCACAGGGTATAGCTACTCCAGACAGACTAAGATACAATTACGATCAATCTTATTAGAGTTGATATCCATCAATAATTTCACTGGGAAAAAAACTCCCTTTCCCTAAACAAAATTTTCAATATTCCAATAACAGATTTCTTAACAAGTCCTCTTAATTAGAGGTATCAATTTTTCTGATATCAACTCTAATAGAAAAGACTAATTGTCGTACATATAACAATATGTCAACTCATTCAAAGAATCCAATCACCATAGTAATAATGAATTAAATCCATTTATAGGAAATTCCTATGCGTAATCCTTACTTTCACTCGTCTCTTTATGAACTTATATTTTAATGTCTCTTAAGTTTTATGGAATCTTCACCTTACACTCAATTTCCCTGAATTAATTTTATTAATTAATTATAATTATTATTATTATTATTAGAAGAAATTGTTTTCCAATACACATACTAGATTATTATTATTTTTTTAAATCCTGGGTCACCACGACCTTTGGATCATCTAAACTTAATTTTACTTTACTTTGATTGAATTTATATCTTGAATTATGATCTTTATTTTATTTTATTTTTTTCTTAGTAATACCAATACTAAACTTGAAAACGTGAACCTCCCAGGAAATGCTCATCTTATACTATTATTATAATTATTAAGTTATAACATATCAGATATTATTCTATATTATTTGTATTGGCTTACTTATTATCTACTTATTTTTATTTTTATTTTCTTGTTTTGGCTAAGGTTCTGTAACTTATTTTATAACCCAACCGAATTGAGTTTTTGCATCTACTTCTAATGTATTTTGATTATAACTCACGAATTGGCATAACAGGGAATATTAACACATTTTTCTTTTCTATTTTAGCTACTTCTAATTGTCCATATACTTTTTTTTTCTGCAATTGTCCATATACTTAAAGCCAACAACAGATCACTTTTCCTTTTAACGTAAATCACAAGTTACTTTTTGCCACCACATTGCTTTCATCAATACTTGACTCTTCATAAGAATTCAGTGCAAACACCGAATTGAAACCACCATCAATAAGAAAATCGTAACCATTTCATATGCACACAGGAAATTTTCCAAACACAGAGCACAATTTTCCGCCTAAGTGTAAGTAAGGAACCAATCCAGCAATCTCAAATTGTGCAACACACAAACCTTTCTACATTTCTTCTCTAGCATGACCACCCCACGTTCCAGAGAAGAAGTTGGCACTAAGTTTCCAATAAATTTTCAACCTCCAAATCAAATAAAATATTTTTCAATCTCTCTCTCTTACTTTGTTTTACCGCCTGTTTTCTCTATGATATGTATATTTCTCTCTTTTCTAACATATGCACTTAGTCTCTCTGTCTTTGCCGCACGTTCGTTTATGTGATAATCTGTTTCTCTCTTCTTTTCTTTATAACGCCTGTTTCCTTCAGGCTACAACAACACTTTCCATTTTCAATTGCAAATATAAAGTTACTGTAACCTCACACAATATTTCAACACAGATAATCAACAATCAAACACAGAAAAGAAACAACCAAGCAAAAATCACAATTTCCAGCAAATAATCAAACACATAAAATTACCAATTGAGGCCTAAACCTCCTCCCCCACCTAAAAAAAATTCCACAACTGAAATAAGTCCCTCCTTCCCATGCTCACACGTTCCAACAGCTGCTACTGTACAGGATCACGTTCTTACAGAGGTATGGATGCTGATTTTTTTTTTGGGAGGAAGGGGTTGGAAGAATTGAGAGTGGACGGTGGTTTTGGAGAGGAACCGGAGGTGTGAATGTAAGAAGAAAGAAGAAAATGTTTGTGATTATCTGTAAGGAGGAAAAGTCTATGTATCCCTTTTCTTTCTAGTGTGCTGGTGAAGTCAGGTACTCTACTCCCAAAATTTTGATCAACGGTTGTTGCTTAACCAAGACCCCCAACCGTTGGATTCACATGAGTGGGTTTTGTTTCTCATTAAAACTGACCTTTGTGTTGAACATAGTTCACCGAAAAAGAAAAAGAAAAAGAATTAAAACATGTTGTCAGCACTTGGTTTATTTTAGTGTGTTGGAGTATTTGGGCTGGACAAAAGAGAGAAAATAATTATTTATAGGTTGGTTTTTATAGATATAGTGTGGTCCAACTCAAGAATAAAAGAGAGGAAAATAATAATAATAATAATAATTATTGAACATTCACTCTTAATATTTATTGGAATTTCACTAAAATTCTACTCTTCCAATATAATCTCTATTTATCCAAATCTAATATAATATGAACTCATTCACTTAATTATTTAATTTAATTCTCAACTAAATACTTTAACACAATTATGATAATTTTGAACTTTTTATTTAATTGTCTTTTAAATCTTTAAACATGCCTAGTTTAATTAAATTCCTGCACACACATAAATATATATATATATATATATATATAATTTTTTTTCTTCTAAACTTAATTAAATAAGATTTCTTTCAAATTCTGATTTTTTTATTAAAATATAATTTCAAAAACAGTTGCGAAATTCAATTATGCTACTAATTATTAAAATAATATTATATTTTCATATTACATAAATTAAAAAAAAAAACAGGATGTTACAATACACAATTAAACAAGACAGGATAATAACTCTCTTCTACTACCAGTGTCCTGAGGCTCTGATACCAGATTCGAGGATCGACGTATGCATATTAATATTGATGGATAATTAAGGGGTTGTAGTAGAAATTAATACAGAAAACAGAATATATTTCTGAAATTAAAATAGAAAAGTAAGATTACAGAAATTCAAAGATTTAAACTTACAAGAATATTTCAGAAGTGCTTCAAAAGCTTCTAGGAATTCCAAAGATCTTTCTTTACAATATTTAAAGGATTACAAAGAGAATGAGAGAAAATTTAGAAGGTGGGGTTTTTCCGCTCTTCCTCTTTGCCTACAAACCTGAGAATTTATAGAGAGGGAAGGGCAAAAGTCATGATGACGGACTTCAAATTCGGACTTCAAATTGTCGACGGACTTCAAATGCGAACTTCAAATTGTCGACGGACTTCAAATTCGGACTTCAAATTCTACTTTCTTGCTTTCTTGCTTTACGACTTTGGACTAATGCTTTTTTATATTCAGTCGGTCAATAGTCCAAAACTATCAATTTCAGCCTTTCGATATAATCTTTTTGAGTAATGATATCTATTATTCTTCATAATTCATCTAGGTTAGGGGTAGTTGAATTCCAAAATAGTCATCCTCATTTTGAAGATAAGGATTACTATCTTCTAATTCTTCCACATCTTCTCTCTATTCATCAGAGTCTAAAGAAGATAATGCTGCCATCAAATTTTTCTTTATTTCTTCTTTTGAGTTGGCAGATATCTGTAATTCAAAAGGAGCTTTATTTTTCAAATTCTTCTTTTCTGGAGTGGGGGATAACAGAGTCTTTCCAGGTTTCCATGAGCGGAATTTTTCTGCTAGAAAGTCTATATTGTATTTCTTCCACCAGAAAACTTTAATTTTAAGGCATAGCACTTTGGGATAAGGTTTTGGAAGATGCTGATGAAATTCATACTTGTTGTGAAGTAACCAACTTATTCCCATAATGGCACAAAAATTCAATAATTTCATATGAGTGGGAATAGTGGGAGTTAATACTTTGAAATTATTATAGTATTTAACTACTTCATTTGGGAAAATTGCTTTTACTGGTCCTGCAAATTGAAACCAGTCTTGAAACCATGTTGGTAATTCATAGGGAAGAGAATTCTTGAAGTTGATATACAAAGGATGCCTTGGATTAGGTTCCATAAGAACTTTATACCAAGCTTCTTGATAGTCAAAATAATTATAAGAAGGAGGATCAAAAGGTCTTGAAAAATTCTTTTCAATTAAAGGGTTTTGAGAGCATTCTGAGAAGGTATTACCTTCAGGATTTTCATTTTCGAGTAATTTACTAAGGAAGGATTATTTCTATCTCTCTCAGGAATTATTTCTGTTGAATGTGTATCTATCGGGATGAATTGATAGAATTTCATATTTTTCTTTAAATTCTGATATTTAGGAATCCATCCCCACCCTTGTGGTGAGAATTTTGCTATAATTTGGTAGGGGTCCAGTTTTTCAAATTCTGGTTCTAAAGAGATAATTCTTTTGCAAGAGTCCTTGATATAATGATCAAGAGGCTCGGTGGCTATTTCTGTGGGTTGCTTTGATGAATTTTGGGGAATTAAAAGGGTAAGCTTATTGGCTTTAGAGGTATTGGAAGGATTTAGAGAAGGAGGAAGAATTCTAGTATTTTGAGAGGACTTAGTCACTTTCTGAGAATAGGAAGGGGCAAAATCGTCAAGGGAAAGTCCCTTCGAACTAGATGGGGCAGTGGGCCTCATCTGTCTGGCTTAGTTCCCTGTAAGAATTCACGAGTTAAAAAATCAGGAATAAAATTGTTTTTTCCTTTTATAAATTCTATTTCAAATTCAAAACAAGACAAAAGACTTTGCCATCTAGCAAAGATTTGTTTAGAAACTATGTTTTTTACATCCTTTTCTAAAACATATTTTGCTGATTTACAATCAATTCTTAGTAAAAACTTCTTATTTACTAAATCACTTTGAAATTTAGTAATGCAAAGGACTATAGATAATATTTCTTTTTAATAGTACTATATTTTAGTTGGGCTTCCATCCAAGCACCAGAATGATAATGGACAATTTGTTCTTTTGTATTTTCTGAAAATTTCTGTTTGAGAATACCTCCAAATCCAACTTCATATGTAACATCCTGAAATTTTAATATAATTATTGTCATTTTAAAAGATTAAATTGTTATGAGAATTAATATTAACATTATTAGTATAAGAATTTATTTGAGTCAAAATGATTGAATTATTATGATATAATATGATATTATGTTTATAATGTTGTATCGTGATATGTTATTTGAATTGATTATGATATTATTTTATTTGGATGGAATCTTATCTTAGTATATCATATTTGTTTGGAAATTAGGATAGGATATATTAACTTTGACTGAAATAATTGAATTAAAATATTACTCTTTAGTTACTAGATATCAAATATTATTGAGTTAAATAATTATCTTATCAATAAAAAGATTAGGTGATTAATATAAGAATTGTTAAGATTATCTAACAACTACAGAAGAATGCAAAAGATAATTAATATAGTAATGATATAATATTATATATCTAGTTTAGATAAAATATTCATTATATATAATTTGAATTGGTCTTCGATAACGATTTAAATCTTATCATGTTTTATCTTAATTATCTTGAAAGAAAAGAAAATAGTAGATAATGCTAATAATGAGATAAATCTAGATAATAAAGTAGAAAAAGATAAAGAAAGATTTGATAAGCCAAATCTGCTAAAATAAATCTTATGTTATTTAATCTTAATCACGTACAACTGCACTTATATAAGGATAGGCAGTTTTCTATTCCTAGAATTACATAGTTAGTCTCTTAGGAAATAGAAAATTAGTAGATAGTTGAGGACTCGGGAGAAGAAGACATAGAGGAAATCTTGTTGACGTAGTAGATAAAGAAGAGAAAGAATAAACAAAGACCGTAGATTACCTTGCTTCAAGAGGTGAGTAAAACATTTATCTTTTAAAACCTTCCATGGTATGTTTCTTGAAAGATATAAACTTTAGGTTCTTGATTAGAGGGATTTGGTGTTAGTGGAATTCTAAATTTTATAGCTGAGCTATAGGTGATCGTTCATGCATGCGTGGGTATGATTTTCGAATGATTGAAATTGCCTTGATTATGTAGAATACTAAGCACTGCAGCAGTTTTACTCCTTGAATAATTTGTGAAATTCTGTTATTATATTTTAATTATTGTTTGCACATTGATATATATAGTTTGTATGTTGTGTTGCTGCATATTGTTATTCGAAACTGAGATGTTAGTGTACCCGTAATGTGATATGAGAAATGTTATTAGGTGTATGGAATTATCGGATGCATGAAATTAGAGGATTTATTTGATAATTATCTGGGATGATATTTTGTAATTATGTGTGAGTTAGTCATCATCTTCCGGGAAGTGGTGACGGTGTATATTTTATTTTGAAAATTGAATATGAGATACCTCCATCTGGGATGGGGATGAGATTTATTATAGATACCTCCATCTGGGATGAGGAAGAGATTCAGATACCTCCATCTAAGATGGGGAAGGCAGTGGGACGCCATTGCATGGATATGAGCTCATAGACCTTTTACGAATCTGAGATCCACACCACACCGGTTCTGGGAACCAAAGAGTCTAGCCTAGTGATTCTGGGAATCACTAAGTTGTGTTTGTGATATCTATTTGAATGTATTGAGGGGTTAATTTTATTTATTGAAATATTTTCCTTAATGAGAATGATATGAGTGTGATTTGTGGTTGTCTTAATTTGGCTTCTATTGGAGTGTATATATATATATATATATATACAATATTTTATTTTAAATCATTGCGGGTACCATGGTTGAGTTTTCCGGATCACCGCACCGGCTGAGAACAACACTATTTACGAACCCTTTTATAACTTGTTTTATTCACTGGAATTATTGTCTCATTAAAAGTGTTGTTTTCAGAACACGAGGGAGAGATTATTGAGACGTCGGAGACTTGAAGACTTATTTATTTTTAATTATATTTTTGGGTTAGTACCTTTAGAATAAAGGGTTGGTTGTGGTTAATTCCGCTACTATTTATTATTCATTGTTTTAGATGCCCATATTTGAGGATAATGTTTTTATATATGTAAGAATTTATTTATTCAATCTTATTTTATAAAATTTGAGGTATTTCAGACCATTGTATTTTCGAAAAGTTTATATTATTTATGTTTTAAAGAATATTTTATTACGGGTTGTTATTGTAACGAAGGGCGTTACATCATAGGCATCAGTTTCCACTATCATGAAGGCATCTGGATGAGGGATACCTAGACATGGAAGACTTTTAACTATGGACTTTACTTTAATTACCGTTTGGGTTAATTCTGAGGACCAAGGCTTTGGATTTTTTCGAAGCCTATTGAATAAGGGTTTACAAAAAATTCTAATATTGGGAATGAAATTGGACACATGATTTAAGCATCCTAAAAATCTTTGTAATTGATTTTTATCTTTTATTTCATCAGGAAATTTGGAAGCAAATTCTATACTTCTACTTATGGGGGTGATTTTTCCTTGATATATCTCATGACCTAAAAATCTAATTCTAGTTTGGGCTAATTTCATTTTCTTTTGGGATATTACAATTCCATTTTGTTTAATTATATTTTTAAAGATTTTTAGATGTTTTAAGTGTTGATCTAAGGAGTTTGAAAAGATTAGCACATCATCTAAATAGACCAAGGTAAATTGGCTATAAGGAGTTAATATGGAATTCATGATATTTTGAAATTCAGATGGAGCGTTCTTTAGCCCCATCAACATTACATTCCATTCATAATGCTCAAATGGTACTGTAAATGTTGTTTTATATTTATCCTTTTCTTCTAATTTAATTTTGTAATATCTTGATTTCATGTCAAATTTTGAAAAAATTATTGCGTCGCATAACCTTCCAATTAAATCTTTTTTATTTGGTAATGGATACCTAATCCATTTTAATGCATTATTTAAAGATTTGTAATTAATTACCATCCTAAGTTCTCCTCTTTCAATTTCTGAAGCGTTTTGCACATAGAATGCAGCACAGCTCCAAGGAGATTTACTTGGTCTAATTAAACCTTTATTAAGAAATCCTTGTATTTCTTTTTTACAATATTCTAGGGTTTCTTTATTCATTTGTACCGGTCTGGCTTTAGTTGGAATTTTACTTTCATGAAAGTCTTCTACATATGGTAGATTTATAGTAAAAGTTTTTCTATTCCAAAAAGCATTTGGTATTTCCACACAAACTTCTTTTACAAAAGTACTTTCAATTTCTTTAATCTTTTCTTTTATAACTTTAGTATTCAATTGTTCTTCTATTCTTTTATATGCTATTTCCTTTTGTAATAAAGTTATTTGATTATTCTTATTACTTATTTTATTTATAAACGTGTTTTCTTCTATGTCTTTTATATTATGTATTTCCTTGTTCCTTATTGGTTTTAGGAATTCAAAAATAATTTCTTGATCTTTTATTTTGGTTTTAATTCCTTGCTCAAATACTTCAAAAGGATAAATTTGAGTTAGGAAAGGGGTTCCTAAAATCATTTCTTCAGTGATGTCTTTAGTTAATATGAAGGTGTTTTTAAAACATTTTCCTTTATTACAAATACTTGCATTAGATAATTTGTATTGCACTTTTAACTTAGCATTGTTTGTTGTAGTTAATTTCTGAATAGTTTTTTCATAATATTGAGTAGGAATTAATCCTTCTTGAATACAATTAAGATCAGCTCCTGAGTCAATTAATGCTGTGAATAATTTATGAAAGGATTTTCCTATTTTTAAAGTTACTCTTGCTTGCCATTTCTGCTGTAATGTTTTAATTCGATTTATTGACTCTATTTCGACCTTTGGTTCCACTTCTTCTTCTTTTAAGGGATATGCTAATTGTAATAAAGTAATGTCCTGTACTAAGTCATTTTCTTTTAGCTTATTTAATTCAATTTTTATAGTTTGTATTTCTGATTTTAAATTATTTCTTTCTGTAAATCATTTATAGTAACTTTTCTTTTTTGTATTTCTGCTTTCTTTAGAATACTAGCAAAATCATATCCTTCAAATTTTTCTGTTTTATGAACAACTTCTTCCTCTTGTTGATCTAATAACATATTTTTTTATTTTAGTTAGATATTCATATCTTTCTTCTTCATTAGTTATTTTATCTACCATTTCTAGGGCTAATTTAGCTTCTGCTCTTATCATATTAACTTGATATGAACATTCACAATTTTCTTATTCACAGTTTTCTAATTCGCTTTCACTTTCTGAGGTTGAATCCTCTTGAGCCTTAAATATTTTGTTTTCATCTTCTTCAAATTCTTCGGATTCATTTAGCATAATTTTAGCTATTTGTTCTTTTAATTCTTCACTCATATTTAATTCATTAATTTTTTCTCTTACTCTACAATCTTTTTTCATATGGCCAAATCTACCACAATTATAACAAACAATATTAGTTTTTCTTTTGTTGGTAGAGGTATTATTGTTTTCTTTATTTTCAGCTGATTTTTTCTGAGGATAATTATTTCTTCTTCTATGCGAAGGTTTATAATTAGTTTGTGCTGGTTTATTTCTTTTTATAATTTTTCTTTTCATAGTTGAAGGGGGAGAAGGCCTTTCATACCCATATCGAGCACAAAAGTTTCCTAATTCTCTTATCCCTTTAGATTGGCTTTTCTTAATTTTATTTTCTAATTTCATATTCTAGTGTTTTCTTAATTTCATATTATTACATAATTCTAATATAGTGTTTTTTACAATAGAAATTATTGTTCCGTGTTAATTCTGTTATAGGAGTATTGGGGTATTCTTGTTGTAAGTGTTCTCTAACTTTATTTCCGAAAACCATTGGTAAGCCAACTATAAATTTCTCTTTCCAAAAGGCTTATCTACATTCTTCTCTGGTTAAGACCATTGCCATAAAATTATCAGTATACCACCTAAAATCTCCTAAGGTAGGACATTTCAGATTATCTAATAATACTGAAGTTCGTTCATTAAATAGATTTGTATCTCCTATAAAATTATGAATTATTGCAATAATTAAAGTTTCTACCATTACTGGAATTATAGTTTCATTTTCTTGTTTAACATTGGAGGCAATATATGTTTTTTGCTCAAGGGTTAAATAATTATCCCACCAACCCTTGAGTATACCAGTGAAACTGGCAATTATTAATTTTAGGGTTTGATCTTCAGTGTTTTTGACTCTATAGGCAGAAGTTGCCATAGTCATTTCCTTTGTTTTCCGTAAAATTTGATGATCAGTCATGCCATCTATATTCCATTATGTAATTCCTGATCCATCAAAGGCTGACGGATGTTCTAGCTCCCATTCTTCAAACTGAATGTCAGGAAGCGTAGGCTTATTATAAAAATTTCTTGTGGTTGGCCTAGGAGTAAATTTACTTCTGTAGTTATTTCCATAACTATTTCCTTTTAATTTGAATAGCGAATCATCAAATTGTTCTTCACCAAATTCTTTACCTAATTCTTCAATTGGAATGTTGGTAATAGTATTTATTTTGCTAATGTTTAGTTTATCTAGTTTTTTATTTATTTCTTCTAAGACTTCATCAGTTCCTTTTCCAATTCTTAAGTTTTTTAACTCTAATTCTAAAAACTTGAAGGGTTTTGTTAGAGGCTTTCTAATTTAGAACTACCTCCGTTATTATTTATTATTAATTTTTTATCTGAATTGTTTACTTCTATGGCTACTTGGTGTAGTAACTGATTAGTATAATTTAATTGGTAATGTATTTTTTGTACATCATTTCTATTAGCGTTTTGGTTTTCTAATAATTCTTTGTCTTCCATCATCATCTTAAATGGGGAAGCTACTACTTCTTTGTTTTGAATATTTGGAAATTTAATTTCTTCTAAAGGGGGAATAATTTCTATAGTTTCTCCTTTAGCTGTTTTCCATATTTCTTCTGCAGATTTTATCATATTTACTTGTAAATTAGGTAAACAATTTACTTCAAACCATTCAAAATAAGGAATGTTTTCTTGAATTTCTTTTAAATAATCATAATAATTTTCTCTATATTTTCTTAATTCTTCTTGACTAAAGGTTTCACAGAACCAATGTCTTTTGTCTTTATTCTTTTCTCTTAAGAATTCCTTTCTAAATAAATCTTTATTTATTTCAAAACTGTTAATAACATTTAATTGATTCATTTCAGATTGAGTAGGTGAATTATGGTTTTGAGCCGATTTATACTGCAACGAAGGAGCTACAGATGCTTCAGCTTCGTATTCTGGGGTAGGTATTACTGGGTCGCTCCTAATTCCTTTTAGGTACAACCCTTTAGGTATAGTGAAATTAGAATAATCTACGGATTTTCTAGTAGGATTTGGTGATGAAGTTTGGGGAATTCTTAGAGAATTACATTTTCTAAGTGGAGCAAAGGCTACTTCCACAGTTCCTGACTTGTACTCTATTATGTCATTTAACACAATAGGTACAGGTTTTTCTGGAGGAAGGGTATCCTCTAATTTCCATTTTAAACCACTGGTTATTTCTTGATGTTTCAGTGTTTTGGGTACAGTTGCATTTACCTTTTCTGGGTTTACTAAAAGTAAGGTTGTTTCATCTGTAGGAGACATCAGAAGAGCTCCTGGGGCTAATTGGGTTTTCATTACTTTGTAGTATAACCTATAGATTATGGTAATTGGTATTGAATTCGGGTTCCAATCATCATCTAACATTTTAACATCCAACATAATGTTATGAGGAGTGTTATGAAAACTGGATAAGGCTATTGAATAATTTGGGTAATTATTTATATAAACTGGTCCATTATGAAAATTTGTTTCAAATAATGCTAATATTTTATTTTGTAATTTTATTGGCCTATTATCTCTTAATGAGGCAAATAAGGGCATGTTCATTCCTTGCCTAAACAGAGGTTTAATGGCAATTTGGATTGATCCTATATGTAGATATTTATATTTCTTAATGTGTTCTGCTATTAATTGTCTAGAAATTAATGGAATGCTTTCATGGCAATTTTTTAAATTTATTTCCTTTTCTACTGTTTTAATTATATATTCTCCTGTGAACATATCTTTAAAACTGGTTTTATACATTGTTGATATTTCTAATTTGCGTAATGACCATTTGTTTAATTGAGATTCTATTTCTGGAATTCTAAGTTCATGGTGAATAATGGTATTATTTATCTCTTCTTGTTCTAATTCTATATCCTCTATCTTTTCTTTTCCCTTTTTAGACATTAATTTTATTAATTTTGACATTAGTTCTAGTCTATCTTACCCCCCGAACCAGGACCACCAGGCTAAACCAACGGATTCACTGCCTCTCTCTAGGACTTACTACCCGGACCACCCTTACCGGCTGACCAACGCTTCAGATGATAAACTGACTAGTTGTAATGCCTAATTAATAAACTTAATGATTTTAAAAGGAATTTAAAAGGATAGAAAGATACACAATTAAACAAGACAGGATTATAACTCTCTTCTACTACCAGCGCCCTAAGGTTCTGATACTAGATTCGAGGATCGACGTATGTATATTAATATTGATGGATAATTAAGGGGTTGTAGTAAAAATTAATCCAGAAAACAGAATATATTTCTGAAATTAAAATAGAAAAGTAATATTACAGAAATTCAAAGATTTAAACTTACAAGAATATTTCAGAAGTGCTTCAAAAGCTTCTAGGAATTCCAAAGATCTTTCTTTACAATATATATATATATATATATATATATATATATATATATATATATATATATATATGTTGAAAATCATGTGTCAGATATAAAGTTAAACGTGCATCTCTTGATGGAAAGATGCATGCTTTGGAAAAATGCAACAAACGACATATTTAATCGGGAGTTAAACATTCAAGCTGTATGGACGGATCAGGATCCCCTGTACTCAGGTAAAAATAGCAAAGTGCTGCTGCATTCAAGATTTAATGGCTGCAATTTTGTTTTTCAGCTTATATTTTGTCAGCATTTTAATGTATGAGAAATAAAGTTAAACACAGGAAATTTCCTCTACTTACTTTCCCGACTATAGGGAATTCATGTCCTGTACAGCTTTGTGAAGGCATACATTTATGATGAAAATTTTATTTGATCACGAATTTGGAGAATACCCCGAAAAATAATTCTCTAAATCTTATTTCTAATTTTAAGATATACATGAAAAATCAAATCAAACATGAATTTACATGGGGATAAATTTACACTGTTTTTCTCTTGAAAACCTACTTTTTTTTCTTTCAAAAAGTCACTTTTTTTTTTTTACCGTGTTTGCTTAATCTTTTGAAAAAGAAAATGAAATTTGAAAAAAATAAAAATAAATCTGTGATTTTTGAGAAACTATTTATATCTTCAGCAAATTTTTTTTTACGAAAGAAGATATAGGAAATCCACGAATTGATAATGTGGATTGTGGACTAGTATCTTATTTTAAATAAATTTTAATTAAATATTAAGAGTGTAAAACTCGGTTTGACAAAAAAGTAAAAACAAAAGCCTGGTGCAACTTTACGAAACCCGTTTTGTACTTAAGGGCATTTTTTTTTTGGTCTAAAACCACAAATATATTCTCAAAGGTACTTTTTTTTCGAATAAATAATATCATAACATGATGACACTAATTTTCTTAAAAAAAAAGGTTTTTTCGAAGTTCGAACTTTGATATCTTTCTTAAGGTGAATCAGACATGTATCACATAAATCAACCACCCATTAATAAATTATTTTCATTTTGAGTACCTTTTGAAAAAAAAAGTTATAAATATATGTAATTTAAAAAAAATTATAAACACTTTTTAAGATAAAAAAAATTTCTTTATAATTATAACTAAACAAAAAATAGTTTTTATAATTTTCCTCGGGCTATATTGCAAGTTTTAAAAACAAAAAAAAAGTTTTAAGTTTGAAAATTATAAAAAGGAAAGGATAAAAAGGTCTTTTCATGGAAATATAGAGGCGCGTTTGGAGGAAAGGAAAAAAGGAGTGGCCCGTTGGTAGTATATAACATAATTCGTCCCCAAATACGTTCATACCCAAAGAAGGCGAAGAGAGGGTTTTTGTCTCGCGGCGTGAGGGAGTGCTTGTTTTGTCTGTGTTGTGAGTGAGAGTCACAGAGTAATTGGGAATTTCAAATATTGGTTAAGAAATAAGAATAAGGGACCGTTGGGACTCGCTCGCGCCATCACCATGGAGAATGAGAAGGAGAAGGAGAATGAGAATGAGCGCCACGCCAAGACACTCATCTGTGCCCTCAACCTTCTCTCGCGCGACCTACCTCTCCCCCCTCACATCCTCAACTCCGTCTCTTCCATCTACCGCAACAACCATGTATCTCTTCTTTTTCTCTCCTTCTTTCCTTTCTCTCTGATTCCGTTTATTCTCGATGACGTCCGTTAGATTTCACCGTTTGCTTTTGTCGTTCGCGTTCGCTTGTTTTGTTCCTATGTGATTTGAATTCGATGCACTAGCCAGCTTCGCCACAACTCGTTTACTCACTGCACAACGTTGATTTTCTTTTCGATTTCGTCGTCGTTCGCTTGTTCAACTCCAGTTAGTGTTGTTGTTTAGTGTGTTTACCTAATTGCGGACTTCTGTTGTTGTTGTTGTTGTTGTTGTTGTTTGGTTCTAGATTGTTTGAATAAGTTGGTTGCATTGTATGCCACTACAATTTACGAGTTCTTATTGAAATTGTGCGATGATGAATGATGTTTCTGTTGTTTGTTAATCGTTGTGCAGGGCGATGGAGGGAATTCTGGAGAGGATTTGTTAACGGATCTTGAAGATGCACTGTCGAAGCAGCGTCCGAATTGTGTGTCTGGTTTCAAATTGAACGAAGCAAAGGATAATCGGTATCGGAGTCAGATTCAGCATCGCTTAAATGAGCTTCAAGGTCAATGATTCTAGTTAAAATGTTTATGCTTGTTTCTGTTTTGACTTGGTGTGGAATTTGGATTTAATTTGTACATGGTTCCTTGGTGATTGTTTTGTTTACCGTTAGTGTGGGCAACACTCACACCATGTGCAGAGTCATTAATAGATAATATCTGACGATTTGGTCTTTAATCGAGCACAATGACAACGTGCGATCCATGTATCTGACTTCATTAGTGGGATAAGGCTCTTGTTGTTGTTGTGTGGTTCCTTCACTTCATTTTTGTTACCAGTGATTGATGTGCTTGCATAATGTTGTGATACTACTAATCATCTTTAGAGGTATGGCTTGTGCAAGCCCACTTACTGAACTAACTAGAATTATGACGTGCATATATTTCAAAAGGATTACGTGATTAGGATGATTGCTTGGTTATATTAGTGTTGTCAGCAAGAGAAAGGTGGGTTGATGCAGCAAGACCTCAAACCATTTAATCTAATTCTTTTTCTGGACCATTAAGCAAACATTTGTCACAATCATCAATTCTATTGAGACAGAATTATTTGCATCCCATCAATCATTAAAAATTTCAATTGCCTGATTGTATTTGGTACCAGAGATCTTACAAATTCTTATGCTCTAGTATGTTTCTCTTCTTGCTGTAAATCTGCCATTAAGTTATAAACAAGTCAAATCAGTGTGTATAAACTGTATAGTTTAAAAATATTTACGGCTTGAAATTCAAGTTTGATGTTGCTAAACCATAAGTAGCTCACTGTTCATATTTGGTTCAGATTCCTTTAGATTATATACCCATTGCCTTTAAGAGAATATAATTGAGTCAACTTGCCAAATTTGGATGATGTGGTTGTATTGGTTGCTTCAAGACCTCGGCTGCATCAGGGAGGATAGTCTGATTCACTTCTGCATCAAACAACCCACTACCCCTCAGCGCTAGAAAGACACATCAACCACTTTGTAGCAACACTTAAATTTCCCCTTATATTTTGATAAGCTTGTTAGAGAGGGTTAATAGGATAAAGTATCCTTGTGAAATAAAGTTATGTCTTGAAACTTCATTGAAGTGTTTCCAAGTGGCTTTAAGATATTTCGAACATGTCTCTTCATATGACCATATCCATTAAGGGGGAGTGGTCTCTAAGTTGGAGTTCTGACAATTTTACTGAAGAACTGTGGTACTGTGTTGATCCAGAATTGCCTTCAAGCAGGGGAGAGGATCTGCAGACAAAGTGCTTGCTTGAATTTTATGGACTAAAGGTAAAATTGATTCTGGAATCTTTCTTCAATTCTTTTCTGTCTCATATCTTATAAACAGAAAGCAATTTTGTGTAGCTTCTAATAAAAGAAAGAAACCTATTTACAAAAGTTAGACATGTCATGACTTACAATAAGTAAAGGACAATCACGTGTCGTACTTGTACTATAAACAATTTAGCAATCAATTTGTGAAAGTTAGACAAGGCTTGCAATCAATTTGTCCTTCTGTTTTGTCCCTGCTCTTTCTGTTGCCCTTGAAGTGTGACCAAGTTTGACTAGTATAATAAGGCAAAAATATGCAACACCTTGGTAGCTTACTCATTATTATAATGAAGGGAACAACTGAAAATAATTTATAGTGAGGGAATTAGTTGATTTTTTACATTTATTTGTTATCAACTGCAACCGAGAAATGACAATAACTGTGTCCTTGTTGGCAAGGACTTCTTTTCTGGCAGCTGGCAGAGTTGCAGATGAAGGTTCGGTCTGATGTCAGTTCTGAATACTGGCTCAATACTAAGTGTGCATATCCTGACAGGCAATTGTTTGATTGGGGCATGATGAGGTTGCGCCGTCCATTGTATGGTGTTGGAGATCCATTTGCCATGGATGCTGATGATCAATTAAGGAAGAAACGGGAGGCTGAGGTAATTTTCTTTTCTTTTTCAGTAATAACTATTCCCCCTCTTCCCTTTTGTGGGTTTGAACTTGGTTTCCGTATCATGGATATCATACATCATAGTTACATCTGCGGATGGTAAGGCTTCATTGATGCAATGAGTTTATATTCGCTTATTCACTGATTCCTTTAATTGGTACAAGCCTCCTATGTGGTTTTCTCTTATGCTTTGGCTAGAAAAAACCATTATTATCTGATTGTAAATATAAGATCATCATAAACATTGTCACCTGGGATAGGCAAAGAAAGGATGCAGCTGTCTTTCTTCAATTAAAAACTTTGTAACTTCTAAGTTATTTATCAATTCTTTCTCCAAATAAACAATAACAGTGTGACTGACATGTTGAAAAACAGACCAACACATGCGAACACATTCACACGTGCATGCATATGGAGAGACTAGGAAATATAAATTTATCTGAAATTTCAACTGTTATAGATGATCTGCCATACTTGTACTAGTTAAATATACAAGACATGTATTGTAGTGATTCAGTTTGTATTTCCTGATGTATGCATGGTTTTCCAGTATCTGAACATGAAATGAAACTACTCTATACTGCTCATCTCATATAGATCCTTAAATGCAGAGACTGTCAAGATTACAAGAAAAGGAGAAAAATCATATAGAGACTAGAACAAGAAAATTTTTTGCAGAAATACTCAATACTGTCCGTGAGTTCCAATTACAAATTCAAGCTTCTGTGAAGAGGAGAAAACAGAGGAATGATGGTGTCCAGGTACACTATTTCTTTCCTTATTTTTCATTTATTATAAATTATATATACTTATGTGGGAAATAAATTTCTAACTTTAGGTGTAATGTAACTTTTGGCGTGTTAGAATTAGAAGTTCTTGTGTTCCTATGTGATATAGTGCATAGTCAGTTGAGACAGATGTAGGTTAGTTAGAGTTAGTTATAGTCCAGGTGGCTTCCTAGAGAAGTCTCACTGTTGTATAAATAATAATCTCTGTATTAGAGACTGCAATTCAAGATATTGTATCAAATTACTCAATAATATTCTCTTGTTTATTCTCTTCTCTCCCTCTCCCTCTCTAAGTCATTAAACAAAAATCTGAAACACTGACCATCTTTAGACAATTTAAAGCTATTGGCTGAACTTCAACTAAACAAAATAATTAAAGCTTTACAAACTAATTTGGGGGGGGGGGGGGGGGGTGAGTTTCGGTCCTTCACTCAACTCCTCACTACTTTTGGAATCTCTCATCACATTATTTGCCTGCACACCCATCACCAAAAGTTGTTGAATGCAAGCACTGCCATATTGTTGAAATGGGGCTGTCTTTGCTTTCTCAAATCGCATGGGTACCAAGGCTGCGGAGCGTGGGGGGATGTGGATCCAATTGCAAGGCATGGGACTTGAGTCCCATGATGGAAGTATGAGATTCTGGTGTGGGGTTTATGAGACATTGGTCTCTTCAACTGCAACAACTAGCTTTTGTGGTGTGGTTTTCCCAAAGTTCTTATCCATATTTTAATATTCCCCATTAAGCTAAAGCTTACTAAGTCTTCAACTTTTGTACAATTAAACCTTTTCAATATAATATGGGCCCACCAAACATGGCCAGAATTAATCATCATCCTTGGACTAAAGATTGGTGGGGACAGAGCATCTATACAGTATACAATAAAGATTGGTGGGCCAGAGCGTTTGGGACTAGAGACTAGCAGGCTAGATCACATTTTGGACAAAAAGGGGGCCAGACGCATTTGGGACAAACAACATAGATAGGTGTGGCCAGTGGTGGAACAACAGCAAACAATGGTGGGAACTACTAAAAGATATGCTAGAAGGATGACGCTGCAAGGGGGTGACTAGAAATAAAATAGAGCTTAGGATTTTAGGAAGTTTGGCAGTGGAATAATGGTGGGACAGGTCATGGAAGACGGTATTGCTTTGGTACCAGGTTGAAATTAAGGACTCAAATTGAAATTGCGTTTGGGATTGAAGATGGGACCAAACTGCATTTGGAAGCAAAGGAGAATCGAGCCAATCAGTGAAAAGACAAGCTAAAAGAGAGTCAATCTACAGGGAGATAGGCTGAAATAGAGAAGCTGGAATGACGACGAAAACTTGATGCAGAACAAGTGCTCAAAACTTAAAACTCAATGTAACAAAACTTGCCAAGGAGAGTCATGGATCAGTGATAAACTGATAATTGAGTTCTATAAACTCTATGGAGAAGTGGAGGTGGATATGGGTCTAATATAATGTTGAAATCCTAATAGTCAATAGTGGATAACAGTGTGGAGCAGCCCCCCAAAAATGCTATAGCGGGATGGCCTCTATTTAAACCCTAAATAGATTTATATTATTACACAATGTATATATGCTGAAAAATAACTAAAATTAAACAATATTCTTAATGGAGATGGGTCTTTGAACTCGTCGTAGATTGGCCAGAAAACTCACCGGAAACTGATGGGTCAGCACTGGAAAATGAAGAACCAACCTCTGGACGTCAGAAAACTAGCCAGAAAGTCTGCAGTGAGAAGCTGGAATAGGGAAGAAGCAGAACAGAGTTGAACAGAGATGTGAGAAGCAGAAGTAGCAGAACAGAGGAAGAGGAAGAAGTCGCACGTGCTAGGGAAAAAAAGTGCAGAGAGTGATGAGAAACAAGCGAGAATGAACATAAAACGCATCAGATTTATTAGGCTGTGGATTTTACAAATTTGCCCCCAAAATATCCCTGAAACGACACTGGTTTCAGGGGCAAACTTGACTTTCAGCATTTCCTCGCTGTAACGCTTGCTTTTCGCCACGATTTTGGCTGCAACAGCCAGGCATGACGCAACTGCCCTTGGAGGAGTGGCAGGGTGCCACTTCGCTTCACTCCAGCGTGATTGCGGCACTACTGGGCACAATTGATAACTATGGTTGAAATTATAGGGTTTTAGGTATAAAATAAGGAGAAGAAGATAAAAGAGATTGAATACATTGAGATTGATGTTGACTTGATTTGATATGATATGTTACAATATGATATAAAACATAAAGCACTAACTATTTATAGTAATAATTGATCATAATCCTAATTAAATTAAATAGGAAACAAATCATGAGATTGTTAGAATCCAATTGCAAGGTATGGGACTCGAGTCCCACATTGGAAATATGGGATTTGAGTGTGAGTTTGAATGGCCTTGGGCTCTCCGACTACAACGGCTAGCTTTTGTGGATTGGTTCTTGTCAATAATAAGGAAATATGAAAGCCAATCCTAGGAGATAATTCAAATAATAAGGAAATATGGAACTAATCTTAACATATAATTGAGATACAATTTCATTTATTCTAACATTATGCATTATTGAAAAAATAGAGAGAAGTAAAAGGAGAGAGAAAGTAGATCTGAGAAAACTGAAAAGTGTGTTTCATTACTTACTTATTTTTTATACAAGATATGCTTATATATATGTGCAAAGAGACTTGCACTGTAAGCTATTTTAACATATAGTGCCAGCTGTCACTTGGCAGCTGGATAACTAACTTTTCTACTCTTTCTTCTTACAAACCGAGTACAATACTCACACCCCCCCCCCCCCCCCCCCCCCCACAAACTGAAGGTGGGTGAGCTGAAGAATTCAGATCACACACTTTGAGTTTGTCTCTTAGAAACTGAAATCTGGTAGGAGAGAGAGGTTTAGTAAGTATATCAGCCCATTGATCCTGGGCAGGAATATGTTGAATAGACAGATGT
This sequence comes from Pueraria montana var. lobata, assembly GCA_026413185.1. NCBI lineage: Eukaryota > Viridiplantae > Streptophyta > Magnoliopsida > Fabales > Fabaceae > Pueraria > Pueraria montana. The sequence continues at coordinate 87,947,162 of CM048647.1, read as the reverse complement.
TTGCCGAAAACCTTTTCTCGGACAAAGAATAGGTCAATCTCAATATGCTTTGTTCTAGCATGCAGCATAGGATTATGTGCTAGAGCCACCGCACTCTGATTATCACAGTAGATAGTAGGTCTCAATATAGGAACACCAAGCTCAGTGAGTAAGGTTTGCAGCCAGAGAATGTCAGCAGTAGTATGAGCAAGGCTTCGGTATTCTGCTTCAGTGCTGGACCTTGCTACAACCTGTTGCTTTCTGGACCACCAGGAGATAAGGTTTGGTCCTAGAAAAATAGCTGCACCCGAAGTGGAACGTCTATCGTCTGGATCAGCAGTCCAGTCAGCATCACAGTAAGCATGCAGACTTAAGGGCTGATGAAGGGGTGCTGGAAGGAATCTTAGACCAAAGTGAAGAGTGCCTTTGAGATACCTGAGAATCCTTTTAACTGCAGTCCAATGAGTTTAAGAGGTCTGGCCATGAATTGACAAACCTTATTAACAGCAAAACTTATTTCAGGTCGAGTGATAGTTGCATATTGAAGAGCATCAACCACAGACCGATATAGAGTAGGATCTTGCAGAAGATCATCACCAGTTTTAGACAACTTCAAATTAGACACCATAGGAGAGGAAATAGACTTTGCTTCAGCCATATTAGTTTTGTGCAGAAGGTCTCAAATGTATTTGCTTTGGGTCAAGACAATAGAACCAGTAGAGGTATGATGGACTTCAATACCAAGAAAATAATCAAGCTGCCCAAGCTGTTTAAGAGCAAAAACAGAACTGAGATGACCAATAAGAGAACGTACTAGAGTGGGGGAGCTGCCAGTGATGATAATATCATCAACATAAACTAAGAGATAAACAACATCCCTGTTTTTCCGATATGTAAAGAGAGAAGGATCACATTTGCTTGGCTGAAAACTAGTTTGTAGCAGAGTGCCTTGAAGCTTCTCAAACCATTGTCTTGGGGCTTGTTTGAGTCCATACAGTGCTTTATTGAGTTTGCAGACCAGTGATTTATCTTGAGACTGAAACCCAGGCGGTTGTTGCATATAAACAGTCTCATCAAGTAAACCATTGAGAAAAGCATTGTTGACATCTAGTTGGTGTAGGGGCCAATGCTGGCTGAGAGCTAAAGTAAGAATTAACCTGATTGTAATAGGTTTAATTACTGGTGAGAAGGTTTCATTAAAATCAAAGCCCTATATTTGATGAAAACCCTTGGCTACTAATCTAGCCTTGAACTTGTTGATTGAGCCATCAGCATTCTCTTTAACTCTGAATACCCATTTACAACCTATAGCCTGCCTATTAGGAGGAAGAGGCACAAGAGTCCATGTATTATTTTTAATTAATGCAGTATATTCATCTTGCATAGCAGCATACCAATGAGGATCTTGTAATGCTTGCTTAACTGTTTTGGGCTCAGAGTGAGCAAGAAACAGTGAAGGATGTAGTCTAGTTTGCACTATACTAGACTTAGACCTGGTTTGCATTGAGTGTGTATTGACAGGGATGGGATAAAACTGTCCTGACTCAGAGGAGGAAGATGACACAGTAGGAACAGCTGGTGAAGGAATTGTTACAGCTATTGGAGGAATAGAGACAGTAGGCTGAGTATGAGTGGAATTGTGTACAGTGACTGAAGGAGAAGATATATCAGGTGCAGAGACCACGGGTGAGGGTATATCAGGTGCAGAGACTTGAGGAGAAGGTGAGTTAGATTGGGTAGGGTGAGGTGGAGAGGAAAAAACAGTAGGTATATGAGCAGAGATAGAGGTAGATGGTGTTGGAAAAGGGTTTGAGGTGGTTTTAGGAAACAAAATGGAATAAGGAAAACTATTTTCATTGAAAATCACATCCTTTGAAATATAAATCCTGCCAGTAGGAGACAAGCATTTATAGCCTTTGTGATGTGTATAATAACCTAGAAAAAGGCATTCATGGGATCTAAAGTCTAATTTATGAGAATTGTAAGGTCGGAGAAAGGGAAAACAAGCACAGCCAAAGGCTTTGAGGTGCTGATATGTGGGAGGTTGACCAAACAGAATAGTAAAGGGAACTGAAAAATTCAAAGATGCTGTTGGCAACCTATTTATAAGATAAACAGCAGTAACAAAGGCATGATCCCAAAAGTCAAGAGGCATAGATGCATGACTGAGTAAAGTGAGTCCCAACTCTACAATGTGGCGATGTTTTCGCTCAATAACACCATTTTGATGATGTGTGTGAGGGCAGGTAAGTCTATGAATAACACCTAGATCTGTAAGATATTTAGTAAGAGGTCTAAATTCTCCACCCCAATCGGTTTGTAGAACTTTAAGATTGGTGTTAAACTGTAACTCAGCCATGGATTTGAATTGTTTGAAAATGGTGAAGGTTTCATCTTTAGATTTAAGAAGATATATCCATGTAAACCGTGAGTACGCATCAACAAATGAAAGATAATAACGAAAATCACCAAAGGAGGTCATTGGAGAAGGTCCCCACAAATCACTGTACACTAATTCCAAGGGTGAATGATAAGTTGTGTTGGACAAAGGGGAATGTAACCTGTGAGATTTACCAACAAAGCATGCAGAGCAAAAAAAAGTAGCCTCTTTATTTGATATTGGTATATTACAATGGTTTAGTACAAGCTTCAGAGTATGATCATTAGGATGTCCTAAACGGACATGCCACAGAAATCTAGTACTAGGGGAAACAGCAGTGTGTACAGAATTAAGAGTATTGATAAAGGGTACAGAGTTTTTAGAACTAGAGGCTAAACAATCAGCTGGTAAATTCAGCTTGGACTGAGGCTGCAAGTGGAGACTTGAAAACTGGTACAAGCCATCAGGTCCCACTGTGCCTCGAAGGAGAGTAGCTTTAGTTTCCTGAGATTTGACAAGACAGTGATCAGCATGAAACTCAAAGAAGACAGAGTTGTCTTTAGCAAATTTACTGACACTAATTAGATTTTTGGTTATGGATGGAACATGAAGTAATTGATGCAAAGACAAAGAAACAGTAGGCTGTAAAGGAGAAGTAAAAAACGAAGAGCTAGAGGAAGTGATTGGCAGACCTTGGCCATTACCAATGAAGATTTGGTCAGGGCCTTCAAAGGAACCAAGCTGATGAATGTTCTGCTGATCAGCAGTGACATGATAGGAAGCTCCTGAGTCAGGGAATCAGGTACTGTTTATGGCAGGACTTGAGTTGGTAATCATAGCACTTGGTTGAGTTTGAACTGGTTGATGAGATGGAAATGACTGAAACTGTTGAGGAAACTGAGGAAATTGAGACTGTTTAGGTCCCGGTCCCAACTGATATGTGAAATTAGGAACACTCTAATGTTGAAAACCATAAGGTGGTGGTGCAGAAATAAACTGATTCCAGGGATTGTATGAAGCTTGAAAGCCTTGAAAATTAGGAGGCACTTGAGGCTGATAGTTCTGATCATATCTATGATAGCAATTGGAAGCGGGGTGGCCAAACTTAAAGCATACTTGGCATTGAACATTAGCAAACCTGCCACCGCGACCAAGGCCACCACCACGATAGTTCCGGCCGCCGCGACCACGTCCAGACCCGCGAAAACCAAAATTCAAGTTGTTGTAGTTCGAATTATCAGATTCAGAAGCTTGCGCAACATGAAGTTGAGCGGAAGAAGCGGATTGTGACTGTGAAGATGATGCTTGAGTGAGATTCACCGAAGCATTTTCCAAAACGATCTTCTTCTGAAATTTGTCAAGACGCATTTCATGTGCGAGAAGGAGAGCTTCTACTTCTTCAATTGACATAGGCTCAAAACGACTTTCAATGACTGAAATTACAGAACTGTATTCATGAGGTAATCCTTCAAGAATAATATCCACATGTTGCTGAGGTGTTATTGGATCTCCAACAGAAGCTAGCGAGTCAGCTAGGGCTTCGATTCGCAAGAGATACTCTGACACAGTTTTGTTATCGAGAGTTGTGGAGCGCAACTCCGTGCGCAAATGACGAGCTCTTGCGCGAGTTAATTTCTGAAAATAATCATGGATCTTTTCCCATACTTGAAAGGAATGAACAGATCCTAAAACGCGCGACAAGATCGAACTAGAAAGAGACGATTGCAACCACGAAAGGAGCATCTGATCTTGTTTTTCCCAAACAGTGTATGCGGGGTTGACGATTCCTACATCGCGATCAGCTTCACTCGCAAAACGAAGAGAAATATTCGGACAAACCAGAAAATTGTGTAGTTGATGAGCTTTGATAACTGGCTCCACTTGTTGGCGCCACAACAAAAAGTTCGAATCAGTGAGTTTCTCACTGATCATATGTGAGAAAGCAGAAGATGCAGTTGATGAAGAAGGAGGAGGAGGAGTAGGAGGAGGAGGTGGATCAGTTTCGGCCATAGCAGGATCTTTAAGCTCTGGATACCATATTGAAAAAATAGAGAGAAGTAAAAGGAGAGAGAAAGTAGATCTGAGAAAACTGAAAAGTGTTTTTCATTACTTGCTTATTTTTGATACAAGATATGCTTATATATATGTGCAAAGAGACTTGCACAGTAAGCTATTTTAACAGATAGTGCCAGCTATCACTTGGCAGCTGGATAACTAACTTCTCTACTCTTTCTTCTTACTAACCGAATACAATACTCACACATGCATGGACTTGGTGAGCCTTGTATTAACTTTCACCTAGTGAAATTTGATTCCGCAAGTGCTCGTTGCATATTTGATTTCTCTCTCTCTTCCTGAATTTCTCCTAAACTGTTTTGTTTCCTTGTTGGGCTTCAATTCTGGATCAAGTGGGTGTTGAAGTTTTTCTGAATTTTGATTCTAAATCAGAGAGCTGGATCTAACCTGTCAGAAGTCATTGAGGTAGTACCTTAGTGGTGTAATACAGGTCAATGATAGCAAACTTTGCTCTTCTTGGTAATTAATTTGTAGAATTAAATTGAATAGTAATTTGCAACACATCTATGATCTATCATTGTTGAGAAATGTAAACATGTGATGAGAGGCAAGTTAAAGAGAAATCTCAAAGAGGAAACAAGATGCATAGAGAGCATTCAAGGCAAGTTATGGTTTGGACATAATGAATACTAGTTGAAATTCTAAAATGCTAGTGATTAGAGCATTGGAAAGATTTTAAGGGGAAGAGGTTAGGAAATGGAAAAAGAAAGAGGTAAATGGGGGTTGCAGAAGTAAATTTCGAGAATAGCAATGTAATGTAGTCACAATATTTTCAACACTGCAGAGAATGTCTGGTATTTCACACACAGGCACACACATATAGTGTTGTGTTATCCATACAATAACTCGTACAACAATTTATACAATAACACTTTCTGTGTCTCTCTGTCCATACATCATTTATTACATCTTATACTTCTCTCTTTTTCTCTTAGTTGTATAAGTTGTTGTACAGATAACATTTCCCATACACACACACACACACGTATAATTGGGTTGTATTGCAAAGTTCTTACTCCTCGTTAGAACTTTGTTTATTTCTGAAATATGATGACGAATTTTTTATTTTAATGCTGTCTTTTTCATTTCCTGGAGAGTTCTGTGTGATTTTAGATTAATTTTTTGCTCTTCATTGTGGGTTGAAATATAACTTATCAGTAATCAATAATTAATATGGCTTATTTATTCTCAAATAATTTTGCAGGCATGGCATGGAAGGCAAAGGCAACGGGCAACTCGGGCAGAGAAATTGAGATTCCAAGCCTTGAAGGCTGATGATCAAGAAGCCTACATGAGAATGGTGAAAGAGAGTAAGAATGAGAGATTAACTTTGCTTCTTGAAGAAACAAATAAACTACTAGTAAATTTAGGAGCAGCTGTTCAACGTCAAAAGGACAACAAATATTCAAATGGTATTGAACCCTTGGAAGATTCCGAAGCTGATTTACTGGAGTCAGATGCTTCAAAGAATGGAGTTTCTAAGGAATCACCTCTTGATGAAGATATAGATATGGTAGATTCTGATCATAATGGTGATTCTAGTGATTTACTTGAAGGTCAGCGGCAATACAACTCTGCCATTCATTCAATTCAAGAAAAGGTAAGTATCCGTGAATCACTTTATTGCACCTCTTGGAGAAAAAATGCGATGAAGTTTTTCTACACTATTTGTAGGCTCTGTTAAAATTATTCCTTATTAGACGTTTACAATAAGAGCTGATTTTGGAAATTAGACGTTTCACTTCTATTTGGTGTAAAGCATTCTGTCTTTCAAGGGGGTTTCCTTTACACATACGTTGAGGAAATGGCAGCCTTGCTCCATTGATATCTTTTATTTTCTTTGTTGTTTTGCTCTTATGTTTAGGAGGATTCCTTATCCTCCAAATGCATTGTATTATTTTCTCTGTTTTTATGAGGTTCTTCTTTTATCGAGGAAAAGAAAATAAAAAAGTCACTCCTTATTAGTTGTTTCTGAATAAAAGTTGTAGCACACTGGAAATATAACCAACTAGTTGTTTACAGGTTACTGAGCAACCGTCTATACTTCAAGGTGGAGAATTAAGAACATACCAGATAGAGGGGCTCCAATGGATGCTTTCTTTGTTTAATAACAACTTAAATGGAATTTTGGCTGATGAAATGGGGCTTGGGAAGACAATACAAACAATTTCTCTGATAGCACATCTTATGGAACACAAGGGTGTTACTGGTCCCCACTTGATTGTTGCTCCAAAGGCTGTTCTGCCAAATTGGGTCAATGAATTCACAACATGGGCTCCTAGGTATGCCCAGAGCAGACATTGTAAATTATTTCGTCTCCTTCTCCCCTTGTGGGGAGAGGGGATATAATTCTGTTTTTGAATTCTGCACATCACATTCACTTTTAATTTTCAAATCACGTGTGCCTTTTCTTTCTGATTCAGCATCACAGCTATTCTTTATGATGGACGGCTGGATGAGAGGAAAGCAATGAAGGAAGAGTTGTCAGGAGAGGGGAAATTTAATGTTCTATTAACGCACTATGATCTTATAATGAGAGATAAAGCATTTCTCAAGAAAATTCAATGGCACTACTTGATTGTGGATGAAGGACATCGGTTGAAAAATCATGAGTCTGCTCTGGCAAGAACCTTGGACAATGGGTATGATTCTACACGATATATATTGATGACACAGATTAATATGTTTACTTCCCTAAATTCTTGGTTATGATATCCATTTATTTTATTTAGAACAACTCTAAACATCCTGACAGCTGTACTGAACTAAAGAAAAGGATATAATGAAGAAAAGTGGATAGCTTTCAGAACATATAGCACGGCCAAAGTATTGAATGGTTAACACAATTTGTTACATGATAGTGTGGTGCCACACTTCAGGTGGTTTAGATCCTCTCTTCTCTAATTCTTAAATTTTTTGTGTGCAGATATCGCATCCAACGAAGACTTCTGTTGACTGGTACCCCAATTCAGAACAGTTTGCAGGAGTTGTGGTCTTTGCTTAATTTTCTCCTTCCAAACATTTTTAACTCAGTTCAGAATTTCGAGGACTGGTTTAATGCCCCCTTTGCAGACCGAGTTGATGTCTCTCTCACAGATGAGGAACAACTATTGATCATCCGGCGTCTGCATCAAGTGCGTTTCTCTCTTCTAGTTTCTAATTATCTTGCTCTTTTCAACTTCTTTCTGATGTGTTTCATTCCATCTTAGGTAATAAGGCCCTTCATATTAAGAAGGAAAAAAGATGAGGTGGAAAAATTTCTTCCTGGGAAATCTCAGGTCATACTCAAATGTGATATGTCAGCCTGGCAGAAAGTATATTATCAACAAGTTACTGATGTAGGCAGAGTTGGCTTGGACAATGGTCAGTGTCTATTTCTTGTTTTCCAATTATTCCCTAACCCACTTCTCCTTTTAACCACATAAAAATGTAACTTTTTTCTCAAATACTTTCTTTGGTTTTGAATATTGATATGCTGAAGGTATTCATTTATTCCCATCTTGCACTGTTGTTGCCTTGTTCACTGGTTCTCAACCCATGAATTTAATTGTATTTTCAATATGCTTGTGAATAGGTTTAGCACATCTTTCGGGAAGTCATGGGCCTATTCCCCCCTCCCCCCCAAGTTGCATATACATCCCTTATTAATATGTTTTTACCAGTTGCAACTTTGTTATGAATTGGTGAAATACAACTATTTGTTACTTCAGCATAAATGTTGCTTGCAATAGCCTGTTATTGGTGTCTTGCTGTCTTCCTTTTTATTAAAAGAAAGTACGTAGCCTTGTAACATTACTTAGATCCCTGTATGATTGCTTGATTTCTTAGAACTCGCTAACAATTTTTTTTACCAAATATTGATCATTTTACAGGTTCTGGAAAATCAAAAAGTCTACAAAACTTAACAATGCAACTCAGAAAGTGTTGTAACCATCCCTACCTCTTCGTGGGAGATTATGATATGTATAGACGTAAGGAGGAGATTGTCAGAGCATCGGGTAAGTTTGAACTTCTTGACCGTTTGCTCCCAAAACTTCGCAGAGCTGGTCACAGAGTCCTCCTTTTCTCACAAATGACTCGACTTATGGACACTCTCGAAGTCTATTTGCGACTTCATGATTTTAAGTATCTTAGACTTGATGGCTCAACAAAAACCGAGGAAAGAGGCAATCTTCTACGGAAATTTAATGCTCCTGACTCCCCGTACTTCATGTTTCTTTTGAGCACCCGTGCTGGAGGTCTTGGTTTGAATTTACAAACAGCAGATACTGTTATAATCTTTGATAGCGATTGGAACCCGCAAATGGATCAACAAGCCGAGGACCGAGCACATCGCATTGGACAAAAAAAGGAAGTCAGGGTTTTTGTGTTGGTTAGTGTAGGATCAATTGAAGAGGTGATTTTAGAGCGTGCAAAACAAAAGATGGGGATTGATGCCAAAGTCATCCAGGCAGGACTTTTCAACACAACTTCAACAGGTTTGTAGTTTTTTGATACTTGTGCCTTGTCCTTGGAATATCTATCAATAGTTATTTTTTGGCTAAAGGTGGAAAGAGGAGGTCTATTTTTTCACCGCTTCAGAAGAAGATTATATTTATACCAGCAAATTGCTGCCTATTCTTTATAACCTTCATCCAACAATTCTTTACATATATAAGTATGCTTTTACGTGCCAAACTGTCACTAGAGCAATGAGTTAATTATATGGATAAGTAGTCCTTGATCTTATATTCTATTTATTTGAAGGTTTAAATGTGTTTTTAGTCCCTCAAATTTGGGATAAGTTTGATTTTGGTCCTCCAAATTCAAAATTGATCTTTTTAGTCTCTGTAATTTGAAAAAAGCTTGTTTTAGTCCATCTATCCAAACGTTTGTTTTCCTTTCAAAATATTCATTATGACAGCTTTTCGGTAGAGGACTTTGGATAGAGGGACTAAAATAGACCTTTTTCAAATTACAGGACTAAAAAGATCAATTTTAAATTTGAAGGACCAAAAAGAAGTTTATCCCAAATTTGAGGGACTAAACGTATTTAAGCCTTATTTGAAAATCCCATTTATTACATGTCAAAAGTTAGAGGATTTAAAATTTTAATTGGAATGTTAAATTATTCCACGCCGCTGCTTTTTTACCATGTCCATGCTCCTTGGGTCCTATTTGAACTTGTCGTATTTTGATTTGTGCAGCCCAGGACAGAAGAGAAATGTTAGAAGAGATTATGCGTAGAGGTACAAGCTCACTTGGGACAGATGTGCCTAGTGAGAGAGAAATTAACCGCCTTGCTGCCCGATCAGATGAGGAATTTTGGCTGTTTGAGAAAATGGATGAAGAGAGAAGACAAAAGGAAAATTACAGATCTCGTCTCATGGAAGAGCATGAATTGCCAGATTGGGTGTATTCTCCAATGAACAAGGATGATAAGGCCAAAGATTTCAACAGTGGTGTTACTGGAAAGCGGAAAAGAAAAGAAGTGGTATATGCAGATACATTAAGTGATCTGCAATGGATGAAGGCTGTGGAGAATGGGGAAGACATATCAAAATTTTCAGGTAAAGGAAAAAGAAGAGACCACCACTCATCTGACAGCATTGCACAAGCCAGTGATAATACAGGAGCAGAAGAAAGTTTAGAGTTGAGGAGTGAAAGTGTTCCCATGGAAAATGAGCGAACAAGTGAAGATAGTTTACATGTGACCCCTCCCGCCAAGAGATTCAAGCCTGAAGGAACAAATTTCCTGAAACATACATACGAGGATGTTGGAAGTGGTTTGAATCACCACTTGTTATCATGGAATACTCACAAAAAGAAAAGGTCAAGCTTTCTTGGCCAAGGTTCATTATCTGATACTAGAGGGCATTCTTCAAATGGAAGAGCAAACTGGAACTGATTTGATTTTAATTAGTCATGGCCAGAATTTTGCACAACTATTGAATGTGATTCTGCATGAAGCTCTTCTAACAAAAAAATTATAAGGAACTTTCATGTATTATGCTAGAGTCTTCTCTTTAAGTATGCAACATCCATATTTAACTCAAAAAAATTAATGAAAGAAAATATTCAAGGTTAAGTTATACTCTATTTTCTTGTTAGATGTTTAAATTACACTATTTTCCCTTAAGAATAGTCTATGCAATTGTCATTATGATAAGGTGTATTTGGTTTTGCTTCACGTTTAGAAAATTTGACTCAAATTTTCATGATGCAGAAATTAAAACATTATTTCATTGTCTAATTTCTTAAAATTGACAATAAAGTGTTTAAAATTAAGTGCCACTAATGATAGAAGTTGCATAGAAAGGAAAAATTTATTCTATAAGGCTTGATTACAGTTAGTTCATGATTAAGAGGTTTATATACATTGAAATAAATTGAAGAATAACAAATTTCATTTCTTAAAGGAATGTTGTGTAATATTTAAAATTAAAGAGGAAGGTATTATACCCAATATTTAATTACAAATTAATAAAAACTTCACATAGTTTATTAAAAAAACGCATTGTCATAAATTCGTTTATCATCATAATTACAAACTCATAATTTATTGTCATAATCACAAGTTATAGATAAACACTCCATAATTAAAAAAAAATTATTGATCCCCCAAAAAAATGAGCTTTATTATTTTCATTATTCTTAAATAGGGTTTAAAAATATCCTTTTCAAAATAACATTCAACTTCAGCAAAAACTATTGATTTAGTCATTCATATTTTGTCTCTTCATTAACATGATTTTACTTTATTTCTTATGATTGATGATTGATTTTTCTATCCCATGCATTAACTGCAAAGGTTACGGGGACAAGTTTTTTTTTTTTTTGAAAGCGACAAGTTTTTGTTAGAAAAGAAATTTTATTTTAGAATTATATAATCATTTAATGCTTACCTTTTTAAGTAACTCAACATTTAAAAAGATGTATTTAAGGTCCTTTAAGTTATGAACCTGGTGAATATGATAGCAAAATTGTTTTACAACATTTTTCAGTTGAATAATCAATAGATTATTAAATAACGAAAGAGTGAAAACATGTAAGTGAGGAGAAATGCTAATAAGACGTCTAATACTCTCACTAAAAAAACTCGACTCTATTTTCTATAATGGTAGTAACCTGAAATTTCACCTAATAATAAAATGTTAAAAAGTGTGTTAGAGCATTTCTTTTAAAACAGTAAGCAATACCATAATTGATTATTCATCTTTCAACCAAGGGTGCCAATGACAACTAACGATAATAATAGCAATATAAAAGATACTTCTAAAATTTTTAAACTCTGACAACTATTTAGAGAACAGTCAAACTGAAAAGGAGAAACCAAGATGTGAGACTTGTAGTGATGATTAAAGAAGGCTTATTAATTAAAAAGCATCATTCAGCATATGGGCATTTTCTGGACATATTCAATAAGTTCTCACGTTAAGTCGTTAAGAATATGAAAACCATTAACATTAGACGACAAATTTAAGCTTCTATTTTCATGATAGTGAATTAATCATTTGTGTTCAAAAAGGGAAAGATCCATTAGCTCCCGTAAACAGCTAGTAGAATATCTCATCAAAAGCTGAATCATATGTAAAACTAAATAACACAGCATCGATTACAAGGTGTCATTACACTAATGACTGCGGGGATGCAACTGAAACTAATATAATCTAGCCAAGTGAAATGAAACTTTGAAAGGAAACATTGAAAACAAGATTTCCATAAACATTGCAGACATTTGATGTCCCCTCAATGATTGACTGATGTCAATTGATGCGTCTTAATAGTTACATAAACTACTAGGAATTAAACGGTCTAAAAGCCCTCTACTACTGTCATAAGAGTTACTTGTGCAGCAGAACATGAAAGTAGAGTACATCTGCTTCAGTTCAATCAACTACAAGGTTCTTCATTTTGGATTCCAGTTCATCTGCACCACCTTCTTCATCAGACTCTTCATCATTGTCTCCTCCATCAGGGTCATTTTCGTCTAATGGACCGAGAATGTCTGGAGATTTTTTAAATATATCCATCAACTCATCAATGCCTTCTTCGGAAATGAAGTTCCCATTAATGTTCAGAAGTTTGAAATCAGCCTTTTGCACCACAGTCACAGCCAGTTGTTGAGCCCCAGCCCTGCTTATTTGGTTGGTACTGAGATCAATTTCTTTTAATTCGGCATGGGCTTCTATGGCCTTACTTATCAGGTTGGCACCTTCATCCTTGAGTTCATTCTCAGAGAGGTTCAACTTAGACAGAAACTGCTTTGCTGCTAGGCATGCTGCTATTGCAGGAGCAGCATCCGCTGTAATGTCATTTCCACTCATCTCTAAAACTTCAAGGTGAGGGGCTGATTCCTTAAGAGCATCAACAATAGCAATTGCACCATCATCTTGCAAGTTCAGGTAGCTCAGGTATACCTCTCTTAGTTCTGCATGTTTGATAAGAGCTTTACTCAAAGAAACTCCACCGTCCACGCCTAACATGTTGTCTCGCAAATCAAGCTTTCTCAGATGGGCACATTTTCCTAAAGCCTCAGACAAGGCAACTCCACCTTCAGTGCCTATCCTTGTGGAGGAACAGCGAAAATCCTCCAATGAAGGAGAACTCTTCACAACCTCAGCTATAGCTAGTGCCCCTTCATCTCCTGTCATATTATTATGAAAATGAAGAACTTTGAGTTTCTCTGTGAAAGGAATCAACTCACAAACTGCTCGAGCAGCTTCCTTTGAGATTCCATCGTTCATCAGATAAAGCTCCTCCAAGCATTTCTGCGATTTCAAAAGTGCTCCAAATGCTCTAACACCTTTTTCACCTAATGCATTGTCAGAGAGGTTTAAAGACCTCAAGACACTTCCTTCTAGGGCAGTTGAGAATATCTTCATGACATCAAGAGCCTCTGCTTCTGATCTTCCAGCAATAAAATCTGATAGATCTACTTCTTTCAACTGGTCCTTGATGGAAGCGAGAATGGGCTCGGCAACTTGTGCTGCTCCTAACCCAAAGCTCCTGTTGCTAAAGCATATTTTGGTGAAAGAATTTCCTGGCTCCTTTAATGGGCTTAAAAGTTGCTGCGCCTCATCTGCTTCAATGAAGGCCCTTTGGCCTTTAGATATATCAAAAACAGATCCATGAGGTGCAGTGGTATTAACAGATGTCACCACTTCTTCATCATCCTTTTTACCAGGTCCTCTTTTAAGAACATCTAAGAGGAGCTTACTACATTCTTTGGCATAGAGCTGGACTGCAGAACCTCCATCACCATCTGGCTCTTTCTCATAGTGTAGATTTGCTGTAGCAAAAGCCACATCCTCAATCCTCTTTGCATTCTCTTCAGCCTCTTCCCTGTCCAAAGTTCCATACTTCTGTGTGAAAAGAGATTTAGTAGTCAGATTGTTGGTCATCCTCTCCACAAGGGTCTGCCTGGTGTTCTGACTAGGAGGCCATAATTTGATTGAAAATGGTCTCTGCTGTGAATTCAGCTCCATGGCAATGAAACCTACAAGAACTGCAAGTGCAAGTATATAAATGGAATATTTTAGGATACATAACAAGAGTAAAAATTAGTTCATGCAGACTTGTTACAGAAAACAGTTGTAAGGCAATGTCATTCATAGATGCATATCCTCAATATGGTATCAGCCATTGTCAGACAGAATAAAAAATTTTCCAAGCCCTCACACTGAAGATGTCAAACTGAAAATGCAAATGAAGAGATATACCAGTTAAGTCACTAGTTAATGTCATCATTATTGAAGGTCCCACACTCCAACTGTTGAGGACTTAACACAAATTTAAGTTTTGAATGGATAAAAAAACATGTTTTGCAAAACAGGTCAGTTAATAGGAGCAGAAGCAAAAGAAATCCCTCCAAGAAATAATTGCTATAATAAATATCATATATACGCAACATTGATTGCAATAATAAAGTAGGGCATGTTTCTTTCAATTTCAATCATATCCTGTTAATGAAACTAATCAAAACTTCAAAGCATGATCAAAAATGAAAAGGGTTAGGGAGTTTATAAAGGAAACGTGGCAAAACATATCATGAATGTGCGTACGAGGTTGTTTCCTCGGAAGAGAAGAGAACACTCACAAAACCGTCAACAGTAATAAATAACCGACAAAGAATTTAGTTTGGTTCATCCGCAAATCAAACCCATCCTAATAAAAATCTTAGCTTTAAGCTAGAAATGCAACAGATCTGAGACTACGCAAAGATACAAACTTTAAACATAAATTTGAAAACCTTTGGAGAAAGCGGAAGGAACTGGGAACAGGATAAACTGAAATAAAGAGAGACAAGTTTAACAAACTGCCAAGTGAGAAACAAAAATCCTATAAATGAGAAAACGGGTACCTCTTTTTTTTGTTGATCTGAGGATTAGTTAGCCCTCTACTGCAGGTTACTCTGCAGTTCGCACAATCTGTAATTTGAATGGTACAGCCGTATAGTGATTTTAGAGAGAGGAGAGAGAGTGAGGAGGGAAAACGTTAATGATGCTAATTATCAAAGAGAGAGAGTACATTTGTTAGCACAACAACAAAAGTGTTGTTTTTGAAAGTGGCATGCCATTGGTGGGATTATAGCTACAACCCTAAAAGTCCCCTTTTTTAAGGCTTTTTTTTCATTTTTTTAAGGCTTTTTCATTTTTTTTACAAGGTGTAGATTAGAGTGAACCATCTATTAAAACTGTGTTTATTTTTTGCGTTTAACCACTTTAAAAATCAAAGCTCTTTCTAACAAAAATTATGTTCAACGTGTCTTGAAGACGAAGGCTAACATGGACCACTATCATGGGACACCATTATTTGTAATCTTTAGATTAATCTCAACTCCATATTATTATGGTACACCCTCCACACCATATTACTTTTTCACATTGCTATGGCCTCAATTCAACACCCCCGCTTGCCTCCAACCTCCGCTCCCTTCGCCGCCTCTTCCTCTCCTCTCTCTCCACTGCAATACACTTTAAAAATGATGTCTCTTTCTTTTGCATAGGCACACATAATCTCCCACATAGAGCTAGAAATACAGCCTCTTGATTCCCCAAAATAACTTTCGTCCTCACATTGGCAAAACCAGGCACAATAAAATTTGAACAACCCAAAAATTCGACTAATTTTTTTCTTTCGCTGCACTGATTAAACAATTAGAAGCAAACCAAATGACTCACACTCCAAATTTGCAGCACACACATAATCAAACAAAATAATCATCGAAGCAAACCAAAGCGTGCATCTAGGAATGTAATGAAAAATGAAAATCAACGATGGTAACTCAAACAATGATTTTTTTTTTTTAAATGAAAGTAAGAAAATTCACTCAAAGCAGAAGGTAAGCTCTCAGATCTGAAAAATGAAGAGTCGCAGATTCAAAAAATTGCCACCGTTGCGCACGCCGCCGACGTACAGATCCGTCACGCATGTCTCCGACATCCAGATCTGTTGTGGACGTTGTCGGTAACGTACGAAGGAGAGGCAGATTGGGTCATACGAGTGGGAGAGTGAGGAGAAGCGGAAAAGAGGAAACAAAAAAAGTGGAAGCCGACAGAGTGTCCATGATGGCAGTGTTTTCTAGCGAACTAGGCAGAGGGGTGCTGCCGGAGGTGGAGGTGGAAAGAAAGAAGAAGAAAAAAAAACTGAAACATCGCCGTCGGAAATCGTCTCTGGCGGCGGGGAACGGTGGTCGGAGAAGAAGGGACTGAATCTAATGTAGAAGGTGTAGGATAAAATTGTAGGGATTAGATGAATCTAGTGGTTCTTAAAAATGGTCCACCGTGAAACATATGCAAGGTTAGTCTACGCTAGAAGCCGTCCATCTTGAAATACATAATTTGTGTAAAACAAACACACTAAGTGATCCACAGTGAACCATCTTGAAATGACTTATTACAGTAGGTTATTTTGATGGGTTAGTTTAAGTTTTTATATTTATTATTTGGTCCTTCCCCTTTGAATTTTCTTTGTTTAATCCATGAAACATTGAGTTGGTCTAAAGTTATGAATTGGCTACTCTTGTGTCCTCTCCTAAACCCCTTAGGCGCCTCCCGTTGCGAAGGAGAAGTATGTCATTAAAGCGAGCTTTTCCAATTTGTCATAGGTGTGCGGCTTGTGACGTTGTGGTTTTCCTAATGGAATGATTAAGCGTTTGACTAATAATGCAAGAGAAAATTAAAATTAAATTATGTTGAAATAATATAATAATTAACTTAAGTTCTACGTTGTGCTATGTGTTGTGGTATTACTCTTAGATGTTCATGAGGTGTTGGACTTAGAGTGTGTGTTGAGAGATTTTTGAGATTTTTACGTGAGTTCCGTAAGTTGTAGAAGAAAAATAATAAGAGAAGGGAGTGTCCTTAGAGGAAGGGTGGAGACAAATAGCAAAATTCCATGCAAATCTCCTTTTTAAACGTGCCAAGCTTCCTATCTCTTCCATTTCCATCGTTCTTATCTTTCTTCCTCTCTAAGTTCTCTTTTTCGTAAATGGAAGTTTGATTCCTACCTTAACTTGAAGTTTGATTTCTTCTTCCCTAGAGATTTCTTATTTGATTTTAAGTGGTAAGTCCAGTTCCACCTTATTCTTGATTTCTAAGTAACTTTCTCATCTCTTCCCAAGAACATGAGAAATAGGTCTTGGTTAGATTTTAAGAGATGAGAGAAATCTTGTTTTTGAGTTTACTTTGATGTTGATTTAGGTGTCTCCTAGTTGATTCTGTAACAAAACTTGAGGACAGATCACTCGAGAACCTCAAAGTTATCCTCTCTAGCTTTTTCTCCACGGTTTGAGTCAAGAAGTTTAGGTAAGGGAAGCTTTAAACTTGTTTGAATGATTTGGTGGTGTTTGGTATTTGAGTTCTGCTCTTTTGGATGTTCTTTGAGATTTATTTTTATTACACAATGAGTTTTTCTCTCTTTTGTGTTTTTGATGATTTGGTTGAATTTGTGACTTAAGTTGAAGTTAATATAATATTATGATGTGTTGTTTTGATTTGAAATGGTCTTGTAAGTGTTGTGAATTGTCCCTAAACCTTTGAGGCATGTTTTTGGGTGCTTGGGATCCTTTGGGAGGCCCTGGATTCTGCAGAAAATCTTGTTACGATGTTCTGTTAGTTGTAAATTTTGTGAGAGTCCGATTCTGCAGACCCAGCGTCCAATGACCCTCTCAGCTGACCAGCGTCCAATGACCCACTCAGCTGACCAGCGTCCAGTAACCACCCAGCGTCCAATGAACCATTCAGCTAACCAGCGTCCAGTGACCAACGTCCAGTCAACTCTGGTCAACTCTGGTGCTTTTGTTCAGCTTTGAGTCCAAGACCCAGTTTTGTTATGAATGTGATATATATTCATTTTCTTATATAAATAATTATTTTAAATGTGCGATTGACATTCTTTGAGATGTATAATATAATTGTGAGTGTAGATTTGAAATATTGAATGAGGATGTTGGATAGGCCACCACTTTGGTTCTAAAACTATGTTAGGAAATTCACCCTTAGTTAAATTTGGTGTTGTGTTGTGAGTAAGGATTCGAGGTATGAGAATGCCTTACTTGTACTTAATAAACTGCTGGATTGGGTTCATAAGCGTGATTTGAGAAAAATGGTGAATTTATAACATAGAGGGAACGTGTGGCAAGTAGAGTTGTTTGGTTTGTGCATAATATTGCATGCGGGTAGGCACGTAAGTTGAGAGTGCTAGGTGGACTCTCAACCTAGTGCTGGAGGATTTCGTGGTGGCCAATGGTGGGCATATAGAATAGACAAGTGGACGAATTCCTAAAGATGGAAGGTTTTGCAAACCTGACAAAGGTAAGCCAATACCAACACTTGTCTATATTCGATTAAATTCACACTTCCTCCACATGGTGGCTCAAGGGACTCCCTGAATGGTCTAAGGTGAGACTAATGGTAGGGGATGGGGCCTATGGGGACCACCCAAAATTTGTTGAAATCTCCATGGAGTCGAGTCAGCATAATTTTGCATGATGATATTGATGTATGGAGTGACATATGAAATGAACTGAACGTTTAGTGTGAATGATGTTGATTGTATCTTGTGTATATTCTATCATTATTTTTATAATAAGCTTACCCTTGCAATTTGTGTTTGTATTGTATTACTGCAATGATCGTGTATTGACACGGGAGCAGGTAATAGTGATGGTGCAGGCTCTCATGCTAGTCAAGGTTGAAGATTGGACGATCCTTTTGTTCCTTTGGATTGGACGATCCAAAGATTGGACGACCCTCCAGTTCTACTGTTTTTGTTCCTAGTATATATGTACATATTATAGAGACCAGCTTAGGACTTATGTATAAATATTTAGATTGTTATGAATGTCCTTTAAAAGAGGACTATATTGGTATTGTAGGTATATATATACTTAAGTTTTGTAAAGTCAGACTTAACACTTTCATGATGAGATTATTTAGTCAATGTTTTAGTATAACAAATCTGTAACGAAGATGGGTCGTTACACGGCTCAACAATTTTAATAAGAATAATTGCTTATGTGAGAAAGTGTTAGAAAGAATGTTATTAGCACTCAATGAGTTAGCCTAATCTGATTTATTTAAGTTCAAACCAAAATGGGTTAGGTTAAATAAACCAGATTGATCCCTAATATCCAGTTATATTTTATTATTATTATTATTATTACTAAAGCTTGCCTGCATTATCAATTTCTAGTCTTTACATTATTCAAATAATTTTGTTTCTATAACTATGATTTCTGTGCATATATGATAAGTATATGATAAGACAAAAAAAAATAGCACAGTTGCCCATGTATGTTCTCATCTTAATCTTATCTATCCAATATCCATCGTCCACTTTTCATTTCCTTCTTACTTTATTTGATAAATCATGACGAATTCTACCGTGCGAAAGTGAAAGTTTTTTCGCATGGTACGGAAGTTTTACGGGTCGTTAGATATTCTTAAACATTAAATCTACGATTAACATTTTTCTGTTTTTTTCTTTTTCTTTTTTCCCTTTTTTTTCTCTCTTTTCCCAATCTGTCCCTTTGGAAAAAAAAAACATTTCCCTCTATTGATTGCTCTTCTTCGAAGACCTAGCCTTTCTCTTCACCTCCTTCCCCAGTGGCGCGGACCACATCACCACTGGCCTTCATCGATTTCTTGCCTTCTTCGGAACAGAGAAATCCATTCAGATCTGATTCGCAACACCATATTGGGTTCGATTGAAACAGATCTAAATGGATTCCTTTGTTTTGACGGCTACTATGGCATGTCGTCGATCTCAAGAGCGATCTTGACGACGATGGCACTGGTGCCAGCCTAGACGGCGACGCGACGGTTGGAGTTGGAGAGGCAGAGCACAAAGAAGATCTTGGTTGGGGCACGAGAACATTCTAAAAGGTAGAGGGACGAGTGAGTCGCTGGTTTTGGGATTCTGAAAATGTGAAAGAGTTTGGTGGTGGTTGAAAATCAATGTTTGTGTTTGTGCTTTTTCTTGCAGATCTGAAAAAATGGGTTGTGTTTTTTTTCCTTGATTTGAGAAAGAGACTAGTTTGTGGTTTCGAGGGAGAGTCGTCGTTCCCGTTGGTGTTGCAATTGTTGCGGTGGGTTCATGATAATGGTTTGCGGTGGGTTCGTGGTTTTGGTTGGCGGTGGTTTTCTTGGTACTTCACGGCGGTTTTGTTGTTGCTGTTGTGGTGGTTTTGCCGTTGTCGTTGCCGTTGTGGTGATTGGCTTCCTTCGATGACGTCATTGTGGTGGATACGGTGGTGTCGCCGTCGTTGGCTCTTGGTGGCGACAGCGCAATGTGGTTGTCGCTGATGGGTGTGGGAGATGGTGATAAAGGGACAAAGTGGGAAAATGATGAAAAAAAGAAAAAAAGAAAAAAGAAAAAATGAAAAATATTGACCTTTGATTAAAAAAGTAATATATCCTATGATTTATAAAAACTTTCGTATCGTGCGAAAAAACTTTAATTTATGTACAGTAAAATTCGTCATAAATCATGTACTTTTTTATATTATAATTTTGTACTATTTTTTTCCGTTAAACGAAAACGAAGCAAAAGCCCAACCCACACACACAAAAGAAAAACTCTACACAACTACTGAACTGCGGGAATCAACCGGGGCATTGAATAATAAACTCCAAAAATTGTATACAAAAAAACAATTTTTTCTTGTGCAAATTGTAGTTTCATTTGTTACCGTAACTGTGAGTAAACCCTTATCATTAACTATATATATATTTCCAATATTTAATGAGATTAAGACAAATTTCACTCAATAGTAAAAATAAAAAGAGTGTTGAATAAGGAGTTAGAATGGATAGGATAAATATATAAAAAGCATACGTGAATCTAGAGAACCGTCTGAAACATTTTGCTCCATAATAACTCGTCTCATTCATCATGAAACAGTGAAAAGTAAAATTAGGCACAACATAACATAACACCCTTTCTCCAATTTATTCCCACTAGCAAATCCTATTCCACGAGTTGTTCACAAACATTATTAAAAACACAACAATCCGAAGCTGGTGTTCAAACAAGGAAAGAAGCAATGCGACTGATCATGCTCTTAGAATTCTCAGTTTCGGGATGGTAGATCTGAAAGCAATGTTCCTCTCCCTCCACTCGAACCAGTTCCACATTCCCCTGCCACCCACTCTTCTTAACAGCATCATAGTACCAAATTCCTCTGTCTCTGAGATCATCCTTCCCCGCCACGAAAATCAGCATCTTTGGGCACCCAAGGGAGGCCAAGCTAGGCGCCCCAGCAGCCAAAGGATTGATCAAAGGGTTATCAATGCCACGTGGCGCATCAGGGTATACAAATTTCCACACTTGCATCGCCGAACTCTCCTCAAAACCCTCAACCGGTTCCGAACTCCAAAACAACGGAAAAGCAAGAACCACACCTGCTATTTTCACACCCCCTAAAGTCTCACTCTCAACACCCACGCGAAGAACCGCATTATGTGCAATATTGGCACCCGAAGTGTCACCCCCTATGTAAAACCTGTTAAAATCACCGTGGTTCACCAACCACGGTTCAGCGTTGGTGATGGTGTTGTTGGAATGGGAAGTTACCCATTTGAGAGCTTCCCAACTATCTTCATACGCTGCGGGAAGAGGGTTCTCTGGTGCGAGCCTGTACTCGACGGAAACTACGAGGACGTTGGCTTGGGAAGCGACGATGTTGAGGTAGCGGTGGTGGAGGAAGGAGAACGCGGACTCGAGGCAAAACGCGCCGCCGTGGAAGTAAACAAAGATGGGTAGCTTTTGGGTGGAGTTGAGTTTGGGGAGGTGCACGCGCGCGGAGATGGAGGGGTTTTCGGAGATGACGATGTCTTTCGAGGAGACCAATGTTTCGGGGTCTTGGAGGGTGGGTGGCACGTGCGGAGAGCCTAGGAAGCGTTCGACGGTTCCGTCGCTGTAGACGCGGAGGAGAGGAGGGAGGTCTCTGGCTATCTCTTTGGAAGAAGCCATTGAAGGAAGAGAAAACAAGTTAAGAGAGGTGTTGTGTTGCAGAATGAGCTCACTTTGTTGCGAGTTTAATTTAATAATCGGATGCAGATGTGTCAAATGGGACTGACTAGTTTGATGACTTGAAATATGGTCGAATGTGTCACTGTCACCTCAGAAACACTAAGGAAGAAACTTGGGTTCTTCATCGTGCCGCCCTACCTACCCCATAATTTCCCCCCAAATTAGGGTCTTACAACTGAATAAAAGTTAAAATATTTAATTTAGTATTGAGTTCACTTATAAAAAATTAAGAAGAATGATATTAATTAATTATATAATATCTTTAGAGTAAAATTACGTTAGTTAGAGCATCTTTAATGGAGCAACCCTCTATAAGTGTTTTCAATGGAATTCACTTGAACATATCATTCATTTTTACTCTTTCCAATACAAGTACCTCTAAGCACTTAATTTCCTCCAATGGAGCAACTCTCCTTGGGTGTTTCCAATGGGTCCCACCAAAAAGCTTACATCTTTACATTTTATTAATTATTTGTTAAATTATAATTATTTTATAAATAAAATAATTATTTTTTAAAAATTAAGGGATTTATTTATGCTATTATTTTGAAAAATATTTTTTTAATAATACAAAATAATTGTTTTTTAAAAAAGCCAGTTGAGAATTTTATGAGAATAAAAATAAGAAAAAAATGATAGGTTTAATTGTGTAAGAAAAATTTGAAGTACTCCTTGTTTATATGAATGTTGATATACAATAGTAAAATTAAAAAAAAAATAGTAAAATAACAATCAAATTTTGCTAATTGCCAACTGATATCCAAACTGCACAAATTGAGAAATAATATTTTAATAATATTTTTTTAATTTAATAAGCTAAAGCACCGGTGCTTTAGCTAGCAATCGGTACTCTAATTTTTAATTGGGTCCCTAAACTTCTATTTATTTTTTTATTAGGTCCCTCCAATGGAACAACTCTTCTTGGATGCTTCCAATGGATCCCATCAAAAACTTACATCTTTATATTTTATTAATTATTTATTAAATTATAATTCTTTTATAAATAAAATAATTATTTTTTAAAAATTAAGGGATTTATTTATGCTATTATTTTGAAAAATAATTTTTTAATAATATAATATATATTTTTTATTATTTTAAAAAACTGAAGCACCGGTGCTTGATGAAGCAACCGGTGCTTGTGTGCAACTGTCCGTACGTTGCCTGCAGCGCCAAATGCCAGGGAAGCAACGTTGCTTCACTTACTCAGGTGCTTCCTCTCACCCCGTTAAAGATGGCCTTAACTCTTCTCGGATTTTTTTAACTTTACAGTAACTCTAGAATATAACTGTGTAAAGTTTTTTTTTTAAACAATTAAGGAATAATTATAATACACGGGTGTGAGTGTAATATTTTGTAAATAACTAAGGGAGGTAGTGTAAGAATAAAAAAAAAAAGGTTGAATTTGACAAAATCTCGAAGAGAAATAATATAATTTAATTTTTTATAATAATTTTTAGAAAAAATAATATAAGTGTGATGCCTTATTATATTAACATGTATGATAAATTTATTAATTTTTATAATAACTATTCTCAAAGTTATAATTAATAGTTTAAAACTTTTACCATAATAATGCATCAAAATTAAATTCTAACTTTTATAATATTATTTATTTATTTATTTATTCTATCACATTAATTATACTATTTTTTTTAAAAAAATCCTATTTCTCTTTGCTGTAAAAATCAATTGTATAAATTTGTTATAATTATAATTTCTCAAAATTAATGGTCATCATATTACTTTAGTAGTAAAAAAATATGATCTTAAACTAGATATATGTAAGTGTCTTGATTCTTGAATCTTGATGATGGGATGGTGAAACAATTATTTAATTAGTAAAAATCAAAAGATTGAGGATAGGTTTTAAACTAATATCTATAAGTCTCTTAATTAGATTATTATTTTTTTAACCGTATCCAACTAGAAAGTTCAGGGTAGGTGAGTGTAGAATGTAGATGCCTTCTTTGGTCAAAGATGATGGGAATTGGGATATTTCCAAGATTCAACCTATGGGAAGTGGTGGGCAACCCACCACCATCTCTGGATTCACAAGTAGAAGACCAACCAGCTTGGGGTTTGAACTTTGATTTCAGGAAATTACTGATTGGAGTTTTATTTGGAAAGACATTTCGTGGAAGTGGCCATCTGAGGGTTGGATCAAGATCAACGTTGATGGTTCAGTGAAAGATGGAGGACATATATAGAGCCGCATGTGGGGGGAGTTTTTCGTAATGATCAAGGTCTTTGGAGGGGGGGATTTTCAAGCAATTTGGGCGCATGTAGATGTAGTGTCTTTATCTTGGGGTACACATTGGATCAATCAACCTCCTAAGAGCATCTTTATTGGTAGAACTCATTTTGGATTCTTAAACTACTTTTTGTGGGTCCCACAGTGTCACATAGGATACAAGAACTCATCTTATTTTTTGCTCAAATGGTAGAACTTACTTTGGATTCTTAACTTGCTTTTTGTAGGTCCCACATTGGACCCCACATTCTTAATAGTTTTATTTAAAAATATTTTTAAATTTAAATTTAAATAATTATTTATATAAATTTTAACTATGAAACAAAAATTAAAAAGTAATATAAAAAATATTAATAATTTAAAATTTTTATTTGTGACTAAATATTAAATTGATGAGAAATACATAACATTAAAGATTAAAAAAAATGCATAACATTGATATTAAGAAAGAAAAATTAAATTCCATTATTCTCGTGACCGAAACGTTCCCAAATATGCTTCACCAAGTCTGTTTGAAGTTGTTGATAAAATTGTCTTGTGTGCATATAGCGTCTATTTTCTAAGTATTCCTCTTGTTTTGGTTATTATTATTATTTTTTTAATACCTGGAACGGGTTCTTAGGAGTTCTTGCAGAAGAACCGTTCTTATACCCAAACAGCCACGTCAACCCGCTCCAATGGTAAGAATCGGTGGAACGGTTCTTATGATACAAGAACCAGACACAAGAACACCATTGGAGATGGTCTAAGACCATATCCAACAACGGTTCTTGGCACAGGTTCTTATGTGCAAGAACTGTTCTTCAAGGAACTCCCACTGGAGCGGCACCATAGTTCTCCACGGTGGAAGAACGGTTCTTTCACAAGAACTCTCAAGAACTCAACCACTTGTAATAAAATATTAATTTTTAATGTTTCATCTTAACAAATTTAAGAGGAAAAATTAGATCTGGATCCCCGCGGTTTGCCGTTGCAGATCTGGATCGATCACCAGCATGATGGAGAGGGGATGAAGGAGTTGGAGTGGTGCAGCGCTGTTTTGTGGCCAGCGTGGAGGGACAATAGGAGGGGAGAATGAAAGAGAGGAGAGTGGAGAAACAAAAGGTAGAACGGTGTGGCGGAAAAAAGGAAGCAAACGGGGTGGGGTGGGGTGGGCACTGATCAGAAAGGATAAAGAGAAAAGAAAAATAAAAAATACGGTAGGACCACCAAAATTAACTTAAGAACTTAAATTTTGATTCTACTGCTGAAGAAAAATAGTCCAAAAATTCTTAAAACCTACATGTCACTAAATGGCCCATTTAAAAGTGGTAAGAACCCAAATTCGGTTCTACCACTAAAGAAGCTCTAAGGGTTGCTGTCACTTATTATGGACAGATTTTGTTGCTATCTCTTTTCCACGTACAACTTGTGTCGTGTGTAACCTGGTTTAGGCCATCCACTTTATAAAAAAATAAAACAAAAATGTAGATGCCTTCCTACTAACCGAAGTCCCAAAGTGCAGGAGGCTTCACATCCTTACTTCACATGGCATCACCTTTGACATTCCATTACATTAAGAAATAGACCTACAGATTAGTGTGTGTTTAGATTAATTATGAAAAATAAATTATTATGATAGTTGACTATGGATATAAAATTTAATTATAAGCTAACATCCCCTCTAGATATTTGTAGTTGCACTATATTTATGTATTTATTGCTTTTTCTTTGGTGTAATCAAGAGGTATTCAAGATAAAATGGTACCTCCGGTTGTAATTTTATGTTTAAATTGAGAATCGAAATTCAAGTATCAAACCACTTATGCCAACAGTTTTAATTTTATTTTGTCATCTTTGATAATCTTTTAAAACCGCCTTTTGCTATAGATCCAATGAGAGACTACACGTGCATAGTAACTAAGTTAGCAAACATATGAATATATACTTTTAAAATAGATATATGTTGAGAATAGGTATAGAGTTGTACTTTGTAATTTCACATATACAATTCAAGACCAGAATAAAAGGACCAAATAGCCAGCACACAACTGAAGGACTCTACACACGATTGTGATCAAACATGTTATTGTTCATCACAGTTGAAGATGAAGTCAAAATTATCTAAGAAAACAAAAGGTCAAATGGTATATATAGCAATTAGGACAGCTGCACCTATACTGAGATTCGATTTGAGAAAGGAGAAATCATCTATTTTTGTACATTCTGAAAATTTTTTCCCAAAATAAATATTTAAACACACTCGCAATATGGCCAACAACATTTGTTACAGGATATCAGTTACTAGGTAGTTAAAAATTAGTTAGTTAGTTATATTGTTAGGCTCTCTAATAAGCTCTGTAAATGGAGCTTAAAATTCTTTCTCATTTGTATCTTTTAATTAATTATTTTACCCAATGTTATCTTAGGGTACTTCTCTCTTTTATTTTGAATTCTATGATGTATGGTCACACTATCTTGGTGTCATTTATATTTTTCCTCAGGCCATCTCATCTCAAAATTCTGATTTGCTATATCACGAAGACTAACCCAACTCAATCTCATTGATCACAAAGCTTGAATTTAACAGCCGTCAATATTTTCATACTTTTTTGACTTTGTAAGATGTGTAGGTATGAAAAACATTATAGTCCACCTACTTTTTTGACAGCCTAGTAGTAAAACCAGCAAAGAGTATCCAACTACATCCAACATGTATATTATATAGCTAATCTTGGAAATACATCACATTCTTTTTCCACGTTATGAGAAAGAAAAAAAACCCATGTGTAAATTTTACAGCAGAGGAAAGTAAAACCCAAACAGTAACATAAAGTGGAACAAAAAGAAGAGAAGTGAGACAACTCATAACAAGGGACACAAAATCACAATATTCAGATCTAGAAGAACCGAGCCCTCTGATTTAATGTCTTGAAACTACAAGCAGATCACAGAGGAAGCATTTTATGGTTGTTATTCATATTCTCACACAATACAACAGGACAAATCAGGCAAAGACATTTATTCTACTCATGCAGAAACGAACCCAAATGTTTGATCAATTTCATGCTATTCTCAGATTCTGGATGGAAGATATGATAAACATGATCCTCTCCATTCTGCTCAAACAGCTCCAGTTCCCCTTGCCACCCACTATTCTTCACAGCCTCATAGTACCAAACCCCTCTATCCCTAATGTTATCCTCGCTGGCCACACACACAACAATCTTGGTACACCCAAGACCAGCCAAACTAGGCGCCCCAGGAGCCACGGGGTTGACCATGGGGTTATCAATGCCACCAGGCGCAGAAGGGTAAACAAAATCCCAAACCAAATAGGGTAAACTCTGTTCATGCCCTGAAACAGGTTCTGACCCAATTGGGTATGAACTGTGGAAGTAAGGGTGGGAGTAAATAGCTCCTAGTAATTTAACACCACAAGGTAAGGGTTCAGTCCCAGCACGCATGGCAATGTTGTGAACTATGTTGCCACCTGCACTGTCACCCCCAATGAAGATTCTTCCAAAATCACCGTGCTGAATCAACCATGGCTCTGTGTGAGTGGTGTTTTCACTAGAATGGGATGCGACCCATTTGAGAGCGTCCCAACAATCGTGGTAACATGCAGGGAGAGGGTGCTCCGGGGCGAGCCTGTACTCCACGGAGACTACTATGCAGTTTGTTTGGGAAACGAAGGTGTTGAAGTGGTGGTGGTAGAGTTGGGAGAAAGCGGATTCGAAGAAGAAGCCACCACCGTGAAAGTAGACCAAGATGGGAACTTGATTGACTGTGGTGAGTTTTGGAAGGTAAATTCGAGAAGAGACTAATGGGTTTTGTGAGATGACGATGTCTTTGGATGAGACTCCTGTTTGAGGATCATCAATTGAGGGTGGCACAAAGGGTGTTTCTCTTGGCCTTTCCACGGTGCCATCGCTGTAGACTTTGATATAGGTAGGTATCTCTGCAACGATCTCTTTTGGGTTTGTGGAAGCCATTTTTGAAGTGAGGAACACGAACAGAGTAGTTAGAAACAGAGGAAGTTGGGTTTTTTCTTCAGAGAGAACAGGAGTTGGCTTTTAAAATGCTGCCCCGTTAGCGTGAGTCAAGCTACAACAAACAACGCTGACGGCTTGACGGAATCGGATTAGTTAGTGCTGACACAATAATAATTCATAGCCCCACTCCACTAGGAATAGAGATAAGATAAAAATATGGACTGTCTCCGTTGACTCAGTCGATATTTTCTTTCCAGCTAAAATCAACACCATACCATCCTTCTGGATTTTTGTGCAATAACCATTCAAAAGCTTAGATTTTGCAGATATGGGCTATTTGGCTGGAGAGAATTCTCATTACATGTGATACGATATAGCTGGAGAGATTCTGCTGATATTGGCTGGCTGCAGATATATAGCCCCACTAGGAATAGATATAATAATAAAAAAAAGGTAATGTATTCTAGATGTATATGAATATCATTGTCGATAATTTGTTGTAATTATGCTATAATTATACATTCTAATTTTATAATAGTTTTATAATTGATTTATTTTTTATTACATTATTTATTTTATATTTTTTTTTTTTTATCAATTTTTAGTTATAAAATTATATCAAAGTGTTAGATAAATAAAATTTATTTTAGATAAAATGGCGATTTTAATTAAAAATATCGGTGACAATATTTTAAATATTTTATTTATATAATACTTTTATATAAATATTTTGTAAAAAAAATGAGAAAATAAAAAGTGTGAGATAATATTTACATTACGTTGGAAAGAGAGATGGGAAAAAAATAAATTATAAAAAATATAATAAAAATTTGTGAAAATATAATATATCTCTAATATTTATGTTATTGAGTTTTGTACATAGAAAAAATATCTAAAAAAAAATGTTAAAAGAAGTATTGGTAGCATTTCTTTTATCCATATATTAAAGCATAAGTCAAAGAGGACAATCTCAGAGAGAGGTGGCTTTTCGAGCGTATCAACTATCAAGTATCAACTGGATTATGGAATTTCTGGATCTCCCTTCGTAATCAAGAAAACTCGTTGTTTATCTTCTCAACTGACCACGTTCCAAGTCACCAATCGCAGCCATCAAATTATTTTTCATTATAATATTATATCAAATCAATAGTTTGAAATTGACAATGTATGGCTACGCACACCATATTTTACGTGTTCAGCCACCGTA
Source organism: Pueraria montana var. lobata (assembly GCA_026413185.1). Taxonomy (NCBI): domain Eukaryota; kingdom Viridiplantae; phylum Streptophyta; class Magnoliopsida; order Fabales; family Fabaceae; genus Pueraria; species Pueraria montana. The sequence continues at coordinate 87,917,775 of CM048647.1, read as the reverse complement.
AGTGCCACCATGTTTCTTAGGAATCATCAAGTTAAATAATACGTTTGATCGGGAGAGAGATTCACATGATAAGAATTTCCTACCGGAGACACCTCTAATCTTCTACCAACAAGGTTCCATAGGATGACTGCTGGAGAAATTCAAAAGATTAACGGAATCTGTTATCCGTTATATGCCACATCAATTGTGTAAAAATTAAAAGCAATTTATACATACAAAGCCTCCTTAATTATTTCCGTGGAACTCGTTACTTTTTATTTTTTATATATCCGTAAAAATCACAAACATGTATTAGGATGTTTAAACAACTCACAGCTAGACCCTCTTGGTACTTGTTACTTTTTTATTCACTTCTTAATTTGAAAAAGATTCACGCCTTTTTAAAGTGTATGAATAATGTGTTAAATTTGTGATTTTGATTGAAAAAATAGTTTATACACTCTTATATTGAAAAAACAATTAGTTGCTAAAAATATAAAATAATAATATAAACACTCTTATATTGACTGTGCATAGAGTTTAAACTCATGTTTAATTTGATATCAAAATTATTATGTATAAAATTCTTTACGGTACTGTAAGGAGACATCTCTACTTTAGTGACTGATTATCTCAGGTCTATTGGGTGGAAGAATATTAAAAAGGGATTTTTTTTTTTATGGAATTAAAAAAGTGTGTTCGCCCAATGCATGTCTACTGGAAAAACAAATATGCTTGCCTATTGTGAAAGCAATAATAAATAATAGAAAAATAGAAAATAAAGAAAAAAAAATATATTTGAATAGTAAGGTGTCTATTAATTAAGTGCTAATGCAGTAGTTTTAATGAAACAATGAAGATAAAAAGTAGTGAAAAAGAAGTATATTCAATGTTTTGTTTAGTTTGAGAATGAGAATCAAAAAGGAGAAGATGGAAAGAAAGTGGTCCATTACATGTTTTTTTTGGTAATAATACAAAGAAATTATATATTCCAGCTTTCGACTTAGAAGTCTAATATTACGAACGACAGCACATTTCGGGGAAGGTACTTTTCGTTGTTTTCAAGCAACACTTTGCGTGTTTGGTTTATGAATCCACTCTTGCAAAGTATTCACGTTTAACGGAAGGTAACGTCAATATATACGAACGCACCTTAATTAATAATGAAACAATGCGGACCAAATAAGAGTGTCAGACCATGTAGCATTGTTGTTTACCACATACTGCTCTCCTAAATGCCTACCTGCAGAAGAATATTCTGTGATCCTAAAGTTTCACATTTAGTTAAACAACAAAGATTAGACAAAGCCAAAAACAAAAATTACACCAAAACAAATAGACTATTATCCCTTCACGTTAGGCTAAACAACAGGTTCCGTTCACCAATTTCATCTTCAAATTATTATTCCCTCATTTAACTAGTTTTTAAAGTAAAAAACTACTTAAACAATTAAATAATACTAAAAATCATGTTAAATAGTACATTCAAATATTAAACTCTTCGAATTGATTTTAAAATTTTAATTAAGATACATCGAATATTCAATATTTCAATTATTATTTAAATAATTTTATTACATCAATCACCACCTTTTTTTTTGTACTGCAACTTCAATCACCGCCTAAAAGAGAGAATAATATACTAATTGGTGATTTATTCGCCGTCTAATTGAGGAGAAAAGAAGCCATGAGGTTGATCAATTTATCAGCATTATGAGAATCTTGATCGAGTGCAGGTTTGAGCAAATGATAAACGTGATCCTCATCCTTCTCTTCAAAAAGTTGAATTTCCCCTTGCCACCCACTCTTCTTCACAGCCTCATAATACCAAACCCCTCTGTCCCTTAACCCATCCTTGCCAGCAACACACACCAAGATTCTAGAACAAGCAAGTCCAGCCAGGCTAGGAGCCCCGGGACCCAAAGGGTTAATGAAAGGGTTATCAATCCCACCGGCTGCGGAGGGGTACACCAATTTCCAAACCAAATTGAAGAAATTCTGTTCCAGCCCAGTAACAGGTTCAGACCCAACAGGCTGTGAGCCGTAGAAATAAGGATGGGCCAAAATAGCGCCCAGTATTTTAACATCCCCAGGCAAGGGTTCAGGCCCAATACGAAAGGCGAGAATGTTGTGAACAATATTGGCACCAGCACTGTCTCCTCCTATGAATACTCTGTTGAAGTCACCGTGGTCAACCAACCATGGCTCAGTGTTGTTGTTATGGGTGGAATGTGATGCGACCCATTTGAGAGCGTCCCAGCAATCATCGTAACCCGCAGGGAGAGGGTGCTCTGGAGCGAGTCTGTACTCCACGGAAACCACTATAACTTTGGCTAGAGGGACCAATTTGAGAAAATGGTCGTCGAAGAGTTTGGAGTAAGCGGATTCAAAGAAGAAGCCGCCACCGTGAAAGTAGACGTAGATGGGAACTTTCTGAGTTTGGGAATCGGTGATGTTAGGGAGGTAAATGCGTGCGGAGATTGGTTTAGGGGGGTTTTGTGAGATGGTGATGTCTTTGGAAGAGACTCCTCCAGTGTGGTGGAGCGTGGGTGGCACGATCGGAAAATCGCGTGGGCGTTCCACGGTGCCATCGCTGAAGACGCGGATCCACTCGGGAATCTCTGCAACGATTTCCTTGGTCGCCATTTCAATTGTAAGGATAAGGAAATGGTTCAACACTTTATCTTTTTATAGCGGCAAGTAGCAGCTCCTCAATTATCAAACAGTCAAACAAGTTACACCCTTATTACTTTTTTTTTTTTTTTTCTTTGCTCAAAAGGATGATGGCTCAAGTCTTACAAACGGAGTTACACCCTTATTAGTTTATTACTGACGCCTTCAGTTGCGTAAGAATCACATTACAGCATTACATGGTATATTTATCTATATATATATATAAAAGTAAGTGAGTTCGGAGAATTTCTGTCATTTTCATTTTTTTTGTCTATTTTAAGGATAAATTAGTAATTTAATTGTTAGCAGAATAATTAACCTGTTTCTATTTTTTAAGAAAATAATTAGCATTTTTTGTATTTATGATGCTTCGTGTTTTAGTCCGAATTTATGGTATCATTTAATTCAAGAAACATAATCTCTCATATTAAATGCAATTTCAAATTTCAAACTGAGTATTAAATAGTCACTTAAGCTAATTTAAATTAAAGTATTTTAATATATCAATTAAATAATACAATGGTCTTAATTAAAAAATATGGAAATGCTTTTCATTTATTGTATCGTATTTTTTAACAGTTAATGTATTATTGTGTAAAAAAACAATTAATATATTATAAATATATTTAAAAGTACAAAGTAAATACAAATAAACCCATAAACAAATGTAATATTTAATTAAATATGACAATAATATATTTAAAGTATTTTAAAATTAAAATAAGTTAATTTAAATTCTTTGTAATTTTGCGCACACACATAATTTTGTGGAGGATATCAATAGACATAATATATTTTTTTTTTGAAAAGGTAGACATAAAATAATAATAATAATAATAATAATAATAATATAATAATAATAATAATAAAAATTGGAGTATTTTAATTATATATATATATGTCATAAAAATTGACTAATTTTATAATGGACACACGTTAAAAATTTCTCATTAATTTAAATGGTTCTGTTAAAGATATCAATAGGCACACATTATTTATATGACATGAATTTCTACTATCTTTTAAAAATTTGTCAATGAATGAATACATAACTAATCATAAATCAATCATTACTAATAATGATAATAATAATAATAATTATTATAATTGATGCATCGTCTTAGTAAAGACATATAGACAAATTCTGGATATTACCATATCTGTTAATCAAACCTTATATCTATAACACCAAATTTTAAACACATCCCGTCAATGAAGTTGATTTAAATTAAATAATAATTATTATTATAATTGATGCATCATCTTAGTAAAGATATATAGAAAAAATTTAGGATATTATCATTAATCAAACTTTATATCTATAACACCAAATTTTAAACACATCCTGTTAATTAAGTTGATTTAAATTAAATTAAATCTTTATATATATATATATATATATATAATATAACAATATTTGGATATCCAATGCAGTCTATTTTTCCACCCAAAAGCAGGGTATTTTCGTAATTTAAAGATTAATAGTTTGTAATTTATATTTTCTAATTATTTTATACTTTGATAGTGGGTTTCATTAAATTAGATACACGCTTCACAGTTTCCCTGGATAGACACCACATTTCGCGAAGAAAATACAACAGGCACGCATAGTTTGATGCTTAATACAATTAATTGGGCGAATATTAGTAGACACTACTTTGTGATCAAGGAAAGAGTGATCAATCCATAGATTTTCTTCACCTCTCTTTCTTCTTGACGTTTTTTTTCCTCTCATTCCATTTTTGAATAATTTCTTCATCTTCTTTTTCAAGTATTTTAATTGCTTCTCCTCCTGTCTTTCATGTGTCGACATTGTTTCCGGGAGAGGTTGCAAAGTTTCAAAATCGTGTGTTACAATCACCACTGTCGCCCACCACCATGAGACGAGTCAGTTTTTCTTCTTTCTTTTCTCACAATTTTTCTCTACATTTTGTTTTTTTTATACTGTTGGTTTTTTATTGAATAATTTTTTGGGGTTTCTTCGCTTTAATGATATCATGTTTTAAAACGAAGAAATGGCGGTGTCGGCACCGTGGAGGCCACCTCCTGCCGTAAAGAAGAAGAGGGGAAAATGAAGAAATAGTGGGAGAAATGGCCGTGAAGCACCATCGGTAGCAACGAGGGTGAATGAGAGTGGGAGAAATTGTGGCATTGGTGCTGCAGATGCCACCTCCAGCCGTAAAGAAGAAGAAGTGGAGGAAAAACAAAAATGGGAGAATAGAAGAGGGAGCGGTGGTGCTCCATCGTGCATAGTCGTGAAGCGTCATCGGTGACGATGACCTTTACCTGTTTTTCCCGTTTTGATTTCTTTTCTTCTTTTGTTATTACTGTTATTTATTGTGCACCTTCTGAGTTGTGTTTTAATTTTAAATGGTTATGTGGTGCTTTTGGGTTTCATTTGCTATTTTTGGGTTGATGATGTTTCTGATGTGTTCACATGTACCCATGGCAAAGCAGTTGATCCAAACATTAGACCAATGCATGGTAGAGCAAATAGCACAAATCAAAGCAATTAATTGTAGAGCCTATGGATCAAATGTTGGATTTGATGAACCCATTTTTTTTTTCATCGTTATTTATTTGCTTATTGGTATCCTCTCTTATCGTCTAAGCACTCAATTTTTGTTTATTATTGTAGGTAGAAAATCTGATAGGCATTATGGTTCCATTGTATAGCATATTAAATTGCACATTAAGAAGGACATGAATATGCTTTTGATTCTACTGATTGGGCTTTTGGGGAAGGTATATATTTTCTAACCTCAAAAACATTAGTTTGTTGTTATTAGGGGTGGGCAATAAATCAAGGCCCGATCGAAAACTGAAATACCCGACTAATAAAATAGTGAAACGAGCGATTTCGGGTGGGCCATCGGATTTGTGTGGGTGAAAAATAGCATTATAATAGATACGTTCGGACGGATTCGGGTGATGAAAATGATTTTTGAAATAACCGAATCCAACCGATGTGAGAACTAAAATTAACATGATAGTATTCTATTCTCTAGAATGTGACGTGAAAGACAAATATAATTGTTTATAGGCTCTATGTGGTGGTCTCTTCAACCCACGTGACACTGAGTTTTGCTGAGAAAAATTAAATTGGAGAGAGAAAAAAGTTACAAAGAAAGAGATTTATCTTCAAACTTAGCTCTCCACCGTGACTACCAAAGTCATCCCCTTCCCCAAATTGTTTCCATCTTCAATCACAGTTTTCCTCTTATAAAAAAAATAAAATTAAACACAGCATCGTGAGCTAGTAGAAAAAAAGAAGAGGAAAGCACAAACAAAATCGGGGAAGAGAAAATTAAAAAGGGATTGAGGACCTCTGCCCATCACTGCCCCCTGCCACTGCGTTTCTACTGAAAACTCGTGCGGCATCGTCACCGCCTTGGCAGTTAGCCATGGCCGTCGCAAGGAGAACTTGCCTCTCTCGAGCTTTACCGACGCAACTGCTTCAACCATTGATCTGTGTTTCAGCCATTTCTTCTTTCTTCTCACGACTTCTTTATTTTTTTTAACGTTTAACCTTAAAATGTTGACAAGGTAATGAAGCATCTTGTATTATGACATTTCGGTTATCCGTTTTACCCGACTGAATAACCCATAACCCGTCAAATCCAAAAACTGCTCAACCTGAAACAACAAACGGTCGGAATCGGGGTAAAAAATATGTGTGGTCGGTTTGATTTGGATTGGCATTTTTTGGTCCGAATTTGACCGAACCCGTCCGATGCCCACCCCTAGTTGTTATAATATGAGCACTTTTAATTCCTCTTCGACATATTTTATTTAGATGCCTGACATCTCTAACTTTTCTTTGATTTTTCAAATATCAAGGAATACAAAAAGCCTAAAGTGCAGCCACTTGAAGCACTCTGCCCAAAGTTGCAGGTGAAATTATACATTATTGATGTTTTCTTAATGGAATTTTGTGGTTGCATTGTGATTTTAGATTGAGTCTTAATATTTGCACTTGCCAAGTGTAATGTTTCCAATATTTGTAAGAAATTGAATTTGTTAGAAACATCTGGATTTGAAAAAAGGAATTTGAATTCATAAGAAACTTTTTCCATTTGATAAACACTTACTCTCCAAACTATTTTTCATTTCATTACTCACATTTAATTGATTGACTGTTATTGCTTGCTGAAATCATTTCATTTTTCTCATTTTTAATCTGAGTGGTTTGTCAGATATCATAGGGTTTATGTTTCTAAACATTTGCTGTAATGTTTAGTACTCTTAAGTACATCATGATGTGTAGCATGCAAGATGCCCAGTAACTTGGTGAATATCCAAGGTTTGAGCTTTCAAACTATACTTGATAGGGAAGTCTAATGTTTATGTCTTGAATTAATAGACCAATGTAGGGTATGTATATTTTTTTTCTTTTTTTCCATTTGCAGGTATTGCTATTGATGAGAAATCTCTCCACCAATTTAAGGAGTCTTGAATTTGAGAATGATGTAAGTTTTGTTCCTAACAAACTGCACTTCTTCTCTTGGTTTTTTTTAATCTTCTACTTCATTTATTAAAATATTGAGTATTTTGTTCATTTGTTGGTCCATATATGCAATCAAAATTTTGATTTTCAATCTTGGAATTTTGTAGCTAGAAACTTAATAGACTAAAAGGCTTAGATATGGGACTATAGCTGTCAGTTTGCACTTTCCTCGACAGATAATGGATATTATTCTATAGTAGAGCAATTCCTTGCCTTGGCACCATGCTTTTTACATGTCACATAAATCACATATGATATTTTCACATGCACTTCCATATGTAAAAGCAAGGAAAAGCTAGAAACGTAGAAGGATAGAATAAAAAGAAGTAGTTAAGATTAGTTAGGAGTAGTTAGTTAGTTAGAAGAGACTTAATTAGATAATTTAAGATGCAGGATAATGAGAGTCCTATTGAGATAACCTTTGGAGGTTCTTCTTTGGTTTTACTTTATCTCATTAATTTGGGCATTGCAAGGCATGGTGAAAGCCTGGGAAGCAAAACCATGTATGAAGATTCAGCAGAAAAAAGAATACCTCGGGTAACTTTGTCATTAGCACCTAAAACATTTCTCCCTTCATTGGCAACGATACTTATTTAGAGCGAATTCCTACTTTCCCCGACATGTCCATCTCCTTTCACCAGGTATTTTGCAATTTTTATATGTTTATGGTAGGTAAGCCTTTTCCATTCAATGGGTTGTGTTTCTTCTTCTTTTGGCTAAAGATTTTTTTTCCATACTTAGTTATGTTTTGAACAATGAATATTTTAACATCATAGCGAATAAGTTGATTTAATAAAAAAGTTTGAATGATTTAAAAAGATAACGAATTCATCAGTTGCTGATACGTGGTAGGATTGGATAGTTTCATGATTTAATCACAAAAGTCTTTTTCGTTTGCTTTGTTTAACTTTGAAATATTTCATCAATTGGTGCATTTTAGGGAACAATGGTTTAGATCAAATTCCCATTCTTTCTAACATCTCTTTTTACCTTCACCAGGTATGTACGAAATTTGTTTGAATTGTTATTTTCTTTTAAAATTTTGATTTTATATGCTTAGAGTGGGTAAGCTTTTTCCATTCAAATTAAAGAAGAATGGCTCTGTGTTTTGAAAAAAAATGTAGAATGGTTCTTAAACTATTGATTTGCCTTTATAAAGATGAGTTTCAATGTGTGTCTAATGTAATTAGATTTTTATTTTTAAAAAGATGGTTGTGTTTTGAAAAAATGTATTGTGTAGTCTTTTCCTGTTATTGATACAAATTCTTTTGTCTTCAATATTCTTATTCATATGTTGTGTGTTTTGAAAATAACAAAGTAGTATTCTTTTACTATTTTGAAAAATGGAGGTACATTTGAAATGAGTAGTTTGGATTTGGTACATTTTTATGATCATTTGAATTTTTTTTAACTTTAAATGAGATATTGACTAATTTCTACTTTTTCAATTGAACTTCCAACAGCACTGCATCTGAAGTCTTACCCTTCATGTTCTATATGAGTCTAATATTACTTGCTATATAAATGGTACTAGCAGTATGTGAATTTGTGTAAATTTATGAGTTACTTCATAACATATGCATAACATAGGCGTTAAGAATGGTTCCATTGGTAGAAAATATTTTATTTGCATTACTTGAATTAAAGTGTTTGAATAAAATAAAAGAACATAGTTATTAGAATCGTAAGTATCGTACGATTCGAATCGAGATTCGGTACAAATTTAAGGGCTGGCGATACAAATCGCACCCTGAATCGTTTTAGAGCATGAATTGGCTCCTGTATCGTAAGAATCGTGGTTGAATCGTTTGTTTCACGATTTTGCATCCGTTTCGCGATTCATAAACGCAGCTTGCACATACCGAACAAGTGGGGCTCAACGGTGCGAAATGTAGATTTGGGGTTTTGCTTTTTTAGGGGAGGGTTTAAAAGAGAGGGAAACTACCAAAAAGTTCCCTCCTAATATAACCCTACGCCTTCTTTCAGGGGAAGAAAAGCTCTTCCCTTTTATGATTTCACTCAGAATAAAGTGTTGTGCTACTGTGCATATTGTCACTGTGCTTTTTACTTTTCAGATTTCAGAAATAAAAAAATACTTTCTTTCTCTGTGTGACTGGAATGCCCTTCTCTGCACACTGCTTCCAAGTTTCACCTTTCTTATTTTGTGGACCCCTTTTGGTCCTAAATCCTAATCCCTTGTTCGAGACTGTCTTCCTTTTGTCTTATTAAAAAAATATTGGTTGAACATTCCTGTACTTTATTCGAAATATTTACTTCAGCCCTCATACAGTCATATGTCCAAAATTTGACAGGGTGTAGGATATAGGAAGAAAGAAATAGTAATTTGCATTTTTTCATATTGATTTTTTTTTCAAGGGTTGGCCACTTTATTTTGTTTTGTATAACTTCATAAATAATATATGAAGATATGTTTTTTTTCCCCTTATGTCACTTATTTTTAATTTAAAATGTCATATATTTTATTGATCAGGTATCTTACGATTCATAAAACGATTCGAATCACGATTCATAAAATAGCTCTTCCGATTCACGATTCGAATCTCGATTTGATAACCATGTAAAAGAATACTATGAGTTAGATAGAGGATAGTGAGCTGCTATAAACAAGTTATCAAAATGGATCAAGGAAGAAGTGAAGTGATAAGCTTGCAGGAATCTAATGCTGCATGTTGAGATTTAATAAGTTTCATAGTCTACTATATAATGAAACACATATTACAATGGTCAGGCACAGTGAGGTAAAATATTCTCTGCTTTATCAATAACAAACAGGTCTTTTTATAGATAAAAAAAATTCTTCGTTTTGAAAACCAGCAGATTTTCTTTACTTGCTGAAATGTTCTCAATTTGTGTCATGTTCTCTTTATTTATTTTATAATTGATAAATTTCCCTTTGAGAACCCATTTCTCTAATCTGTTGTCCTAAATTTGATCAAGACGTATATGTTTTATTTACTCTTTGTGATTCCAATTTTTTTCTATAACTGAAAACATTTTATATGATGTTTTATATGTGATAGTTCTATTTTGTCTGCTAATCCACTTTGGTTATAATATGTCCTCTTTATTCTTATAATAATATGTTTGATAAGGTTTTTGGCTTTTTTTTTAAAAAAAAGCACTTCTTAAGTGTTGAACATCATTTTTTTTATAATATGTTATTAAGGAGGAAGAGATGAGAGAATCAGATATGAGGGTAGGCAATGGGATTTATTTGTGTTGGTGGCCATAAGGTTGAGAATTAGGAAATGGGGTAGAGCTGTTGTGAGTAAAGAGCATAAACTTGAGAATGGGAATCAATGACGGGGTGCTATGAGTTTGTAAGCGAGAAAAAAATAAAAAGAGGGTGAGAGGGGGCCGACAGAGTGATGGGGGCTCAATGAAAAAAAGGAGTGTTCTATAATATTGGGAGAGAAAGAATAAAATTTATGAATAAGGAAGTGTCTACTGCTGTGAGAGAAAAGTGAAAGATAGGTGTTGAGTGAATGAAATGTGTGAGTGATTAGAGAGATTAATAATGAAATGTGTTGAGTGAATGAAATGTGGGAAAGTGAAAGATGGGGTGTTGTATAATATTGCTTTCTTTCTGTTTTAAATGGACTCATAACAGATGGTGTTGTCAAAGGGAAAGGGGATCACATAACAGATGAAGGAATGACTGCGAACTTAGATAATGCCAAGACTGGTGCCATGCCCTGCTATAAATTAGGCATTAACCATTTTAACAATAGGGTGTGTTTTAATATCTTTGTTTGTTATTGTACTGATTGGTATGGAATATTAATAAGGTGTAGGAAGCATGCCAATATTTTCAATAATTCCATTTAGTACAGAAAACCTCCTTTTATACTAACATAATTCAGTTTGTTGCTTTATTTTTTATTCATAATCTGGATTGATATTATTGTTTAATGACTATTTTTTGCTCTTTTCATTTTATCCTGATGATCATTGTGAATCAAAGAAATAAGTTAGTTTTATGGTGTGCCTAAAATCCTGAACTATAGAACCATTTATGATGAAGTACTTGCTTTTCATGTAATATGTTTAGTCAAATCACTGTCATTGTAAAATTTGAGCTGGAACGATGTGCTTAGAAAGGGTACTAAGTACTACCTCTGGTCAATTATAAGTAACATTCACTCATTTTTAAAGTAAATTTCTTTTGTACCCTTACTTTATTGTTTACTCTATTTCCTATGCATTATGACAACCACTTAAAAGCAAAGGGTGTTTTTGGAATAAAGATTAAATTTATGACAGAATTAATTAAAAAAAGCTGTAATAATTATTTTTCTTGGTATTGATGATTTGTTCTATGTTGCTTATAATTAGGACCAGAGGTAGTATTACATTGAAGAGTTTGGCAAGTTTTGCCATCAGAAAATGAGTTGCATCATTACTACACTGGATTGGACTAGGCCTTGGCCTAAGCAACTCCTCCAGGATCTCTTTGTGGTAGCAAAGTGTGTGGTTGCTATACTTGCTGGCCCTTTTGTTTCAACCGGTCATTGGGAATATTAAGGGTTGAAGCGCATAGAAGCTGTGATCCTCACTACATAGATTTGGTTACGAAAAAATAGAGGTCATAAGATCCAAGCCGGTTAAGATCATGGTGTTGCAAGGGTTCTATGTTCAGGATAGCATCTTGAAGAGTAACGTTATTTGCAGGCACAAATCTACACCCTAAAGTAAAATGGAAATTGGTTTAATTATACATTTTTATTTAGATTCTCAATTATTAAAGTTTGTAACTAAATGTATGGTAATAATGAATAGTCACTCAAATTGGTCACATTTATTACTAATTAGATTTTGGATGCTTGATAATAAGCAGGTTGTGTTTGTATATATATAATATTATTATGAAAAAGAGTCATTAATAATGAAATTCTATACTACTATGTTAGAATAATTAATATTGCCAAATTGCATATCAGGATAGTCTATAAGTTACAGGTTGAAAAAACCAATGACTCATACTACTCAATGGCCGAATGTATTATGATGGCTACTTTGAGAGAAATTTTTAATTTGGTTATTCATGTGTATTTTGAACATGATATAAATAATTTTCTGTTAATTTGAAAATAGAATATTATTAATCAAATTTTGAATAGGAGTATTTGTCCTAATTTATATAATAATTGACTTGAATCTAATATATTTTTATACGAATTTGAAAAAAATAGTATCCAGATTTGAAACTGGATTCGATTTGTTATATTTTACACTAAATTAAAATATTTTATTTTAAATATTTGTTTCAACCAATATAACTTTTATGATTAGCTAATATTTTTGCAAGTGAGTTGCAAGTAAGTGAGTCAGGGGTATTTTTGTTATTTTTATTTTTCTGCCTATATTAAGGGTAAATTAATCTTGCACATTAAAGCATAATTCAGAAGGATTTTTTTTTATAATAATTGGTTTTTTTATGTTAAGAGACTTAGATATTTATATTTCAATTTAATGTAAAATATCCTATTATATTTTTTTAATTTGAAAGTATAAAATTATATTTTTGAAACTATTATATATATTCTATTTATGTTGTGCTAATTCGTATTTATATTCATTTGTTGCACGGGTATTCATACTATAACAAATTCATATGGGTGATTTTTTTTATTTTTTTATAATCAATGGTTTTTCATGTAAATAGACTCTGAGATATTTATATTTAATTTTAATGTATACAACTTTTATATGAATGATGTTTAAATTTCTTTTTATATCATATCCTTCATTTTTTTTAATTTGAAAGTATAAAAAATTATATATTTTAAACAATTGTATATTCTATTTATGTTGCGCTAATCTATATTTATATCCATTCGTCGCACAAGTAACCATACTAGGGCAAACCATTTGGATAATTATTTTTTTTATAATCATTGGGTTTTTTATGTCAAGAGAGCCTTAGATACTTATATTTAAATTAATGTATACAACTTTTATAAGAATGATGTTTATATTTCTTTTTATATCAAAACATCCTTCATATTTTTAATCTAAAAGTATAAAAAATTATATTTTTTAAACAATTCTATATGCTATTTATATTGCGCTAATCCATCTTAATATCCATCTATTATATGGGTAACCATACTATGACAAATCCATTTGGATGATTAATTTTTTTTTTATAATCATTGTTTTTTTATGTTAAGAGACTTAGATAATATTTATATTTAAATGAATGTTTATTATAACATCCTTCATATTTTTAATATGAAAGTATAAAAAATTATATTTTTAAACAATTATATATGATATTTATGTTGCGCTAATCCATCTAAATATCCATCTGTTACACGGGTAACCAAACTAGGACAAATCTTTTTTTTTATATAATAATTGGTTTTTTTTATGTTAAGAGACTTAGATATTTATATTTAAATTAATGTATAGAACTTTTATAAGAATGATGTTTATATTTCTTTTTATATTAAAACATTCTTCATATTTTTAATCTTAAAGTATAAATAATTATATTTTTTAAACAATTATATATGTTATTTATGTTGAGCTAATCCATCTTAATATCCATCTGTTACACAGGTAATCATATTAGGACAAATCCATTTTGGTGATTTTTTTTTATAATCATTGGTTTTTTATGTTAAGAGACTCTTGAATATTTATATTTAAATTTAATTTATACAAATTTTATATGAATGATCTTTTATTTCTTTTTTACATCAAAACATCATTCATTTTTTTAATTTAAAGTTATAAAAATTATATTTTATAAACTATTATTTAGAATATTTATGTTGTGCTAAACCATATTTATATTCATTTGTTGCATGAGTATCCATACTAGAACAAATCCAATTAGGTGACTTTTTTTATTTTTGTTAATCATTGGTTTTTTATGTCAAGAGACTCTTAAATATTTATACTTAATCTTAATGTATACAACTTTTATATGAATGATGTTTAAATTTTTTTTATATCGAAGTATCCTTCTTTTTCTTGAAAGTATAAAAAATTATATTTTTTAAACAATTTTATATTCTATTTATGTTGTGTTAATCCATATTTATATTCATTTTGTTACACAGGTAACCATACTAGAGCAAATCCATTTGGGTAATTAATTTTTTTTTATATTCATTAGTTTTTTATGTCAAGTGCCTCTAAGATATTTATATTTAAATTTAATGTATACAATTTTTTTATGAATGATGTTTAAATTTCTTTTTACATCAAAATATCCTTCATTTTTTATTCATTTTTTAATTTGAAAGTATAAAAGATTATATATTTTTTTAACAATTATATTCTATTTATATCTATTTGGGTATTTTTTTTCCTTTATCATCATTGGTTTTTTAATGTCAATAGAATGTTAGATATTTATACTTAAATTAATGTATACAACTTTTATAAGAATGATGATTATATTTCTTTTTATATCAAAGCATCCTTCATATTTTTAATCTGAAAATATAAAAAATATATTTTAAAATAATTATATATGCTATTTATGTTGAGTTAATCCATCTTAATTTATATTCATCTGTCACACAGGTAACCATACTAGACAAACCCATTTGGGTGATTAATTTTTATTTGTTTTTATAATTATTGGTTTTTTATGTTAAGAGACACTTAGATATTTATATTTAAATTTAATTTATACAACTTTTATATGAATGATGTTTAAATTTGTTTTTTTTATATAAAAACATCCTTCATTTTTTAATTTGAAATTATAAAAATTATATTTTATAAACTATTATATATTCTATTTATGTTGAGCTAATTCATATCTATATTCATTCGTTACACGGGTATCCATACTATGACAAATTCATTTGGATGATTTTTTTTTTATTTCAAGAGTCTCTTAGATATTTATATTTAAATATAATGTACGTATCTTTTATATGAATGATGTTTATATTTTTTTATATGAAACATCGTTCAATTTTTTCAATTTAAAAGTATAAAAAATATATTTTTAAACTATTATATAATCTATTTATGTTATGCTAATCCATATTTGTATCTATCTATCACACGGGTAACCATACTATGATAAATTCATTGGGATGATTTTTGTTTGTTTATAATCATTGATTTTTTTATGTTAAGAAACTCTTAGATATTTATATTTAAACTTAATGTTTATAACTTTTATATGAATGATGTTTAAATTTCTTTTTATATAAAAATATCCTTCATTTTATTTTAATTTGAAAGTAGAAAAATTATATTTTAAAACTATTATATATTTTATTTATGTTGCACTAATCCATATTTATATCTATCCGTAGCACAGGTATCCATACTAGGACAAATCCATTTGGGTGATTTTTTTTTATTTTATAATCATTGATTTTTTGATGTCAAGAGACTCTTAGATATTTATATATATTTAAATTTAATGTATACAACTTTTATATAATGATGTTTAAATTTTTTTTTATATAAAAACATTCTTAGTTTTTTAATTTGACAGTATATTTTTTTTATTTTTTTAAACTATTATATATTCTAATTATATCAAGCTACTCCATATTTATATTCGTGCATTGCATGGGTAACCATAATAGGATTAATCGATTTGGGTAATCAATTTGATTTCAGGAAGTCAAGAGAGTATTCCATTATATCCATGGATGAAAAAAAAAAGTATCCTAAATAATTTATTAGCTAAAATTCACAATCCTAAAAAGTAATATATTTTTTTTTAATAAAAGTAGTAGTTGTAAGAGTAACTATAAGACAAGTATATTCAAATACATTTCTTTTATCGACTCAAACTTTCATATATGCTCATAAAAAATGTGGCAATTTTATAACATATATGAGGTTTACTTCATGAGATTTTGTTTCGAGACATATAAATTTGGACATTTAATCATGACAAAAAAAAAAAGTAATAGTTGTCATATTCTTTGATTAGCGTTTGTACCTATTTTTACAGTTAAATAAAAAAACCAAATAAAAACACTCAAATCCTCATCGCACGGATAAAAAACTAGTTTCATCTATAAGACGCGTTACTATTTTTAGCTAATAGGGATAGAATAGAACTAAGACATTACAAGCGGGAATAAACAGTCCCAGTGAAATCAAAAACCCAGAGAGCATTCTAAGACGCGTTACTATGAAGTATAAACTTTAAAAAGTAGGACGGTGAAATGCAATCTAAAAATAAATAAAATACCATTTTAGTTTTTACAGCTGTTATAGTAATGTTTAGAATTAGAAAATATTAAATAAATTTCTAAAATTAAAACTATTATTATTTTAGTCTCTGATATGTATAAATTATAGTATTTAAATTTTATAATTTACTATCAATAACAAAGTCAATGGCAAGGACTAATGTAACTAGTTGATTTTATTTCAATAATTTATTTAATATTTTTTTAATTTTATTTTTTATCACTGTGATATTAGTGCAAAGTATATATTAGTTTTACTGATGACTAATTTATGTTGAAAAATCAGACTAGTCACGTTTTTTCCATTTATAATACTTGAACCCAAAATCTTATTTAAGGAAACTGAATCCAATTTCACTAATATCAATGATACGTTGGTAATATTTTTCTAATTTCATGGATTATTATGATAATAATGTCCTATAATTTCAAAGATTAAAACGAGTTTACTCTTAAAAAAATACTTTAGGAGGTGTTTGTATAATTTCCTCTAAATATACTATTTGAAATTTTTTATGAATATTAAAATTAATTTATTTTAAATATATACCATGTCTAAAAATGTTAAAAATATATTATTTTTGATAAATAAAACATTTAAATATTTAATTATGATATTTAATTTTACTATATATTACATTTAATAAATCTGACTAAATATTAGATTTAGTAAAATTGACTGTGCAATAATATCAAATATTATATTTATTAAATGTAATAAAACATTTATTTGTGATTAAATTAAAAGTTCAATTCCTATTTCCTACACTTATACTTTTATTTCATTTTGATTCTTTTATATATAAAAAAAAAACACACTTTATTTCATACCTAATATTACAACTTGGAATCAACGTTCTTTCACCCTTGCTTTCCGTTACAGCATGAGGTAGGGTCGAAGTTGTCATTTTGAAACATTTTCTGCAGCCTAATTGTGACAAATTTGTGGTGCACTATGCCAGCGTTTACAGTGTTTGGAAGTTGGTTGTGTTTGGACAGGAATGACAAAGTTCCTGTTTGTTTATGGTTACATTTTCGTTCAACGTGAAAATTACATTTTTCAAAATAAAAAAGATAAAATAAGTATATTTAAACTTTCGTAAAAATATGGATTGCGTTCACTTGATCATTTATACAAACATGCTGAAAGTAATCATCAGCAGCTGCTTTAGTCTGAATATTATATGATATGCAGAATCGTAGTTGTTAGAGTGAGATAAGAGTTAAAAATAATAAAGAGAAGACAATAAATTTTTACAGAGGAAGAATGTTCAACCAACATGCGTTTGGTGGAAAGGAGACATCTCGTGGTATCAGACTATCAGTGGATAAGTGAAATAGATAAGAAAAAAAATTGAAATAAAAAAGAAGTGTTTTTTTTTTTGTGAAAGATAAATTATAAAAAAAATCTTTGTATATTAATTAAAAATAATAATTTTAATCTAATAAATAATCTCTTTACTCGATTATTTGTTAACATAAAATTATTTATTATTATTTTTTAATTTTGTATGTTATAAAAATATTTATTTTAAGTAATTAAACAAAAAGGAAAAAGAGAGAAATCTTCTCCTCCTATTAACGCTAATTTTTTGGGGGGAAATTCTTGTGGGTCTCACAATCTTTTTTACTTTTTTTTCTTATTTATCCTTTTAAACAAACAATGAAAATTAAATATTGTTATCTTATTTCTTTTTTTTTCCCCTCTTTATTTAAACAATCTATTAAATACTTGATTTTGAATTCGATATCAAAATTCATGTTTAAAAAATCTTACTGCTAGGAAAGATCTTTACTTTTTTTTTTTCTTTTTTTTTTACAGGCAAAAGTTATTTTTTATTAGAACTAGGGGTATTTACATATTGGATTTGATCGATTTTGAAGGAAAAAATCATCCGATCCAATAACTTCGATTTTTTTAATTCATCATCCAATCGATTTTCTTCAAGATTCCAATCCGATCCAATTTAAAGCGGTTTGGATTGGATCGATTTTCGGTTTTAATTTTATTTTTATTTTTTTAAGAAAATATTAAATAAATGGTCAGAAATTTAATATATATAATAAAAAATAATTCAAAATATCAAATATTTCTTTTATACGTCATTATATAACTATATCAAAAATAAATTTTATACAACTTGATAATTATATTTATGCATCTTAAATCAAATAGTTAGTAAAAAATTATTTTTAATTAAATATTTTTATAAATAGCTATAAATTATGTGATAATTTTATAAATATATAAGAAATAAAAATATAAACATGAGTGATATTATCAATTTATGAATATATATATATATAAGTTCGGTTTGGATTGGATTGGATCGGTTTTGAAAATCAAATCCGAAATCCAATCCAATCCAATAAAAAAATTTGGTTTTCGATTTTTTGGATCCATTTTTTCGATTTTTATTTGGTTGATCGGTTTATGAACATCCCTAATTAGAACAGGATATAGATGGATCAGACGATGTGTCCAAACTATATAACAAATACAGAATGTATAAGAATTGTCAGAACCATAGGATACATACCCGAAAACTCAAAACATGTCAAAGAAGACGCTGGCTAATAAAACCTATTAAGCTCTCCCACCCTAACCAGCATCAAAGAAATATGTATCCCTCATATATATATATATATATATATATATATATATATATATATATATATATATATATATCCCAATAAAACCTATCACGAGAAACCAAATCACCTCCCTTTAAGAAACCAAAACTGATCAAGATGTTTAGCTACAGAGACATAGCCTAATACTAGCAGAAACCAGTATCCTTAAAGCCATTTGTACCAGAAATCGTAAACCAGACCCGAAACCATCATCTGCAGCTCAGAGGAAAGATCACTGATTAATTTGAAAATAATGGATACACTAACTGTAAAAAGTTTTAATACAATCATCCAATCACAAATTATTATATATAATAAGTTTTTTGAATTTAACAATAATTATCTTAAAAGTCATATTTATCATAAATTTTAATTGATTAATAGTATAAATTTTTTATACTGATAATACATAAAAATTAAACTCTTTTAAAAAAGGCTTTTCTCCCAATACCTGTCTACTGAAAAATAAATATCCTTGTGCTATTGTGAAGGCAATAATAATCGATATAAAAATAGAAAATAAAGAAAGAAAAATATATTTGATCAACATAAGGTGTCCATTAATTAAGTGCTAAGAGCATCTCCAACCCAATACTTCTCTTTGAATTTTTAAATGGATCTCACATATATACATCATTTATTTTTACTCTTCCCAATACAAGTATCTCATAAACACCAATTCTCTTCAACCCAATACCTTTGTTTGGATTCTTAATTGGGTCCCACCAAAAATTAAATAATGCATTTTAACTGTTAAAGTATTATATTTTTTTGAGCAACTGGCCCACTTTCAGAGTTAAGGAGCTTTTCTCAAATGAGAACCGGTTGTTAAACAGGATTCTCCTCCAACGATTTGATACTACCTAATATGAGATCCTAAGCATTGGATACGGTAATAGAACCTCGATAAAGTTGGTCTAATGCAATACTTTTAATCTAACGATGAAGTAGCGAATGCTATGTTTAATTTGAAAAATAAAATAAAAAGAGAGAAGATAAAAAAGAAAAGAATTTAGGTAAAAAGAAAGTAATGAAAAAAAGAGTACATTTTAATGTTTATGTTTTGTTTATTTTGAAAATGAGAATGAACAAGAACAAGACTTCAAAAAAGAAAAAGAACAAGATAGGAAAAAAAAAAAAGTTGCCTAATACTTTTTAGTATTTGTTTTTGGGTAATAATACAAAGGAATTAAATATTCCAATTTTCCAGTCTTTCCACAAGTATTTTAGCTTTTTAGTGTAAAAAGACAGCACATTTCCGGGATGGTAGTTTTCACCTTTCAAGCAACATTTTAAGAATGAAACAATGTGGACCAAATATGTATCGTCAGACAATGAATGTAGTATTGTTGTTTGCCACAACTGCTCTCCTAAATTGACCTGCAAGAATATTGTCTGTGATCCTAAAGTTTCACATTTAGTAGTTAAACCACAAACATTTGACAACAAACTTTTATTCCTCCACATTATTACAAGCAAAACAACAGAGCTTATTGTTATACGAACATGGGAAAAGTCAATCTAATTGAGGAGAAAAGAAGCCATGAGGTTGATCAATTTGTCAGCATTATGAGAATCTTGATCGAGTGCAGGTTTGAGCAAATGATAATCATGATCCTCATCTTTCTCTTCAAAGAGTTGTATTTCCCCTTTCCACCCACTCTTCTTCACAGCCTCATAGTACCAAACCCCTCTGTCCCTTAACCCGTCCTTGCCAGCAACACAAACCAAGATTCTAGAACAAGCAAGTTCAGCCAAGCTAGGTGCCCCCGGGCCCAAAGGGTTAATGAAAGGGTTATCAATCCCACCGGGTGCGGAAGGGTAAACCAATTTCCAAACCAAATTGTAGAAATTCTGGTCCAGCCCAGTAACGGGTTCAGACCCGTAGAAATAAGGATGGGCCAAAATAGCGCCCAGTATTTTAACATCCCCAGGTAAGGGCTGAGGCCCAATACGAAAGGCGAGAATGTTGTGAACAATATTGGCACCAGCACTGTCTCCTCCCATGAATACTCTGTCGAAGTCAGCGTGGTCAATCAACCATGGCTCAGTGTTGTTGTTATGGGTGGAATGTGATGCGACCCATTTGAGAGCGTCCCAGCAATCATCGTAACCCGCAGGGAGAGGGTGCTCTGGAGCGAGTCTGTACTCCACGGAAACCACTATAACTTTGGCTAGAGGGACCAATTTGAGAAAATGGTCGTCGAAGAGTTTGGAGTAAGCGGATTCAAAGAAGAAGCCGCCACCGTGAAAGTAGACGTAGATGGGAACTTTCTGAGTTTGGGAATCGGTGATGTTAGGGAGGTAAATGCGTGCGGAGA
This sequence comes from Pueraria montana var. lobata, assembly GCA_026413185.1. Lineage (NCBI taxonomy): Eukaryota > Viridiplantae > Streptophyta > Magnoliopsida > Fabales > Fabaceae > Pueraria > Pueraria montana. The sequence goes on along the minus strand of CM048647.1, from coordinate 87,896,455 downwards.
TTGGTTTAGGGGGGTTTTGTGAGATGGTGATGTCTTTGGAAGAGACTCCTCCAGTGTGGTGGAGCGTGGGTGGCACGATCGGAAAATCGCGTGGGCGTTCCACGGTGCCATCGCTGAAGACGCGGATCCACTCGGGAATCTCTGTAACGATTTCCTTGGTCGCCATTTCAATTGTAAGGATAAGGAAATGGTTCAACACTTTATCTTTTTATAGCGGCAAGTAGCAGCTCCTCAATTATCAAACAGTCAAACAAGTTACACCCTTATTACTTTTTTTTTTTTTTTTTTCTTTGCTCAAAAGGATGATGGCTCAAGTCTTACAAACGGAGTTACACCCTTATTAGTTTATTACTGACGCCTTCAGTTGCGTAAGAATCACATTACAGCATTACATGGTATATTTATCTATACAGCATTACATGGTATATTTATCTATATATATATAAAAGTAAGTGAGTTAGGAGAATTTCTGTCATTTTCATTTTTTTTGTCTATTTTAAGGATAAATTAGTAATTTAATTGTTAGCAGAATAATTAACCTGTTTCTATTTTTTAAAAAAATAATTAACATTTTTTGTATTTATGATGTTTCGTGTTTTAGCCCGAATTTATGGTATCATTTAATTCAAGAAACATAATCTCTCATATTAAATGCAATTTCAAATTTCAAACTGAGCATTAAATAGTCACTTAAGCTAATTTAAATTAAAGTATTTTAATATATCAATTAAATAATACAATGGTCTTAATTAAAAAATATGGAAATGCTTTTCATTTATTGTATCGTATTTTTTAACAGTTAATGTATTATTGTGTAAAAAAACAATTAATATATTATAAATATATTTAAAAGTACAAAGTAAATACAAATAAACCCATAAACAATTTGTAATATTTAATTAAATATGACAATAATATATTTAAAGTATTTTAAAATTAAAATAAGTTAATTTAAATTCTTTGTAATTTTGCGCACACACATAATTTTGTGGAGGATATCAATAGACATAATATATTTTTTTTTTGAAAAGGTAGACATAAAATAATAATAATAATAATAATAATAATAATAATATAATAAAAATTGAAGTATTTTAATTATATATATATATGTCATAAAAATTGACTAATTTTATAATGGACACACGTTAAAATTTTCTCATTAATTTAAATGGTTCTGTTAAAGATATCAATAGGCACACATTATTTATATGACATGAATTTCTACTATCTTTTAAAAATTTGTCAATGAATGAATACATAACTAATCATAAATCAATCATTACTAATAATGATAATAATAATAATAATAATTATAATTGATGCATCGTCTTAGTAAAGACATATAGACAAATTCTGGATATTACCATATCTGTTAATCAAACCTTATATCTATAACACCAAATTTTAAACACATCCCGTCAATGAAGTTGATTTAAATTAAATAATAATTATTATTATAATTGATGCATCATCTTAGTAAAGATATATAGAAAAAATTTAGGATATTACCATTAATCAAACTTTATATCTATAACACCAAATTTTAAACACATCCTGTTAATTAAGTTGATTTAAATTAAATTAAATCTTTATATATATATATATATATATATATATATATATATATATATATATATAATATAACAATATTTGGATATCCAATGCAGTCTATTTTTCCACCCAAAAGCAGGGTATTTCCGTAATTAAAAGATTAATAGTTTGTAATTTATATTTTCTTATTATTTTATACTTTGATAGTGGGTTTCATTAAATTAGATACACGCTTCACAGTTTCCCTGGATAGACACCACATTTCGCGAAGAAAATACAACAGGCACGCATAGTTTGACGCTTAATACAATTAATTGGGCGAATATTAGTAGACACTACTTTGTGATCAAGGAAAGAGTGATCAATCCATAGATTTTCTTCACCTCTCTTTCTTCTTGACGTTTTTTTTCCTCTCATTCCATTTTTGAATAATTTCTTCATCTTCTTTTTCAAGTATTTTAATCGCTTCTCCTCCTGTCTTTCATGTGTCGACATTGTTTCCGGGAGAGGTTGCAAAGTTTCAAAATCGCGTGTTGCAATCACCACTGTCGCCCACCACCATGAGATGAGTCAGTTTTTCTTCTTTCTTTTCTCACAATTTTTCTCTACATTTTGTTTTTTTTATACTGTTGGTTTTTTATTGAATAATTTTTTGGGGTTTCTTCGCTTTAATGATATCATGTTTTAAAACGAAGAAATGGCGGTGTCGGCACCGTGGAGGCCACCTCCTGCCGTAAAGAAGAAGAGGGGAAAATGAAGAAATAGTGGGAGAAATGGCCGTGAAGCACCATCGGCAGCAACGAGGGTGAATGAGAGTGGGAGAAATTGTGGCATTGGTGCTGCAGAGGCCACCTCCGACCGTAAAGAAGAAGAAGTGGAGGAAAAACAAAAATGGGAGAATAGAAGAGGGAGCGGTGGTGCTCCATCGTGCATAGTCGTGAAGCGTCATCGGTGACGATGACCTTTACCTGTTTTTCCTGTTTTGATTTCTTTTCTTCTTTTGTTATTACTGTTATTTATTGTGCACCTTCTGAGTTGTGTTTTAATTTTAAATGGTTATGTGGTGCTTTTGGGTTTCATTTGCTATTTTTGGGTTGATGATGTTTCTGATGTGTTCACATGTACCCATGGCAAAGCAGTTGATCCAAACATTAGACCAATGCATGGTAGAGCAAATAGCACACATCAAAGCAATTAATTGCAGAGCCTATGGATCAAATGTTGGATTTGATGAACCCATTTTTTTTTCATCTTTATTTATTTGCTTATTGGTATCCTCTCTTATCGTCTAAGCACTCAATTTTTGTTTATTATTGTAGGTAAAAAATCTGATAGGCATTATGGTTCCATTGTATAGCATATTAAATTGCACATTAAGAAGGACATGAATATGCTTTTGATTCTACTGATTGGGCTTTTGGGGAAGGTATATATTTTCTAACCTCAAAAACATTAGTTTGTTGTTATTAGGGGTGGGCAATAAATCAAGGCCCGATCGAAAACCGAAATACCCGACTAATAAAATAGTGAAACGGGGCGATTTCGGGTGGGCCATCGGATTTGTGCGGGTGAAAAATAGCATTATAACGGATACGTTCGGACGGATTCGGGTGATGAAAATGATTTTTGAAATAACCGAATCCAACCGATGTGAGAACTAAAATTAACATGATAGTATTCTATTCTCTAGAATGTGACGTGAAAGACAAATATAATTGTTTATAGGCTCTATGTGGTGGTCTCTTCAACCCACGTGACACTGAGTTTTGCTGAGAAAAATTAAATTGGAGAGAGAAAAAAGTTACAAAGAAAGAGATTTATCTTCAAACTTAGCTCTCCACCGTGACTACCAAAGTCATCCCCTTCCCCAAATTGTTTCCATCTTCAATCACAGTTTTCCTCTTATAAAAAAAATAAAATTAAACACAGCATCATGAGCTAGTAGAAAAAAAGAAGAGGAAAGCACAAACAAAACTGGGGAAGAGAAAATTAAAAAGGGATTGAGGACCTCTGCCCATCACTGCCCCCTGCCACTGCGTTTCGACTGAAAACTCGTGCGGCATCGTCACCGCCTTGGCAGTTAGCCATGGCCGCCGCAAGGAGAACTTGCCTCTCTCGAGCTTTACCGATGCAACTGCTTCAACCATTTATCTGTGTTTCAGCCATTTCTTCTTTCTTCTCACGACTTCTTCATTTTTTTTAACGTTTAACCCTAAAATGTTGACAAGGTAATGAAGCATCTTGTATTATAACATTTCGGTTATCCGTTTTACCCGACTGAATAACCCATAACCCGTCAAATCCGAAAACTGCTCAACCTGAAACAACAAACGGTCGGAATCGGGGTAAAAAATATGTGTGGTCGATTTGATTTGGATTGGCATTTTTTGGTCCGAATCTGACCGAACCCGTCCGATGCCCACCCCTAGTTGTTATAATATGAGCACTTTTAATTCCTCTTCGACATATTTTATTTAGATGCCTGACATCTCTAACTTTTCTTTGATTTTTCAAATATCAAGGAATACAAAAAGCCTAAAGTGCAGCCACTTGAAGCACTCTGCCCAAAGTTGCAGGTGAAATTATTGATGTTTTCTTAATGGAATTTTGTGGTTGCATTGTGATTTTAGATTGAGTCTTAATATTTGCACTTGCCAAGTGTAATGTTTCCAATATTTGTAAGAAATTGAATTTGTTAGAAACATCTGGATTTGAAAAAAGGAATTTGAATTCATAAGAAACTTTTTCCATTTGATAAAAACTTACTCTCCAAACTATTTTTCATTTCATTACTCACATTTAATTGATTGATTGTTATTGCTTGCTGAAATCATTTCATTTTTCTCATTTTTAATCTGAGTGGTTTGTCAGATATCATAGGGTTTATGTTTTGAAACATTTGCTGTAATGTTTAGTACTCTTAAGTACATCATGATGTGTAGCATGCAAGATGCCCAGTAACTTGGTGAATATCCAAGGTTTGAGCTATCAAACTATACTTGATAGGGAAGTCTAATGTTTATGTCTTGAATTAATAGACCAATGTAGGATATGTATATTTTTTTTCTTTTTTTCGATTTGCAGGTATTGCTATTGATGAGAAATCTCTCCACCAATTTAAGGAGTCTTGAATTTGAGAATGATGTAAGTTTTGTTCCTAACACACTGCACTTCTTCTCTTGGTTTTTTTTAATCTTCTACTTCATTTATTAAAATATTGAGTATTTTGTTCATTTGTTGGTCCATATATGCAATCAAAATTTTGATTTTCAATCTTGGAATTTTGTAGCTAGAAACTTAATAGACTAAAAGGCTTAGATATGGGACTATAGCTGTCAGTTTGCACTTTCCTCGGTAGATAATGGATATTATTCTATAGTAGAGCAATTCCTTGCCTTGGCACCATGCTTTTTACATGTCACATAAATCACATATGATATTTTCACATGCACTTCCATATGTAAAAGTAAGGAAAAGCTAGAAACGTAGAAGGATAGAATAAAGAGAAGTAGTTAAGATTAGTTAGGAGTAGTTAGTTAGTTAGAAGAGACTTAATTAGATAATTTAAGATGCAGGATAATGAGAGTCCTATTGAGATAACCTTTGGAGGTTCTTCTTTGGTTTTACTTTATCTCATTAATTTGGACATTGCAAGGCATGATGAAAGCCTGGGAAGTAAAACCATGTATGAAGATTCAGCAGAAAAAAAAATACCTCAGGTAACTTTGTCATTAGCACCTAAAACATTTCTCCCTTCATTGGCAACGATACTTATTTAGAGCGAATTCCTACTTTCCCCGACATGCCCATCTCCTTTCACCAGGTATTTTGCAATTTTTATATGTTTATGGTAGGTAAGCCTTTTCCATTCAATGGGTTGTGTTTCTTCTTCTTTTGGCTAAAGATTTTTTTTCCATACTTAGTTATGTTTTGAACAATGAATATTCTAACATCATAGCGAATAAGTTGATTTAATAAAAAAGTTTGAACGATTTAAAAAGATAACGAATTCATCAGTTGTTGATAGTGGTAGGATTGGATAGTTTTATGATTTAATCACAAAAATCTTTTTCGTTTGCTTTGTTTAACTTTGAAATATTTCATCAATTGGTGCATTTTAGGGAACAATGATTTAGATCAAATTCCCATTCTTTCTAACATCTCTTTTTACCTTCACCAGGTATGTACGAAATTTGTTTGAATTGTTATTTTCTTTTAAAATTTTGATTTTATATGCTTAGAGTGGGTAAGCTTTTTCCATTCAAATTAAAGAAGAATGGCTTTGTGTTCTGAAAAAAATGTAGAATGGTTCTTAAACTATTGATTTGCCTTTATAAAGATGAGTTTCAATGTGTGTCTAATGTAATTAGATTTTTATTTTTAAAAAGATGGTTGTGTTTTGAAAAAATGTATTGTGTAGTCTTTTCCTGTTATTGATACAAATTCTTTTGTCTTCAATATTCTTATTCATATGTTGTGTGTTTTGAAAATAACAAAGTAGTATTCTTTTACTATTTTGAAAAATGGAGATACATTTGAAATGAGTAGTTTGGATTTGGTACATTTTATGATCATTTGAATTTTTTTTAACTTTAAATGAGATATTGACTAATTTCTACTTTTTCAATTGAACTTCCAACAGCATTGCATCTGAAGTCTTACCCTTCATGTTCTATATGAGTCTAATATTACTTGCTATATAAATGGTACTAGCAGTATGTGAATTTGTGGAAATTTATGAGTTACTTCATAACATATGCATAACATAGGCGTTAAGAATGGTTCCATTGGTAGAAAGTATTTTATTTGCATTACTTGAATTAAAGTGTTTGAATAAAATAAAAGAACATAGTTATTAGAATCGTAAGTATCGTACGATTCGAATCGAGATTCGGTACAAATTTAAGGGCTGGCGATACAAATCGCACCCTAAATCGCTTTAGAGCATGAATCGGCTCCTGTATCGTAAGAATCGTGGTTGAATCGTTTGTTTTGCGATTTTGCATCCGTTTCGCGATTCATAAACGCAGCTTGCACATATCGAACAAGTGGGGCTCAACGGTGCGAAATGTAGATTTGGGGTTTTGCTTTTTTAGGGGAGGGTTTAAAAGAGAGGGAAACTACCAAAAAGTTCCCTCCTAATATAACCCTACGCCTTCTTTCAGGGGAAGAAAAGCTCTTCCCTTTTATGATTTCACTCAGAATAAAGTGTTGTGCTACTGTGCATATTGTCACTGTGCTTTTTACTTTTCAGATTTCAGAAATAAAAAAATACTTTCTTTCTCTGTGTGACTGGAATGCCCTTCTCTGCACACTGCTTTCAAGTTTCACCTTTCTTATTTTGTGGACCCCTTTTGGTCCTAAATCCTAATCCCTTGTTCGAGACTGTCTTCCTTTTGTCTTATTAAAAAAATATTGGTTGAACATTCCCGTACTTTATTCGAAATATTTACTTCAGCCCTCATACAGTCATATGTCCAAAATTTGACAGGGTGTAGGATATAGGAAGAAAGAAATAGTAATTTGCATTTTTTCATATTGATTTTTTTTTCAAGGGTTGGCCACTTTATTTTGTTTTGTATAACTTCATAAATAATATATGAAGATATGTTTTTTTTTCCCTTATGTCACTTATTTTTAATTTAAAATGTCATATATTTTATTGATCATGTATCTTACGATTCATAAAACGATTCGAATCACGATTCATAAAATAGCTCTTCCGATTCACGATTCGAATCTCGATTTGATAACCATGTAAAAGAATACTATGAGTTAGATAGAGGATAGTGAGCTGCTATAAACAAGTTATCAAAATGGATCAAGGAAGAAGTGAAGTGATAAGCTTGCAGGAATCTAATGCTGCATGTTGAGATTTAATAGGTTTCATTGTGTTGGTGGCCATAAGGTTGAGAATTAGGAAATGGGGTAGAGCTGTTGTGAGTAAAGAGCATAAACTTGAGAATGGGAATCAATGACGGGGTGCTATGAGTTTGTAAGCGAGAAAAAAATAAAAAGAGGGTGAGAGGGGGCCGACAGAGTGATGGGGGCTCAATGAAAAAAAGGAGTGTTCTATAATATTGGGAGAGAAAGAATAAAATTTATGAATAAGGAAGTGTCTACTGCTGTGAGAGAAAAGTGAAAGATGGGTGTTGAGTGAATGAAATGTGTGAGTGATTAGAGAGATTAATAATGAAATGTGTTGAGTGAATGAAATGTGGGAAAGTGAAAGATGGGGTGTTGTATAATATTGCTTTCTTTCTGTTTTAAATGGACTCATAACAGATGGTGTTGTCAAAGGGAAAGGGGATCACATAACAGATGAAGGAATGACTGCGAACTTAGATAATGCCAAGACTAGTGCCATGCCCTGCTATAAATTAGGCATTAACCATTTTAACAATAGGGTGTGTTTTAATATCTTTGTTTGTTATTGTACTGATTGGTATGGAATATTAATAAGGTGTAGGAAGCATGCCAATATTTTCAATAATTCCATTTAGTACAGAAAACCTCCTTTATACTAACATAATTCAGTTTGTTGCTTTATTTTTTATTCATAATCTGGATTGATATTATTGTTTAATGACTATTTTTTGCTCTTTTCATTTTATCCTGATGATCATTGTGAATCAAAGAAATAAGTTAGTTTTATGGTGTGCCTAAAATCCTGAACTATAGAACCATTTATGATGAAGTACTTGCTTTTCATGTAATATGTTTAGTCAAATCACTGTCATTGTAAAATTTGAGCTGGAACGATGTGCTCAGAAAGGGTACTAAGTACTACCTCTGGTCCTAATTATAAGCAACAAATTTACTTTTTCTTTGGCCCTAATTATAAGTAACATTCACTCATTTTTAAAGTAAATTTCTTTTGTACCCTTACTTTATTGTTTACTCTATTTCCTATGCATTATGACAACCACTTAAAAGCAAATGGTGTTTTTGGAATAAAGATTAAATTTATGACAGAATTAATTAAAAAAAGCTGTAATAATTATTTTTCTTGGTATTGATGATTTGTTCTATGTTGCTTATAATTAGGACCAGAGGTAGTATTACATTGAAGAGTTTGGCAAGTTTTGCCATCAGAAAATGAGTTGCATCATTACTACACTGGATTGGACTAGGCCTTGGCCTAAGCAACTCCTCCAGGATCTCTTTGTGGTAGCAAAGTGTGTGGTTGCTATACTTGCTGGCCCTTTTGTTTCAACCGGTCATTGGGAATATTAAGGGTTGAAGCGCATAGAAGCTGTGATCCTCACTACATAGATTTGGTTACGAAAAAATAGAGGTCATAAGATCCAAGCCGGTTAAGATCATGGTGTTGCAAGGGTTCTATGTTCAGGATAGCATCTTGAAGAGTAAAGTTATTTGCAGGCACAAATCTACACCCTAAAGTAAAATGGAAATTGGTTTAATTATACATTTTTATTTAGATTCTCAATTATTAAAGTTTGTAACTAAATGTATGGTAATAATGAATAGTCACTCAAATTGGTCACATTTATTACTAATTAGATTTTGGATGCTTGATAATAAGCAGGTTGTGTTTGTATATATATAATATTATTATGAAAAAGAGTCATTAATAATGAAATTCTATACTACTATGTTAGAATAATTAATATTGCCAAATTGCATATCAGGATAGTCTATAAGTTACAGGTTGAAAAAACCAATGACTCATACTACTCAATGGCCGAATGTATTATGATGGCTACTTTGAGAGAAATTTTTAATTTGGTTATTCATGTGTATTTTGAACATGATATAAATAATTTTCTGTTAATTTGAAAATAGAATATTATTAATCAAATTTTGAATAGGAGTATTTGTCCTAATTTATATAATAATTGACTTGAATCTAATATATTTTTATACGAATTTGAAAAAAATAGTATCCAGATTTGAAACTGGATTAGATTTGTTATATTTTACACTAAATTAAAATATTTTATTTTAAATATTTGTTTCAACCAATATAACTTTTATGATTAGCTAATATTTCTGCAAGTGAGTTGCAAGTAAGTGAGTCAGGAGTATTTTTGTTATTTTTATTTTTCTGCCTATATTAAGGGTAAATTAATCTTGCACATTAAAGCATAATTCAGAAGGATTTTTTTTTATAATATTTGGTTTTTTTATGTTAAGAGACTTAGATATTTATATTTCAATTTAATGTAAAATATCCTATTATATTTTTTAATTTGAAAGTATAAAATTATATTTTTGAAACTATTATATATATATTCTATTTATGTTGTGCTAATTTGTATTTGTATTCATTTGTTGCACGGGTATTCATACTAGAACAAATTCATGTGGGTGATTTTTTTTTATTTTTTTATAATCAATGGTTTTTCATGTAAATAGACTCTGAGATATTTATATTTAATTTTAATGTATACAACTTTTATATGAATGATGTTTAAATTTCTTTTTATATCAGATCCTTCATTTTTTTTTAATTTGAAAGTATAAAAAATTATATATTTTAATAATTGTATATTCTATTTATGTTGCGCTAATCTATATTTATATCCATCCGTCGCACAAGTAACCATACTAGGGCAAACCATTTGGATAATTATTTTTTTTATAATCATTGGGTTTTTTATGTCAAGAGAGCCTTAGATACTTATATTTAAATTAATGTATACAACTTTTATAAGAATGATGTTTATATTTCTTTTTATATCAAAACATCCTTCATATTTTTAATCTAAAAGTATAAAAAATTATATTTTTTAAACAATTCTATATGCTATTTATATTGCGCTAATCCATCTTAATATCCATCTGTTATATGGGTAACCATACTAGGACAAATCCATTTGGATGATTAATTTTTTTTTTATAATCATTATTTTTTTATGTTAAGAGACTTAGATAATATTTATATTTAAATGAATGTTTATTATAACATCCTTCATATTTTTAATATGAAAGTATAAAAAATTATATTTTTAAACAATTATATATGATATTTATGTTGCGCTAATCCATCTAAATATCCATCTGTTACACGGGTAACCAAACTAGGACAAATCTTTTTTTTTATATAATAATTGGTTTTTTTTATGTTAAGAGACTTAGATATTTATATTTAAATTAATGTATAGAACTTTTATAAGAATGATGTTTATATTTCTTTTTATATTAAAACATTCTTCATATTTTTAATCTTAAAGTATAAAAAATTATATTTTTAAACAATTATATATGTTATTTATGTTGAGCTAATCCATCTTAATATCCATCTGTTACACAGGTAATCATATTAGGACAAATCCATTTTGGTGATTTTTTTTTATAATCATTGGTTTTTTATGTTAAGAGACTCTTGAATGTTTATATTTAAATTTAATTTATACAAATTTTATATGAATGATCTTTTATTTCTTTTTTACATCAAAACATCCTTCATTTTTTTAATTTAAAGTTATAAAAATTATATTTTATAAACTATTATTTAGAATATTTATGTTGTGCTAAACCATATTTATATTCATTTGTTGCATGTGTATCCATACTAGAACAAATCCATTTAGGTGACTTTTTTTATTTTTGTTAATCATTGGTTTTTTATGTCAAGAGACTCTTAAATATTTATACTTAATCTTAATGTATACAACTTTTATATGAATGATGTTTAAATTTTTTTTATATCGAAGTATCCTTCTTTTTTTTTGAAAGTATAAAAAATTATATTTTTTAAATAATTTTATATTCTATTTATGTTGTGTTAATCCATATTTATATTCATTTTGTTACACAGGTAACCATACTAGAGCAAATCCATTTGGGTAATTAATTTTTTTTTATATTCATTAGTTTTTTATGTCAAGTGCCTCTAAGATATTTATATTTAAATTTAATGTATACAATTTTTTTATGAATGATGTTTAAATTTCTTTTTATATCAAAATATCCTTCATTTTTTATTCATTTTTTAATTTGAAAGTATAAAAGATTATATATTTTTTTAACAATTATATTCTATTTATATCTATTTGGGTATTTTTTTCCTTTATCATCATTGGTTTTTTAATGTCAATAGAATGTTAGATATTTATATTTAAATTAATGTATACAACTTTTCTAAGAATGATGATTATATTTTTTTTTATATCAAAGCATCCTTCATATTTTTAATCTGAAAATATAAAAATATATTTTAAAATAATTATATATGTTATTTATGTTGAGTTAATCCATCTTAATTTATATCCATCTGTCACACAGGTAACCATACTAGACAAATCCATTTGGGTGATTAATTTTTATTTGTTTTTATAATTATTGGTTTTTTATGTTAAGAGACACTTAGATATTTATATTTAAATTTAATTTATACAACTTTTATATGAATGATGTTTAAATTTGTTTATTTTATATCAAAACATCCTTCATTTTTTAATTTGAAATTATAAAAATTATATTTTATAAACTATTATATATTCTATTTATGTTGAGCTAATTCATATCTATATTCATTCGTTATACGGGTATCCATACTATGACAAATTCATTTGGATGATTTTTTTTTATTTCAAGAGTCTCTTAGATATTTATATTTAAATATAACGTACGTATCTTTTATATGAATGATGTTTTTATTTTTTTATATGAAACATCGTTCAATTTTTTCAATTTAAAAGTATAAAAAATATATTTTTAAACTATTATATAATCTATTTATGTTATGTTAATCCATATTTGTATCCATCTATCACACGGGTAACCATACTATGATAAATTCATTGGGATGATTTTTGTTTGTTTATAATCATTGATTTTTTTATGTTAAGAAACTCTTAGATATTTATATTTAAACTTAATGTTTATAACTTTTATATGAATGATGTTTAAATTTCTTTTTATATAAAAATATCCTTCATTTTATTTTAATTTGAAAGTAGAAAAATTATATTTTAAAACTATTATATATTTTATTTATGTTGCACTAATCCATATTTATATCTATCCGTAGCACAGGTATCCATACTAGGACAAATCCATTTGGGTGATTTTTTTTTATTTTATAATCATTGATTTTTTGATGTCAAGAGACTCTTAGATATTTATATATATTTAAATTTAATGTATACAACTTTTATATAATGATGTTTAAATTTTTTTTTATATAAAAACATTCTTAGTTTTTTAATTTGACAGTATATTTTTTTTATTTTTTTAAACTATTATATATTCTAATTATATCAAGCTACTCCATATTTATATTCGTGCATTGCATGGGTAACCATAATAGGACTAATCGATTTGGGTAATTAATTTGATTTCTGGAAGTCAAGAGAGTATTCCATTATATCCATGGATGAAAAAAAAAAGTATCCTAAATAATTTATTAGGTAAAATTCACAATCCTAAAAAGTAATATATTTTTTTTTAATAAAAGTAGTAGTTGTAAGAGTAACTATAAGACAAGTATATTCAAATACATTTCTTTTATCAACTCAAACTTTCATATATGCTCATAAAAAATGTGTCAATTTTATAACATATATGAGGTTTATTTCATGAGATTTTGTTTCGAGACATATAAATTTGGACATTTAATCATGACAAAAAAAAAGTAATAGTTGTCATATTCTTTGGCTAGCATTTGTACCTATTTTTACAGTTAAATAAAAAAACCAAATAAAAACACTCAAATGCTCATCGCACGGGTAAAAAACTAGTTTCATTTATAAGACGCGTTACTATTTTTAGCTAATAGGGATAGAATAGAACTAAGACATTACAAGCGGGAATAAACAGTCCCGGTGAAATCAAAAACCCAGAGAGCATTCTAAAACGCGTTACTATGAAGTATAAACTTTAAAAAGTAGGACGGTGAAATGCAATCTAAAAATAAATAAAATACCATTTTAGTTTTTACAGCTGTTATAGTAATGTTTAGAATTAGAAAATATTAAATAAATTTCTAAAATTAAAACTATTATTATTTTAGTCTCTGATATGTATAAATTATAGTATTTAAATTTTATAATTTACTATCAATAACAAAGTCAATGGCAAGGACTAATGTAACTAGTTGATTTTATTTCAATAATTTATTTAATATTTTTTTAATTTTATTTTTTATCACTGTGATATTAGTGCAAAGTATATATTAGTTTTACTGATGACTAATTTATGTTGGAAAATCAGACTAGTCACGTTTTTTCCATTTATAATACTTGAACCCAAAATCTTATTTAAGGAAACTGAATCCAATTTCACTAATACCAATGATATGTTGGTAATATTTTTCTAATTTCATGGATTATTATGATAATAATGTCCTATAATTTCAAAGATTAAAACTAGTTTACTCTTAAAAAAAGACTTTAGGAGGTGTTTGTATAATTTCCTCTAAATATACTATTTGAAATTTTTTATGAATATTAAAATTAATTTATTTTAAATATATACCATGTCTAAAAATGTTAAAAATATATTATATTTGATAAATAAAACATTTAAATATTTAATTATGATATTTAATTTTACTATATATTACATTTAATAAATCTGACTAAATATTAGATTTAGTAAAATTGACTGTGCAATAATATCAAATATTATATTTATTAAATGTAATAAAACATTTATTTGTGATTAAATTAAAAGTTCAATTCCTATTTCCTACACTTATACTTTTATTTCATTTTGATTCTTTTATATATAAAAAAAAAAACACACTTTATTTCATACCTAATATTACAACTTGGAATCAACGTTCTTTCACCCTTGCTTTCCGTTACAACATGAGGTAGGGTCGAAGTTGTCATTTTGAAACATTTTCCGCAGCCTAATTGTGACAAATTTGTGGTGCACTATGCCAGCGTTTACAGTGTTTGAAAGTTGGTTGTGTTTGGACAGGAATGACAAAGTTGCTGTTTGTTTATGGTTATATTTCCGTTCAACGTAAAAATCACACTTTTCAAAATAAAAAAGATAAAGCAAGTATATTTAAACTTTCGTAAAAATATGGATTGGGTTCACTTGATCATTTATACAAACATGCTCAAAGTACTCATCAGCAGCTGCTTTAGTCTGAATATTATATGATATGCAGAATCGTAGTTGTTAGAGTGAGATAAGAGTTAAAAATAATAAAGAGAAGACAATAAATTTTTACAGAGGAAGAATGTTCAACCAACATGCGTTTGGTGGAAAGGACACATCTCGTGGTATCAGACTATCAGTGGATAAGTGAAATAGATAAGAAAAAAAATTGAAATAAAAAAGAAGTGTTTTTTTTTTGTGAAAGATAAATTATAAAAAAATCTTTGTATATTAATTAAAAATAATAATTTTAATCTAATAAATAATCTCTTTACTCGATTATTTGTTAACATAAAATTATTTATTATTATTTTTTAATTTTGTATGTTATAAAAATATTTATTTTAAGTAATTAAACAAAAAGGAAAAAGAGAGAAATCTTCTCCTCCTATTAATGCTAATTTTTTGGGGGGGAATTCTTGTGGGTCTCACAATCTTTTTTACTTTTTTTTCTTATTTATCCTTTTAAACAAACAATGAAAATTAAATATTGTTATCTTATTTCTTTTTTTTTTCCCTCTTTATTTAAACAATCTATTAAATACTTGATTTTGAATTCGATATCAAAATTCATGTTTAAAAAATCTTACTGCTAGGAAAGATCTTTTCTTTTTTTTTTTCTTTTTTTTTTTTACAGGCAAAAGTTATTTTTTATTAGAACTAGGGGTATTCACATATTGGATTTGATCGATTTTGAAGGAAAAAATCATCCGATCCAATAACTTCGATTTTTCTAATTCATCATCCAATCGATTTTCTTCAAGATTCCAATCCGATCCAATTTAAAGCGGTTTGGATTGGATCGATTTTCGATTTTAATTTTATTTTTATTTTTTTAAGAAAATATTAAATAAATGGTCAGAAATTTAATATATATAATAAAAAATAATTCAAAATATCAAATATTTCTTTTATACGTCATTATATAACTATATCAAAAATAAATTTTATACAACTTGATAATTATATTTATGCATCTTAAATCAAATAGTTAGTAAAAAATTATTTTTAATTAAATATTTTTATAAATAGCTATAAATTATGTGATAATTTTATAAATATATAAGAAATAAAAATATAAACATGAGTGATATTATCAATTTATGAATATATATATATAAGTTCGGTTTGGATTGGATTGGATCGGTTTTGAAAATCAAATCCGAAATCCAATCCAATCCAATAAAAAAATTTGGTTTTTCAAATTTTTGATCCGTTTGATTTTCGATTTTTTGGATCGATTTTTTCGATTTTTATTTGGTTGATCGGTTTATCAACATCCCTAATTAGAACAGGATATAGATGGATCAGACGATGTGTCCAAACTATATAACAAATACAGAATGTATAAGAATTGTCAGAACCATAGGATACGTACCCGAAAACTCAAAACATGTCAAAGAAGACGCTGGCTAATAAAACCTATTAAGCTCTCCCACCCTAACCAACATCAAAGAAATATGTATCCCTCATATATATATATATATATATATATATATATATATATATATATATATATATATATATATATATATATATATATATCCCAATAAAACCTATCACGAGAAACCAAATCACCTCCCTTTAAGAAACCAAAACTGATCAAGATGTTTAGCTACAGAGACATAGCCTAATACTAGCAGAAACCAGTATCCTTAAAGCCATTTGTACCAGAAATCGTAAACCAGACCCGAAACCATCATCTGCAGCTCAGAGGAAAGATCACTGATTAATTTGAAAATAATGGATACACTAACTGTAAAAAGTTTTAATACAATCATCCAATTACAAATTATTATATATAATAAGTTTTTTGAATTTAATAATAATTATCTTAAAAGTCATATTTACCATAAATTTTAATTGATTAATAGTATAAATTTTTTATACTGATAATACATAAAAATTAAACTCTTTTAAAAAAGGCTTTTCTCCCAATACCTGTCTACTGAAAAATAAATATCCTTGTGCTATTGTGAAGGCAATAATAATCGATATAAAAATAGAAAATAAAGAAAGAAAAATATATTTGATCAACATAAGGTGTCCATTAATTAAGTGCTAAGAGCATCTCCAACCCAATACTTCTTTTTGAATTTTTAAATGGATCTCACATATATACATCATTTATTTTTACTCTTCCCAATACAAGTATCTCATAAACACCAATTCTCTTCAACCCAATACCTTTGTTTGGATTCTTAATTGGGTCCCACCAAAAATTAAATAATGCATTTTAACTGTTAAAGTATTATATTTTTTTGAGCAACTGGCCCACTTTCAGAGTTAAGGAGCTTTTCTCAAATGAGAACCGGTTGCTAAACAGGATTCTCCTCCAACGGTTTGATACTACCTAATATGAGATCCTAAGCATTGGATACGGTAATAGAACCTCGATAAAGTTGGTCTAATGCAATACTTTTAATCTAACGATGAAGTAGCGAATGCTATGTTTAATTTGAAAAATAAAATAAAAAGAGAGAAGATAAAAAAAAAAAGAATTTAGGTAAAAAGAAAGTAATGAAAAAAAGAGTACATTTTAATGTTTATGTTTTGTTTATTTTGAAAATGAGAATGAACAAGAACAAGACTTCAAAAAAGAAAAAGAACAAGATAGGAAAAAAAAAAAAGTTGCCTAATACTTTTTAGTATTTGTTTTTGGGTAATAATACAAAGGAATTAAATATTCCAATTTTCCAGTCTTTCCACAAGTATTTTAGCTTTTTAGTGTAAAAAGACAGCACATTTCCGGGATGGTAGTTTTCACCTTTCAAGCAACATTTTAAGAATGAAACAATGTGGACCAAATATGTATCGTCAGACAATGAATGTAGTATTGTTGTTTGCCACAACTGCTCTCCTAAATTGACCTGCAAGAATATTGTCTGTGATCCTAAAGTTTCACATTTAGTAGTTAAACCACAAACATTTGACAACAAACTTTTATTCCTCCACATTATTACAAGCAAAACAACAGAGCTTATTGTTATACGAACATGGGAAAAGTCAATCTAATTGAGGAGAAAAGAAGCCATGAGGTTGATCAATTTGTCAGCATTATGAGAATCTTGATCGAGTGCAGGTTTGAGCAAATGATAATCATGATCCTCATCTTTCTCTTCAAAGAGTTGTATTTCCCCTTTCCACCCACTCTTCTTCACAGCCTCATAGTACCAAACCCCTCTGTCCCTTAACCCGTCCTTGCCAGCAACACAAACCAAGATTCTAGAACAAGCAAGTTCAGCCAAGCTAGGTGCCCCCGGGCCCAAAGGGTTAATGAAAGGGTTATCAATCCCACCGGGTGCGGAAGGGTAAACCAATTTCCAAACCAAATTGTAGAAATTCTGGTCCAGCCCAGTAACGGGTTCAGACCCGTAGAAATAAGGATGGGCCAAAATAGCGCCCAGTATTTTAACATCCCCAGGTAAGGGCTGAGGCCCAATACGAAAGGCGAGAATGTTGTGAACAATATTGGCACCAGCACTGTCTCCTCCCATGAATACTCTGTCGAAGTCAGCGTGGTCAATCAACCATGGCTCAGTGTTGTTGTTATGGGTGGAATGTGATGCGACCCATTTGAGAGCGTCCCAGCAATCATCGTAACCCGCAGGGAGAGGGTGCTCTGGAGCGAGTCTGTACTCCACGGAAACCACTATAACTTTGGCTAGAGGGACTAATTTGAGAAAATGGTCGTCGAAGAGTTTGGAGTAAGCGGATTCAAAGAAGAAGCCACCACCGTGAAAGTAGACGTAGATGGGAACTTTCTGAGTTTGGGAATCGGTGATGTTAGGGAGGTAAATGCGTGCGGAGATTGGTTTAGGGGGGTTTTGTGAGATGGTGATGTCTTTGGACGAGACTCCTCCAGTGTGGTGGAGCGTGGGTGGCACGATCGGAAAATCGCGTGGGCGTTCCACGGTGCCATCTTTGAAGACGCGGATCCACTCGGGAATCTCTGTAACGATTTCATTGGCATTGGTGGAACCCATTTCAATTGAGTTATGAGAAAAAAAGAAAAGAAGTGAAGCTTCGTTCGTATCGCTTGCTTGCAATTGCACAACACTTGACATTTTATAGCGGCTGCTGGCACGACTTCAACACAAGGAAACGTGTATAAAATATAAAATGAAAAGAAAAAACAGACAAACTTTAGACTGTTTTGTTGCGTGTTTGTTAGGCTTGCAAAAATTAGACAACTGTGCTAAGTGGCTTTCATAAATTATTCAATACTCTCTGAAGACTGTAAGTAAAAAAATAATAATTTATATAGATTAAAAATATTAATTAAACTTCATTTAAAAAATAGTTACATTTCCTATTTTGTATTATCGTCGAAAGCAGTGATTAACCTTCGTCGAGAATCATGAGCGCACACAAGATAAATATTTCCTTTTCAATATGATTTTTTCCATACCTAAAGCCAAGTTTCCAATCCTGAACCACTTGATTAAGATACACAAGACACTATCACTGGTGTCAATCAATATTGGTAAAAACTTACTTCAAATGAAAATACTATTTTATATTTTAAATATCATATGGTTGATATCACTGGAATCAAAGTGTTATTAGAAAAAAAATTAAAGTAAAAGCTGTTTTAGAAATAATATAATTAAATAAGACAAAATCAATTAAGATTTATTTATAATTTGAACTATCTTACATGACCTTTTTTTTCTTATATTTTGAACTATCATGCATGACTTTTTTTTTTCTTTATATTATATTAGATAGAGTATTTTTGTTTTTTATGTATAAAATGAGAAAGACTCCCCTAAAAACACTAAAAACCACGTGGGAACACTGTTAAACAATTGTCCGCCAAAACGGCGTTATACAAAAAGGAATGAATAAAATTTCTAATGATTGACCAAACTTAGCTAATTCATCAGCAACCTGATTAGCCTCATGTAGGGTATGAACCCAAACAAAATTACCACCTATTTTATTAAAAGATAGAATATTATGCACCAAAGCCACACATGGATGAGTAGCAACACAACCCTGAGTTAGCATCTGTTACCACCTATTATATTAAAAGATAGAGTATTTTATAAATAAGCCGAATGACTTAATTATGTTTTCTGTCTCTCAAATTAGGGGGTCTATTTTTTTTAGTCCTACAAATGAAAAATTATATTTTTTTAATTTCTCAAATTCGAAAAATGCTCTTTTCAGTCCTCTACTAGAATTTGAGGAATTAAAAAATATAAATTTTTATTTGATTGGAGGGACTAAAAAGAACATTTTTTTTAATTTGAGAACTAAAAAATGTAAATTTTTATTTAGGAAACTAAAAAACAAATCCCTTATTTGAGGGACTAAACATAATTAAGCCTTTATAATTTTTCTCACTATTTTTTTTGGTGCTCAAGAGGGGCTAGAGCCCCAAGAAAAGAAATTTTATAAAGAAAATATTAGCAAAAAAATAAATATATTTAATATCTTAAAAAAATTATTTTACAAAGAAAATAAGAGGATATGGTAGAAGAATTAATCTTGTTATATTTGATAGAAATACTTATTGATTGTACGAAAAAAAATTGTAGGAAGTAGCACAAAAATTATTTGTTCAAGTTTTCATTCAATTTTTTTACCTATCTATGTACGATAATTAGGTAGCTGATTATATTTGGAGTAAATATCGTTATAGACTTTTTGGATAGTACGTGTCGGCATTTTATAAAATTTTCAGTTCCATAAATCGGGTCAAGCCAGCCTGATTTTCATATAAGTTATTAATTTGCTGGCCCAACCTGGTCCGTTGAACTAAACCAAATTCGCTTAGTTTTTTTTTTTTTTTTGCATTAATTTATATATACTTTACAAAAAAAAAAAAAAAGGATAAAATGTTTTGCATTATGGTAGTAGTAAATAGGTTGGTAGTTAGTTCCTTGGGTAATCAAGGATCATCCAGCTTCTAAATTTCAATACATCCGTCACAAGTCAGCCTTTGTAAATACATATGCTCGTCCTTCATGTTTGGGTTATGCAACCACAACATCTGTTAGCCTTTGTCGGGTGTAGATATTATGCACATGCTTGTTCGGTTACTTAGGGTTTGCAGTTTGCAGCTTAATCACTGATTACTTACGATAATTAGATCAAGCTCTGTATAGATCTGACATTCACAGTTTCTGCCATCAATGAATGATTTCTTCTCAATCATAAATCAAGAACAATATTTACAGTTGCTGGACTAGATGCATAATAGTAAAATTTTGGGCAGCGTCAGCAGCATGCCTTTGACATAAAGAATATTTGAATGAAGTATTTGCAACAATAATTTACAACACATTCCATGTCAGATGACAGGATTTAATGGTCTGGCAGAAGTAGTCCCAGCGGCACAATTTCCTTGCAGAAAACTTTTTGTTCATATATACATTGGGGAAACAATATTTACACCTATAATCATAAAGTCAACAATGGTAATTCCCTGAACGTAGCCATCTGAGAGAAGAACTGTAAGTCACGTAACCGTCACATTGCATGAGAAAAAACAATGTTCGTGAAGGTCATATTTGCTATATCTATGATAAAGACGTTACAGACAGAAAGGGGCTTACACCTCATTTAAAAAGAAGCAGCAGCATGACTCAGGCGTTAGATATTTCTTTTAGCTGAGCTGCATACCATACATGAGACCCCTTCCTGGTACAACAAAAGGAATAACATCTACTACATTCTGTACAACACAATCGGTTAGAGGTCAAGAATAGAATGGGTGCATACTACAGTCGGTTGTTATGAAAGTTGGCCTTTGTAAGAGCTTTAACAAAGTAATTGCGGATCTCTGGTATTATACGCTGAATCAGAAGAGAGTGCCTGCAAACAATTGGTGCAGACACAAATATAAGACAAACAATGCGTTGTTGATAAATGTTAATTTCAATCATCATATTCATAATTAAGTATGACCGCAAAAACTACACTTAAGCAACGTCCTTAAACTGAACTATCTAGTTTATTTCAAACCTATGGTTGGCATCATTTTTGTCAAAAGCAAGCAGAAATAAGATAACAACTTTGCAAAAAAGAAAATAAAAAGCAAATGCCCAGCTATAGAAAACCTCATCTACCACAAATCAGTATGCATGATAAATTTATGATACCCAAAAACTAGTCCTTATTCATATTTGGATACAATAGGTTGCATATTTTTTTCACTTACACCAGTGACGGTTATCATTAATCAAGTCTCAAGATCCAAATTTATTTTAAGAAATTAAGTCAACAACATGCTTCATCAAACAACATGCAATGCACTGCTATACCCAATGACCAAGTTCATTATACTCGGCTATTAAGACATTGTAGAGGTAAAAAAAACACCCACAAGAATTAAACACAGGATTGAGGGATTCAGATCAATACCCTGGCCTTGAACTCAATTTATCAAATTGCTCCAAGATAAAAAGGATGCATGCATGCCTCAATGATATTGCATTGAAGGCTTCTGAAAGTTCATACATACTTGATACATTCTCTAGCAATATATCCTGTGAATAAAAAACATGGGGTAACGAGGAGCCCACTTTCAAGTCTAATATTTAGTACAGGCATACATCCATATATACATAATATAAAACCAATTTTCCTAGCTCACCTGTGCAATTGTGTACTCACAGAGTCTCTTAAGTCCATCCAAAAGATATTGATCGGCTGCTCGAAGAAGATCTTGAGCAACATCCAGAGTGACATCAACTGATCCACAATATACAAATCTGGATAAAGATCAAATAAACAAGATATAAGTTGTTCAAAAATTATTAAAAGCATTCACAAAACAACTTTAATAAAATACATGACTGCAGAATTTACTAGACCTCATCATCAACTCAAAAACCTCCCATCTAATATTTGGAATCTCTATGTCCCTTGCCTCCTTCTCCTGCCATGCAATAAAACACATTTTTACGTCACTCACATTAACTATCACTTTCTGCTTCAAATTAAAACACAAGTTTTGATAGTTATGTACTTAATATTTAAATTCACCATTCAAATCAACAGCCAAAATCATAGGTGATAAATAATATACCTCATGAAACCAAGTGGAGTCAATAAAGGAGTTCTTTTATGACCAACATACTTTTTTTCTTTTTCTAATAATGTAATGGAATTAAAAAGAATTGCTTCTTGTGGCATGTGTATTCATTGGAGGGGTTTCACGGATGGGGAGGAAGGAGAAAGATGATTCATTGGTGAAGCTCAATATAAACTCACCCTGTAACCACCATCAAACATTGCACGAAATGTATCTGATGATGCAAGAAGACAAATTCTATGAGCATAAAATCGTTTGCCTGCAATGAAGAACAAAGATCACCCAGTTAACTTCACATGCCAACTGAAGCTACAACACCACATTTCAGGGAAGGTAGTTTTCATGCAACAGTTTAACGAATGAAACAATGTGAACAAAAAGCATCAACCTTCAACCAAAAATGTAACGTCAGACAATGTAGCATTGTTTACATACTGCTCTCCTAAATAGACCTGCAAGAAGAATAGTCTGTGGTCAAATATACCAGCTTTTAGAAAATCCTTATTTGGGAATTATTTAGCCAAGGCAGAGTGAAGAGGGAGCTCGGCATCAGGATTCTTATGCAAGAGGGAAGCATGTAAAACAGCAAGCATTGATCATAAATCATAAGGAGTGCTGATTGTTAGATCATTAGATGCTGATTATTTAAATGGACCATATATTTATAACTAAACATGTCATCAGTCATCACAAAATATCAAATACATATAACTTAAATCTATTAAAAAGTCATTGTTATTGGCTATTGACTACTACATATGATACCAGAATAAGAAGAAAATTTAAATAACAATATCTCTAAGCATATGGTAGGATTCATATAAGCAAATTATACTTCTTAACTATTTGAATGAATGTGTGTATAAAGATCTTGTCAGTGAAGAAAGTTTAAACCTAAAACTGTGGATGCAATAATTTCCTATACTGTTATGAAAGTGAAATTGTGAAAACTGATGACAAGCCAACTGGATTTACCTGTGGTGTTGGAGAAGGAGGAGCAGCATCCACGGGAGACAGGGTTGAGGCTTTATTGGCCAACTTGCATAAAGCCACAGCACCATCAAGTTGCTGCTTAGAGCTAGATGAACCAAGAAGCCCAATAAGCAACTCAAGACCTGCATGGACAGATGCTCAGATTCAAAATACACCAAGCACAAAAAGTTGTTTATAAAACAAAAAACAACATGAACCAAGCCCATGACAAACATTTTAGCAAGAAGATCCATACCATAGTGATCGATAAAAATTTTTCTCTGATCATCTGCAGAGCAAAGATGCGCAAGAGCCAAAGCAACTCGTCTTTGACAACCCTTTTCTGAAACTCGCATAAGATATAACAAATGGTTCAGCACCTACAAAAAAGAAAAATATCAGATTATAAATTTGAACACGAACGTAAAAAAACTAAAAATCAATAGAGTAGCCAGTAGCACACCCATCATTTTCCACGATATTAACAACAAAATGTAGAAAGTAATATGAATGACATCTTACACGGCCATGAATCTTCTCCTCTAATCTTTTCAACGTCTTGGCAACACAATCTTTAGTTGCCTGCAATAAAAACCAATTCCATAATGGTAAATATAAGTCCAAGATGAATCAATTTTCCTCCAGTTCTTAAAATTACAAATATTCAGATACAATCATTAACCCCTTGTTTGGTATAAGAGATGGAATTAATTTTGAGGAGATCGAAATAAGTTATGGTGTTTGGTTTAATAGATTTAGAGTGGAAAAATTCTTGAAATTGGTGGATCCTACTGGACTATTTCTCACTTATTTCCACTATCTCTTCTCTATTTCTCTTCAACCAAAAACCCTTAATTTTTACTTTATTTCTCACCTATTTTCACTTGTCCTCTTTATTTTCATTCATTTTATTTCTCTCCTCTCTACCAAACAGGGCCTAAGTATTTTAATTCCATTTAATATAGGCATCCAAGGGTAAAAGCAGAAACACTGAAATCAAAGCTAAAGTAGGTATCATAGAAAAAACTTACTTGAACAATAAATTCTCCATCCTGCAGTCTCTGAACTCCACCTACCCTAATGAAACCGGACACATTATCCTAAGGGACAAAATAAAATAAATAACCCAAAAACAGAGTTAATTAAGTCTCAAAGTAACAAGTTTTTTAAGCAATTAAGACAGAAGATCTTCATTTCATTTCAATTCTCAGTTATATCATACCTCATTATCTGCAAGACCATAAAGAGCAAAAGCAGCATTGTGTTGCAAAGACCCATTTTTCGAGTCAAGAAGCTTGAGCAATGGCACCAAGCCACCATTGTGTGCAATACCGGCCTGGTTATGTGTGTCCTGAAAATGCAAAGATGGAAATGCATTGAATGTTACAGATCCAAAAACTATTATGATGCATAGAAAGAAAAAACTAACTTATTTCCAAAGATATAATGGTGACTTTACATTCCCAACTACAAGTGAATTATAAACACATGAAAAATAAATAAATAAATAACCTGGGCCAATCTCCCCAATGCAAAAGCAGACATTTCCCTGAGTTGTACATCAGGAGACTGAAGCATCTCTATCAAAGGTCGGACAGCACCTCTCTGTACAATGTGAACCTAAAATGACCAAGCGGAACAGATGGTAAAAACTAAGGGCGACAGAATATAATATATGATACACATCACAAGAGTAGCAACCATACTTTCCAGGACTCTGACCATCGGAATCTTTATTTAACAAGAAATAAATAATACAGAACAATCAAACTTGGAAATAGAGATGTTATTAAACAACTGCCCCCAACGAAAGTTAAGTTATGGATTGTTTCCTTTCCACCCCTCTTCACTATGCAGGCAAACAGGCATAAAAGTGGAGTAAGGGTCTCTTCCTTGTCAACCCCCCCCCCCCCCCCCCCTTCCTCTTTCTTTCTTCCCCCCTTCAGTCCAAATCAAAAACAAAAAATATATAATAAAATGAAGCAGTCCGAACTTGAAAACTGGAGTTATTAAAATAGCTCCCAATTAAAGTTTTGTTGTCCTTTCTATCCTGATTCCGGAAGCTTATGCTTACCTTGCAGTCTGAATCAGTTGCTGCAAATTGTCCAAGTAACAAGGCTGCTTCTCTCTGGCTTTCAGTACAGCAGGAACTGTTAAATAAAACATTATAATACATTAATTGAAAGATACCTTTCATGGAATATATCTAATAGAACATTATTGCCAGAAACAAAAATGGGCATATTATACTTGTAATAACAAAACAAATTCAGGGTGGGGAGGGAAGGGGCATTGCAGTTTATCAGGGTCCAGAATTGAGAATATACCTAAGCAATCCAATAACTGGCTGCAAAGCTCCAGCGAGAAGAACTTCTTTCTTTATATTAGGTGAAGAGTGGACTAAATTTCCAATCACACCAACCTGATATACAATCCACTTCATTACATGTGCCATATAAGAGATGTGGAAAAGAAAGAGCTAAATATTATTGCAAAATCTTGCATTTATAATTAAAGTTACATTGCCCGTACCGCTTCATAATGAACAGCAGCATCTTCAGAACATAGCATTAGAATCAAAGTTGGAAGAGCATTGCATTCAACAATCTGGAAAATCATTATGTTGTGTGACTTACTTGTAACATATTCAAACCCCAACTTTCAGCAACAAGTCAACAACCACTTACCTGATTTTTATTTTCATCATTTTTAAAAGCCAGGGTTCGCAGAGCACCAGCAGCTGCTCTTTGCACCTTTGCATCGGCGAAATCAAGCAAATGAACAAGTGGTGGAATTCCACCTTCCACCCTACAGATTAAGTCCAGATAATATTTAGAACAAAATCCAAAGTAAATTTTAATATATGGTATCCTTGAAGAAGCAAAACCTGACACGGGTTTTGATGCTGCTGTTCTCATGAGCAAGATTAGTTATAGCATCTGCAGCTCTACGAATGAGACTATTAATAGCATGAGAAGTTAAGCCATTCCTGTGCCTCTTCAAAAGATCAACAAGACGTGTTAAGGCACCACTGTCAACAATGAGCTGCTGATGTTCTGGCTGTAGAAAGCATTTAAAATAAAATAGTAGTTTAGCAATTATATGTTTTTTTAACAGACAGAAATTTGTTAGAAGAAAAAAAGGAAGAAAAGTACAACTAAATCTAAAAGTTACATAGCAATTATATGAAACTATACACACACACACACACAAAATACAAACTCCAGTCAAACATGGGCTCAGTCATCGGTCCTAGTCATTGCACATATTGGGACTCCCCACAGTTACAAAGGAGATGGGCAATGCTACTATTCACATCCCACAACCAAGACTAAATTAATCTTGTAGTTGACACAACAAGATACATAAATTGACATTTAGAAATCAGAAATCAATAGTACTCACACACTCCCCACAGTTCCAAACAAAAATTAGGGATCTAATAGAGCAGACTGGCTTCCAGTGGTGGATCTTCATTAGGACCAAAGCAGACAGCTCCTCCCATCCCTACCCCCCACCCCCACCCCAAATTTATTTATTTTTTAAATCTATGAGGGATGTTTGCTTGAATTAAGCATTTCAAAAGAATTCACCCTCCATCAATTGATTATCTGTTAAATCAAATGGCTTTTTGCACCAACTACATGTCTGCGACAGCTGCAAAAATTAGATTACTTCAACAATCGATTGTATGTATAATCAATTATTGTTATAATTGATTATAATCAGAATCAATTTTTGTTTGGGTAAGTTTGCTGAAAAGTGGTTTTAAAATAATTTATTTTGTTTGGATGCACCAAAAGATCAGCTTTTACATAGTAAAAGAGTATGAAAACAACTAAAAGGGGAAGAAAAAAAAAAGTTGTTAAAAAATAATCATAAGCTACAAATTTTCAGATGCAAGAAAACAGCTTATATGGAAAAAAGAAATTACCAAATTCAGCTATTGTCCCAAACATTGCAAACAGCTTTTTTACTAAAAAAAACAGCTGAAATCTTGGGAAATAATATTTCCCGTAGAATGCTTAAGGACATCTCCTTTTATTACTTCTACAGTTCTACCCTTCTTCCGATATATTGAGATTTGATTCAATTTGTGATCATTTAAAATTTTTAAAAAGTTTTCATCAAATAATTTTTTTCTAAAACATCCAAAGTATTTGAATCATACTAAAAGTAATATTGTAAAATTAGCAAATCCCACAGTTTATAAGTTATGGATTAGATAAGTGTCATATTTTTCAAGAATTGCCAATTATCTTTTCCCCCCCTAACTTATCCACCTAGACCCTATATTTTTTGCCCTCTCAAACTCTTCAGTGAAGTTCCATCACTGCTGGCTACCATCAAAACAATAGAAAAAGAGTAAGGCTATGTTCAGCAAAACTAGCTGAAAAACTAGCTGGTAGCTAAAAGCTTTTAAGTAAAGTTAGCTTATTAAAAAATAAGTATTTAGTAAAACTATCTGTTGAAGTAGCAACAAAATGTAAAATGACAGAAATTGACATACTTATATGATTTTTTTTATATAAATTTCAATTTTATTTTATGGATAAAATATATTTTAAGGTGGTATAATTTTAGTTTTTAATTAATTTTAAACTCTTGTAATTTTTTATTTATAGATAAATTATTTTAATTACATTTTTAGTTTCAATTATTACATTTTTTTTTCATATTATGTATTCTATTATTAATCTTATACTACAGTATATCATAAAATATTTTTAATCAAGTTTAAAATAAAGTTAAAAAAAAACATACACTTAAGTAGACATTATACTTTTATAATGTTGATTAGCGTAATAGTCAAAATAAATTGTCTAATATAAAATAATTCAAAAATAATAGAAAAAGAAAATAATCTAACATTTATCATTGTCAATTTAGTGAAGAATAATGTTGAAATAATAAATTAAATATTATAAATAGTATAATGGTTAAAATAAATAGTGTAATATAAAAAAATGTAAAATATAATAACAAAAATAAAATAAAACAAATAAATAATAAAACTCTGTTTTATTTAAAGAGGGTAATAAGAAAATTTAATAAATCTCTTAAGGACAAAAAGGGAATAAAATATAAAAAGCTAGACACTAACGTTTCAAAAAACACTAGAAGCTACTAAAAAAAGCTTATTTACTTAACAGTCAAACAAACTTTTCAGCTAGTAAAAAAAGCTAGAAGCTAGCTAAAATGGCTTGCCGAACATAGCCTAAACTTAAGGGAGACTACATGCCACATCCAGCTTTGAGACAAACAGATTGCATTCAGACGAACTCTTATCAATAAATGTTTCCTAGCAACCAGCAGGTGCTTGATTTAATCTGGCTTATGGAATTTCTAGCAACCACCACAGCTGACTACCATCGGAAAGGGTAAACTTAAGGGAGATTACATGCCACATCCAGCTTTGAGACAAACAGATTGCATTCAGACGAACTAATAATGTCTTATAAATAAATAATTCAGCAACCAGAAGGTGCTTGATTTAATATGGCTTATGGAATTGATGCACGAGGACAAACCATATGTATTACAATCCAATAACAATATTGTTATATTTTCAATCAATTCTAAAACCTTTCGCCTCACATCCTTAGTTCTTTCTCTTCTCTTAGTTTTAATTGAACCCCATCTTTGGAATGGGATAGCATGAAGAAGCAGTACTTGCAAAACGGAATAGGACAGAACTGAAACTGACACTGGATATGATGGTATAAAACCACCAACATTTCCACTCCGCACCTTGAAATACATACAAAACTGTGGATTTGGAAAGAACTCCATTCAAGATGATTATCCCGCCAAAAATCCCACACAATACACATAACACACTAAACACAGTATTTAGCAAGACGGATCTACAGATTACACCCTCAGGCATTATCTTTGAAACCTCCATTTACTATTACTAAATCACTCGCACCATTTAACAAAAGAATGGATAAAATATCAAATTAAAATGCATAAATAAGTAATCAACACTCAATAAGCGAACTGAACATTACAGATACTAGGACTCAAACTATAACCATAATCTCACTTATACTTCAGAACATGCAGAGCACTATAAGGAACATCTAACAAAATTATAAAGTTACAAAATAAATCAAGCTACAACCTACGAAGTATGAACAATTAAATATGAAATAAAATCCAAAATAACGGTTAGAGAAAAATCAAATTACCTTGACGGCAAGAAGTCCTAGTGCGAAAGCGCTCCCTTTCTCAACCTCGTGCTCGAACGGCAATGGCTTCAGCACACGGTCACTCAGAGGCGGCGCCTGAAGATGCTTCACCAACCCCGGAATCGCGCCTCCTTCAACAATCACGTTCACCACATCCTCTGCAAACACAACCACCACCAATCGATACATAAACACGCACATGCAACCGACAAACGGAAACACAGAAGAAGAAACACCACACCGAAACCGCAATCCAAACGAACGCAGCGACACGCGGCGAGATCGGAGGCATCGATTTACCATTCTTCGCGAGATCGGCGAGCGCGTGAGCGGCGCGCTTGGCCGCGGATCGATCCGCTTCGTTCCAGGTGAAAGTCGACTCGAGGATGCTCACCTGTTCGGCGACGTCGGAGAGGAGTGCGGCGCGCTCGTCGGCGGTGGGCGGCGCCGGCGAGATCTGTCGGTCCTCGTGCTGTTCCTCGTCGTGCTTCCGCTTTTGGCCCTTCCGCTGGGAGAGGCTCTGATCTTGGCGCCTCTGAAGCTCCATGAACGAGAGAAGCGAAGGGAGGTTCCGCACAGAGTGTTTGCTCTTGTTAACAGGCAGACGGGAGCGAGAAAGAGAGGGTGCTCAGAAATGGAATTGGAGATTTGAATGGGTCACATATGAAAGGGGTATTTTGGGAATTGCAAGGGAAATGCAAACTACCAAAAATTAATTACTACCTTCATCCCTAAATATAAGACTATTTTACCTAATTTTCATCTTTTAAGAAAAACAGTTTATTTAGTTAAAATCATTAAATTTGTCAATAATTATAAAATTTATCCAAAATTACCCTTGAAGTTATTAGAATTATCCTTGTCACATCTTCCTACTTAATTAATGTTACCTAATTAATTTTTGGAGAGAGAATGATAGTATTCTACAGTACTTACTACTTTTAATTTTTAAAATTAAAATTTTCAGTTCTGAAATTTGATGGCGCCACGTTCTCTTGGAAAGATACTAAACGTCATGTTTTGAAATTTTGTTTTGTCATTACACTCTTAAAACACTCAAATTATTGGCGCCATGATTTTTCCTAAAAAAATAGAAACAAAAACTAGAGAACAAAAGAGTCTAATCATCTTCAAATTGGGAAATTAGTGGAATCCATCATCTAATGGAGAAACAAAAAGAAGCCATGGAACCCCTTGGTGAAATAGACTTGAACTATTCTTTGTCTTTTTTGCACAAATCATCGTCAAATTGGGAAATTGGTGAAACCCAACATCTAATGGAGAAACAACAAGAAGCCATGGAACCTCCTGGGCAAATAGATTTGAACAATTCTTTGTCTTGTTTGCACGACAGTGAAGACATAAATCATAGTAGTATTTCGAGCATGAACATATAGCTTTTAAGAGGAGAGTTCAATGTGGTCTTAAACCAAGCTCGAAGCCAAGTTTTCGTGGACTTAGACAAAGACCCATGTTGTGTGGAAGAGAAAGAAGATGAGACAGAGGTCGATATCCATGAAACCCAGTCATTAGATGTTGATGTCGTACACAATACAGAAACAGAGCATGACTTCGTAATTGACGAGAGGCAGTGATCTGTGTCAAGTCATCTTACCCAATACTACTAGGAGGGAGAAAGAGACACTTCAGAGTATTTATTATCTATGGATTAAAGATCTGTACATTAACTAAGAGTATTTTTGTCAAAAAATAATTAATGCAATGGATAGGTAGAAAAGAGTCTTATAAAAAGTGACAATTTTTTTTCAAAAAGAGTCTTATATTTAGGGACGGAGGTAGTACTATCAATTTTTTTTTTTTGCTGAATGGGCTGGGCAAAAAGCCCAGACCCAAGAAAACAATTAATTAATATCAAATGAAGAATTACAATTGACGTCTCCCATGAAAGGGACCTCTGCAAAGGCAGGCACAGAAGAATAAAAGAAAATATCATTATTAATTGACATCCCGTGTTTTGCAAAAGAATCAACCACAGAATTGGCTTCCCTACGGACGTATCCAAAACTGCATATTTGGAAAGTTCCTTGCAGCTTGACAATCTCCATAACCAATTCATGGAATTGGTCGTCTCGGGTGTCCCCATTTGACACCAAGTTTATAGCTTGAATAAAATCAGACTCAACTAGCAAGTGTTGAATACCATTATCCATCACCATTAGGAGACCATATAATATAGCCCATAACTCTGCTTCAATTACACTGCAATGCCCTAATCTTTGAGAGAAAGCATGCATAAACTCACCCTGGTCATTCCTGATCACCCCACCACAAGCTGAAATTGCACCAGCCTGGGAAAAAGCTCCATCACAATTCAACTTGTAAAAATTTTTCCTTGGATTCCTCCAAATTCGCTCATTACCGTTTGGACTAAACTCCCCCACATTTAGAACAATATGCTCCATATTACCCTTCTGCAAATCTGTAATAAAAGAGAAAATTAGATTGGCTACTCCTTTAGCCGATGTCCATTTCTTACGAAAGACCCACTCATTCCTACGCCCCTAGATGTGGTCCAGGGCAATCCCAAATAGTTGATTCCACACCATGTTTCCCGTATAGCCAACATAATTCAAGTTGTGAATCAACCAACCAGGTATTTGTTGTTGAAAAAATGAAGCTATCCTTCCTCTGTCACACAGCAAAATCCAAACTTCCTTAACCCATTTACAGTCTCTTAAAACATGACATAAAGTTTCAACTTGATCATTGCAAAGAGGGCAACAGTCATTCTAAGCCATATGACGACGATGCCTCAGGTCATTGGTTGGCAAAATATTACGAGCCATTTTCCAAAGTTGAACTCTTATGCGTTCAGGTCCCTCCCACTTCTAAATAGATTTAAAAAGACGTTCATTGGGGTATTGATCATAATTAGCCACAAGCTGATAAGCTACCTTTACTGAAAATTTGCCCGAAGAATCATGTGCCCACTCCAGCAAATCATCACCACATGAACTGAAAGGAGGTTTTATACACTGAATACTTTGGATAACCTCTGGAGGTAAGATATGAGTCATGCGGTCAACATCCCATTCTCCACTAGAATTAACAAAGAAGCAAGTTGGGGTGTTATCTGTCTGAATATTGTCTAATAGCCTGTGCTGAAGGAGGCGTCCTTGATCTGGTACCCAATAATCATTCCAGAAACTGGTTCGACAACCATTTCGGATTCTCCAAATCATGTGAGGCATTAACTGGTCCCAGTATTTTGTAATTCCGCACCAAAAAATTAACCCTTGCCTGTTCTTATCAATTCTAGGCATCAAGTCTGCACCACATTTATATTTTACACGAATCACTCTAACCCAAAGATTATTTTGTTGCGTGCATAACTTCCAGCCTGCTTTCATAAAAAAGGCTTGATTCATTAGTGAGGCTTTCCTAAGACCAAGACCACCATATAATTTCGGGGAACACACTGCATCCCAATTAAGCCAATGAACTTTTCTACTCCCTGAAGTATCTCCCCACACAAAACTTTTGCATCGTCTATCCACTTCTTCACACATAAATTGGTAAGCAGGTAGATTGCATTACGTAAGTGGGTAAAGCCTGAATGACTGCCTTAGTTAACGTTAACCTCCCAGCTAGAGACAAATTTGATGCTTTCCAATTGCTTAAGCGCTGATTGATTTTATCTAAGACAAATTGGTAATTTTGAGAGGACACCCTTTGGTGGTGGAAGGGAACTCCCAAGTATTTGCCTAGATCAGCAGTCCTTTGATACCCCAATTCATCAGCAATGTTATTTCTAATCTGCCAATGGACATTATCGGAGAAAAATATTCTGGTTTTTTAGCATTGACTTTTTGCCCAGAACTATGACAAAAAATCTCCAGGATTTGTTTCATTATGCCGGCTTGTTCCATTGTAGCTTCAGCAAACAACAACAGGTCATCCGCAAAAGCTAGGTAAGAAAGCTTTAGGCCACATCTTGACAACTGAATGGGTTTCCATTTTTTTTCGGTCCACTGCCAAATTGATCAAATGGAAAAGTCTCTCGATGCACAAAACAAATGGATAAGGGGAATGGGATCCCCGTGACGCACTCCTCTAGAAGGGGAGAATTTTTCCAATGATTCCCCATTCCAAAGGACTTGCATACTCATTGTGGAAATACAACACTTGACTAGCCTCACAAAGCGTTCTGGGAACCCAATATCATGAAGGGTGTCCTCCACAAAGTCCCATTTCAGCCTATCATAGGCTTTCTCCAGGTCAACTTTAATGGCCATCCATCCAGAGCTTCCTTTCTTATATTTCATGGAATGTATTACCTCTTGTTCAATGCTTATATTATCTGTACTACTTCTGTTCGGGATAAAGCTGCATTAGCAAGGATTGATTAAACCTTCCATAACCTTTCAGAGCTTATATGAAAGAATCTTTGTAACCGTTTTGTAAGAAACGTTACATAAGCTTATCGGGCGGAACTGCTTCATATTGCACACTGGCACTGTCTTTGGAATCAAGGTAATTAAAGTGTCATTCAGCTCTGCAATTTTGAGTGGGTTCTCAAAAATACTCTTAATCAAAACACAAAAGTCCTCCCCAACAATGTCCCACTGGCTCTTGTAGAAGATAGATTGGAAACCGTCTACACCTGGGGCTTTATAATTCCCAATTGAGAACAAAGCTTTTCAGATATCTTCATTAGACACATCCTCTTTAAAAAGATCTATTTTCCAATCAGGGATCTTCGGGAATGCGCCTTTTAGACAATATGGAAAATATGGAGAGTCATTTGTAAATAAATTAGAGAAGAAACATGTAACTAACATTTCCAAAGGTTCAGATTCCGCTACCCAATTACCCTCATCATCCTGGATAGCTTCATAAGTGTTTCTTCGTCTCCTTATAGCAGTGATACCATGGAAATATCTAGTATTCCTATCCCCAAAGGACAGCCACTTTGCACGCGACCGTTGAAACCAGAGAAGTTCTTCTTGTCTAAGCACTTCCTGGTATTCCAACCAAACTTCATTTTGTCTTTTCTCCAACAAAGGGGAAGCATTGTATTTCATTTGATTGGAGATATTATTAAGACTTCGGAGGAGTCTTTTCTTTCATTGAAAGATATCCCCAAAAGCCACTTTGTTCCACTGACGGAGATCTTCTTGCAGCAACCTATTCCTTTCATTCCAACCCATATCTTTCCTCCAAGCATTTTTCAATAAATGTTTGAAGTCAGAATGTGTCATCCATGCTGCTACAAATCTGAAGGGCCTCCTTCCCTTGTTAATGGCCCGAGATTCTGTCATCTTCATAAGTAGAGCCCTATGATCAGATTTGAAGAAAGGCAAATGAAGAACAAGCGCATTCTGGAAACGAATCCGCCAGTCAAGATTTATCAGTGCACGATCAAGCCTTTCTAATAAATCTCCCCGCTTCCAAGTAAATGCTGGACCTTGAAAACCAGCGTCTATTAGGTCACAGTCCATTATCATCTCCTGAAGGTCGGGTGCACCCCTCCAAGAAGGGTTATTTGAGCCTCCACTACGACCATGACCCTGCAAAACAGAATTAAGATCTCTGATAACTAACCACGCTCCTTGGATCGTCCCAGCAATACCATGCAAAGAATCCCATAAGCCTCTACGCTGTTGCAAATTTGGACTACCGTAAACTGCAGTTAGGAACCACTTCACCTTATTCTTCCATCCCACCTTCATATGCATATATTGATTGTCATGCTGGAGGATTTCCACCTGCCAAAGAGAAGCCCTCCAGATACACCAGATTCCCCCAGAGTGACCTCTTGCATGTTGAATGAAATGGCTATCAAAGCCAAACCTAGGAATGATACGCTCTGCTGATTCCCTATTAGCATGGGTTTCCATCAGGAACATTAGTGCATAATTATATTCCTTACTCAAATCCCTGATAAGATAACTGAAACCATTGGAACAAGCACCGTGACAATTCCAAGCCAAAATATTCATAATTATTGAGATAAATAGGTGGTCTTTAAAAGACATGGATCTTCCCCTCTAACCTGAGCAGCACCCTCCGTGACAATATCCATAGCCATGACATCTTTTTTATTAGACATTTCTTCTTTCATGGAGGGATCCTCAACCCCTCCACCATCTGAGTCCCCTTTTGTTTCTGACGAACAAGATCACCCCTTGTTTTCTCAATGAAGCTTTCGTTGATCAACTCATACCAAAGTTTACCATCTGACTGCTTATCCATAATTCGCATCATTTGTAGCATTTCCTCCTCCTTTTGTCGTCGCATCTTCTGTTCATCCTCCTTCTCCTCCATAGAAATAGGCTCTTCTATTTTTTTAATCATCAAGCTTTTTTGCTTATTATCCTCCCCACTCGTCCAATATTCTTTCACTGCCTATGCATAATATTCTTATTTTTATTATGCATTATCCTGGCGCCATCCTTCACATGTGCGTGATTAGTACGACTTTTGTTATTTGTCACTCCATTAGTGACCTTTTGTTCCATCTACAGGTGGAATCATATCGTCCTCCGCATTAACTTCCTCCCCATCCGTTTCATCATTAAGGGTTTCAAAACGCGATCCCTTATCAACTCTTTCCTTATTATTTCGAATATTCCCTCCATTAACTGCTCCTCCTTTTTTTCCGAGATCCATTATAACACGATTTTTAAACTTGTTAACTTTTTAACCAACATCCACAGGCCATAAATATCTTTCTCGTACCGGTTAGATCCCTGAATTTCCGGGACACGATTCGCACCATTAATGCTATCATTAATGCTGGTCTCCGCCTCCGCGTTGTCAGCTTTGGCC
Organism: Pueraria montana var. lobata; assembly: GCA_026413185.1. Lineage (NCBI taxonomy): Eukaryota > Viridiplantae > Streptophyta > Magnoliopsida > Fabales > Fabaceae > Pueraria > Pueraria montana. The sequence continues at coordinate 87,859,816 of CM048647.1, read as the reverse complement.
GTCTCAGGAGTTTCCTCCACCATACTGCTCTCCTTTTCAGTTGCCGCCTTATTGTCCTCCTCTCCTTGAACTGTCTCCGTTGTCCTGTGTGGGCAAAACTCCTCACGATGTCCATATGTGCCACAGTTAAAGCATACAAGATGAAGCCCTTCATATTCTAAGGGTAACTCCATTCCTCTAACCTTGATGGATAGAACCAGGTTTTTTGACAAATCCAACTCAACAAAAAATCTCACAAACTGACCACGAGAATGTATTGAAGTGAGACGATCAATCTTTAGCAGCGTACCCAAAGTGGCACCAACTCTCCATAAAAAAGTATCATTATACAGCTCAAAAGGTAGACCTGGAATACGTATCCAAACAGCCACTTTCTTTTCTTGTGTAGCATTGGCAAGAAAGAAAGGTCTCCAACGTTGCACTAGAATATAGTGGTCCGCGACTAATGTAACACCCCGTTACATTATACACAATCCACACTAATGTTTTATCTGTTGTAGTTATTATAAAAATGAGGATGAATTTTTCGTTTGATTAAATGAAACATTTATTAAGCTTATTTAGCATACAGAAAATATTTTATAAAGAACCATGATCTTCTTTTAAATAAACATCAGTTCATATTAGTAAATAAATACAGAGAAATCAGGTACTAGCTAATCCCAACCCATACATCAAATAATCCTAGTCAGAGCAGTACACAATTTCTATCCAAAAACAGGAATGAATAGAACTAGCCTTTAAGTCTCGTATCTTCTTGTCAATCTCTGTAATCCCCGAAATAACCATGTCCGCAGGAGAGCTTGATCGTTGGGCATGACCGTCATCTTCACGTATCCAATCAACAAGTACATACACAACAAGAAAGAGAAATGAGTGAGACTTAATTCTAATATATATATGTATTACTAACGGTATAACTACCATTAATTAATATAGTAGCAGGGGAACCTAGTGTTTATCTCGTCATAACATCTCAAGCTTCCAAATGCAGTATGGATCCATACTCCACAATTGATCAATTATCAATCACAATACCACCTTCGAGAAGTGATGGGGAGTGAGTATACCTCAACCGCTGCCACAGTCTCATACCTGTGCAGCTCCACAATCCACATGGTACTCGACACCATTCCCGGTGTCGCTCAATAACATATATGTACGCGTACTCAAATTATGGGGCAATCTCCCCACGGGGTCACATCCCCATTACGAGGTATACCCTCCGCGTCATCATGAAGTTGTCTCTACGCTTATTGAGGTGTACGAGCTGGCACTATCAGTCCCGGAACGTAAAGGGCCGAGCTACCCATTGGGACGTCACACACTCGATGCCTTTCACCCCTTAGACCTTAGCCAAGGTCACACATATCAACTCATGGCGTACCAAACCGTAACTTCCCGCTCCATCTCCCATCAAGCCTTCCGCCTAACTTGGCTACACCAAGTTACGTAACTAAAACGTACTATCGAAATACATTCGTAGAGACTTATTTATCTTTCACAGATCGTTCTCATCCATATATATAACATATTTCTACCTCCACATGTAAAGCATCATCATAGCATACAGTAAAACATAACAATTATAAATTCAGAGATATTACTGGTCTCAGCTACTCTAAGGACCAACACAGAATATCAACACATCTGCCTTACAGACAGATAAATAATGTTATCAGAGTATAATCATCACATCAAGAATCTTATCATATATAAAGTATTTAATATAAGGAGCCAAGTAATTATCAAAACATTATAAAATTTATTAGAACTTAAATTTTATTTGTCGACCTTAAATACTTAACAAGGCTATAAACGTCCATTCTTAGAAATTGGAGATACTAATATTACTAAATTATTATAAGGGTTTAACTAAGATAAATCAAAAACTTAGTTATTTTTATTCTTTTAAAAAGGAACGTAAGAAATTGGTAAGGGAATTTAACCCAAAATTTCATTTATCCTAATCATAAACAATATAGTTAGATATTTAGAGTTATTGGTGGCAAAATAAATATCCTCTCTTTCCTTATCAACCCGAGACCAACCAAGGGATAACAAGACCCAATAAGTTTAAGTGTTTATTTCATTAACACAAAGTTGAATAATTGTTCATTTCCTTTCCTTTAAACCCGAGACCATCAAGAAGCTAACATAAGACCAGATTTGTTTATAAAATGGGTTCTAAGTGATGGAGTTAGGTGTTAGGATTATTAAATTACTAAAATAAATTCCTCCTCTTTGTCCCTAACCAGAGACCAAATTGATTGTAAAGGACTAAAATTTTCTTTTCCTTACTTAACCGAGAATATTAATAAGGGATTTAATAGAGTACTAAAAAATTTGTGTATCTATCCTGCCGTGAATTTTTAAAGAAAATAAAGCACTCATTTGATACTTGTTTCTTGGTGCAAAACGTGAGGTACTGGAAGTTGGTGTTTCTAAAAGTGTTGCCTTAGAAATTTAAGCACTTAATGAATTGAACAACAAGACTAACACTCTAATCCTTGTCGCACAAAACTAAATTATATTTAGTCAATATACAGGGTTTAAATTAATTTCAAGATAATTCCTATAAAATATCCTTTAAAAGAAAGAAAAAAAAAATAGATTTATCAAATTTAGTGAAATCAAAACTTTAAATCCTCTTGTTATTTCTTTGCTAAACGGACACAACCAAACATCTATCTACTATTTCTAATTTCTTGTAATTAAGTGGAAGTATCTCTAGAATTATTATTAGGATTTAAACTAAGCCCTCTATTCCTAAATTATTCAATTTTTTTTTTACTAAACCTTACGCATACTTTTACATGAATCCTTTCTGGAGTTATTTAGAAGTCAGATTAAATAAGAAGAAGTATTGAGAGTGTTAGTCCCCACCCTTTAGATACCACTACCGAAAACTAATACAGCAGCTTGTTCTTATTCCTTTTTAATAAAGGCTCTTTCATCTTGATTTGGAAAAGACAAAAACTCTTTCTCCCTTTGTTTTCTCCCTTTGACCGAACCATACTCTCTCATTTTCATCAGTTTTTTCCTGTTTTCTTCTCTTTTTTTTTTTTTCCAGAACATAATTAAAATTTAAAATGAAATTGATTCTCTAAGAGTATGACAGAAATAGAACCTAAAATGAAAAGAAAAAAAGTGAAGGTGGTTGCTGTCCATACTTATTTAATTTACAAGATTAAAACTTTGTGAGAATAGAATGCTTAAAGCTTGATTCAAAGAAAGTTTTAGAAATAAAACAAGCACTCAGTCTCTCCTTGTCTATTTTCCTAACCTATGAGCATGAAGGTTATAAAATAAAATTTTATTTCATTTCTTTACAAAGTAACAGGTCATGGTTTTATTTTAGATATTTAGCAGTTATAAGAAAAAAATGACAGAGTTCCATTTAAGTGTGAAACTCTCAAACCAGTAAACCATGGTTCAAAATACCATGATCTCGAAACTATAACAACACACATACAAGAATAAGAAAGAAAAACAGGGGAGGAAATGGTTAGTGGAACCAGTAAATTAAAAGAAATAAACCATCAGGAAAATTTAACATAGTTTCCTTTAAGGAGTGAAACTACTAAAACAGTCCAAAATACCAAGAAAATTCAAACTGTAACAGAAAATAGACAAGGATTGAAAAGAAAAGCAAGAATAACAATGATTAGTGGTGTAAACAAATGACTAGAAGAAGATAAATAATAAGCAACCAGTCTCACTCTCCCCCTTACCTCTTAAGTCACAGTAGTAGCAAAGAAAAGAGAAAAGAGGTTGAACTTCTAAATCCTCCTTCTACGCTTGTTTGAAGAGAAGAACAAGCTACCAATTTTCAACACTTGCAGACTGAGTATTTATAGAAAGAAAAGGAAAATTTGTGGAGGTGCAAGTGTGTGTGAGTCTGACGTGGAGGAGAAGAAGAAAAGAAGGGAGGTGTCGTGCAGTGAGGAGAGCAAGAGATGAAATGAATGGATTTGTCTTTGTGTTGGTCCAATTTATAAAACATAAATTGCTAATTAAAATAAAAGAAAAACTTGGTATTATCTTTGAAAACTTGGAGACTAAGGCAGCTGACTTCTCAACATGGTTTGCACGCTAATCTGGTTGAAATTATCCAGATTTTTTTATTTTTATAAAATGCAATTAAGTAATTAATTTAATGTTTAGTTATTAACTGAATATGTTATTGGTTTGGGCTTTGCGGACAGTGGTATTGTGCTCAGGATTGGGGAACAGTCCAGTCCAAAACATAAACTTTGATATATAACTATTATTATTATAACTTAAAATTATATTTTTATAATTATTTTTTTGAAATATTTGAATTAGTTAGGTATTTTTAGTCAATAATTCACATTAATTTTATTTTAGCTCTATAAATTCCCAAATTTTATCAGAAATTATATTTTTATATGTGTGACTTAAAAATGAACTGACTTTATCAGTTTCATCAAGTTTTGATATTAATCCTATACTGACTGGCCTATTAGTAGTTGACTAAAGCGTTTTGTAAAATTTCCTCAGAAGTCTTCTAAAATTTCTGAGAAAATTTCCCTAATCATATTTAAACCTATAAAACATGATTTTAAGTTCAAATAATTACTTTATAATTATTTGAGACTTATCCTCACATTTGCCACAAATATTGATAATCTAGTATAATTGTCGTTTTAATAGTTATTTCAAATTTTCATCTGGAATAATTATTAAAATTTTCAATTATATAGAATATAAAATATCAGTCACAATAATGTGATTTAATATTTTATTATCCTATCTGGGCTTATCAATTCTTAAAAACAAGATTAAGAATAAATAGACAATCAAATACAGAAAGCGAAAATGAGGATGTTACAACTAACCATGGTCCCTCATAGAGTGCGTGCTTATAGTCCTCCAGAGAAGTGAATTGGACCACATAAAAATTCTTTGGCATATCAATGATGCGGATCTTCCCTACTTTCTCCCAATCGCGCCTTAGTTTTGTTTCAAGCACCTTGAAATTCACCCTTTTACCTAGAACACTTACGATCAAAGCGTTCTTCCAATACTCATTCCATGCCTTTAACTCTTCATCAGAAACACGAATCTCTGGACACGGATTATACTCTTTGCTTTCGTTCTGGTCCTTCTCCATTTGCTTTCTCTCCCATCTAGTCTCAGATAATTCTTCCTCCTCTCTTGGAATAGAACTCCCATCCCAACTTTTAGAGTTTTCCATTGTATCCGTCAGCAACTTCTCCTTATATGGGGCATCTTTTACGATAGACACAGATTCCATCTCCTCGTCCCTAACCACCACATCATCATCTCCTCTAAACTTGACCTTCTTGGTGCTTCGATTTGGGTCGTCACTAGAAACCCTAGCACAGCGTTTTTCTGATTCCATGTAAACCCTTCAATTATTAATTATTAATATAGGAAGTGATTTTCTATACTGGTTATAATTTTAACCTATATAAAAAATGATAACTATAAAGATTCATTATTTCTCATATAAATATTTAAAATACAAATAAAAGTTATTTTTATAATTAGATTAAAAAAATATTTTGACTCGTAAAATTAATTTAAATTGTGGGAAAGCATAGCTAAATAATCATGTTATTCAACAGGTTAACAAAGTTAAGCTTAAACAAGTAGGAATTAGTTTATGTGATGGATATGTACGTAAGACTAAAATACACTTTTATTCTTTTATTAAGTTTAATTATTCACAACTTGTACAAAGTTACAAACTGTAGTTCGTGGATGAGAATTGGTTGTTGTGCACAAAATTAAGGGAGTCACTTTGAGTTTAGAAATAACTAGTTGGTTAAGCAACTTTTTAATCAATAAATGTTATGTTATCGTCTACTGTATTATGACTATATAAACATACACTGAAGAAAGGATTGAAGTGAAAACGACATACCAATTCAGGAATAAAAATGATCATTTAATCGATTTATATCTGATAGTTATAAAAGGTGAGAATATAAAAAATATTGATATAATTGATTACAGTAGATGAATATGTTTGCTGGAGACACTTCACGCTGGAGAGAATCCGGACTCGTGAAAAAACATGATCATAATACCATACCACCTACTTTTTTGACAGCCTAGTAGTACCAACTGGCAGAGTGTCGTAATTGGATTTTATGGAGTTGGGAATTTAACTCATTTGTATAATCGTAATCTGGATGAAAATCAACGGAACATATTTTATCTCATAACTCAGATTTAAAATATCCAAAATTTGAATAATATAATCTTTATCTATGTTTTTTTTTTTTTATCGGCAAAGTGAAGAAATTCATTAATAAGAAAAAGAGGGTATCACGGTACCAGAAGTACCATACATACACAAAAAATTAAACAAGAAACCACACCCCTGCTACCCAATTGTTACTAGATATTTGTATATATAACTAAGCAAATATGTTTTAACCACTGCTAGACCCAAACACAGAAAACACATAATCTTTATCTATGTACTGGTTCACGACTGTGTGAATGCATAACTGTATATAGTCAATATTGGGAAATGTATCATATTCTTTTTCCACGTTATGAGAAAGGAAAAAAAAGCATGAGTAAATTTTACAGCAGAGAGAGGGTGCAAGGCAAAGGGTCAAAGGACACAAAAACGTTGTAACATGCAGGGAGAGGGTGCCCCGGAGCGAGCCTGTACTCCACGGAAACGACTATGCAGACTGTTTGGAAAACGAATATGTTGAAGTGGCGGTGGTAGAGTTAGGAGAAAGCGGAATCGAAGAAGCCACCACCGTGAAAGTAGACCAAGATGCATGGGAACAACGCAATTGCGTGTGTAGAGTTTTAGAAGGTAAAGGCAAGCAGAGACTAGAGGGTTGTGTGAGATAACAATGTGAGACTCCAGTGTTGAGGTCGTCGATTGAGGCTGGCACAAAGGGTGTTTCTCTTGGCCTTTCCACGCTGCCATCTCTCAAGACTTTTACTTCTGTCAGACTGTCAGTCACTTTAACAACTATTTTAATAAAACACTTTCAATTCTTTAAACTAACTTTCAAGTATCAATATATAAGCTTCAAGCCAACTAGTTTTGTACAACATAGGCTATTTACTAAGGATCTTCTAGCTTCTGCATTTCAATACTGAGTGCATACAATACACTTTCTAACACACTATTATTAATTTTGTAATTAATAAGAAAATTGTTGATAACACTCCTCTTTAATACATCCTTCCCAAGTTAGGCTTGGTAAATACATATGCCGTGAAACGCATCAGAGGACTCTTCATGCTTGGATTATGTAACCACTAAACATCTCTGTTAGTAAGAAGTCAGTTAGGGTTTGCAGCTTAATCATTGATTAGTTACTATAATTAGATCAAGCTAACTAACTAACTATATATATACATGATAGTAAAATTTTGAGCCGCGTTACTAATATTTAAATGAGTATTTGCAGCAATAGTTTACAACACATTTCCATGTCAGATGACAGGATTTAATGGTCTAGCAGAAGTTACCCCAGCAGCACAATTTCCTTGCAGAAAACTATCTTTTTGTTCACATATATACATTGGGGAAACAATATTTACACCTACAATCATAAAGTCAACAATGGTAATTTTCCCTGAACGTAGCCATCTGAGAGAACTGTTAAGTCATAACCATCACATTGCATGAGAAAAAAACAATGTTCGTGAAGGTCATATTTGCTATATCCATGATAATGACGTTACAGACAGAAAGGGGCTTACACCTCATTTGAAAAGAAGAAGCAGCATGACTCAGGCGTTATATATTTCTTTTAGCCGAGCTGTATACCATACCGGAGACACCCCTTCCTGGTACAACAAAAGGAATAACATCTACTACATTCTGTACAACACAATCGGTTAGAGGTCAAGAATAGAATGGGTTCATACTACAGTCGGTTGTTATGAGAGTTGGCCTTTGTAAGAGCTTTAACAAAGTAATTGCGGATCTCTGGTATTATACGCTGAATCAGAAGAGAGTGCCTGCAAACAATTGGTGCAGACACAAATATAAGACAAACATTGCATTTGATAAATGTGAATTTCAATCATCATATTCATAATTTAAGTATGGTGGCAACCTACTGAAACTGCACTTACGCAACCTCCTAAAACTGAACTATCCAGTTTATTTCATACCAAAGTTGGCGTCAATTTCATCAAAAGCAAGAACTAAGTAGATAACAACTTTGCAAAAAAGAAAATAAACAGAAAATGCCCAGGCTATAGAAAACCTCATCTACCACAAATCAGTAAGCATGATAAATTTAGAGTAAATTACACGGACCCCCCCCTGAGTTTTACTTATATTGCACCGACACCCCCTGCTTTTTTGAACCATATAAAAAATCCCCTATTTCTTGGTTCTAAATTACACAGACCCCCCCCTGAGTTTTATTTATATTACACGGATCCCCTGAGTTTTACTTATATTACACCGACACTCCTGCTTTTTTGAACTACAGGAAGTCAAAAGTAATGTTTAAAAAGGCAGGGGATGTCGATGTAATATATGTAAAACTCAGGGGGGGTCCGTGTAATTTACTAATAAATTTATGATTCCCAAAAACTAGTCCCTATTCATATTTGGATACAATAGGCTGTATATTTTTTCACTTACACCAGTGACATTATTGTCTCAAGATCCAAATTCATTTTAAGTCAACAACATGCTTTCAGCAAACAACACGCACAGCACTGCTAAACCCGATGACCAAGTTCATTATACTCGGCTATTAGACATTGAATAGGTAAAAATACACCCACAAGAATTAAACACAGGATTGAGGGATTCAGATCAATACCCTGGCCTTGCACTCAATTTATCAAATTGCTCCAAGATAAAAAGGATGCATGCATGCCTCAGTGATATTGCATTGAAGGCTTCTGAAAGTTCATACATACTTGACACATTCTCTAACGATATATCCTGTGACAAAAACATGGGATAATGAGGAGCCCACTTTCAAGACTAATATTTAGCACAGGGATACATCCATTTATACATATATAAAACCAATTTTGCTAGCTCACCTGCGCAATTGTGTACTCACAGAGTCTCTTAAGTCCTTCCAAAAGATATTGATCGGCTGCTCGAAGAAGATCTTGAGCAATATCCAGAGTGACATCAACTGATCCACAATATACAAATCTGGATAAAGATCAAATAAACAATAAGATAAAAGCTGTCCAAAAATTATTCAAAGCATTAACAGAAACAACTATAATAAAATAAATGACTGCAGAATTTACTAGACCTCATCATCAACTCAAAAACCTCCCATCTAATATTTGGAATCTCTATGTCCCTTGCCTCCTTCTCCTGCCATGCAATAAAACACATTTTTACATCACTCACATAAACTATCACTTTCTGCTTCAAATTAAAACACAAGTTTTGGTAGTTATGTACTTAATATTTAAATTCACCATTCAAATCAACAGCCAAAATCATAGGTGATATTTAATATACCTCATGAAACCAAATGGAGTTGATAAAGGAGTTCTTTTTATGACCAACATACTTCTTTTCTAATAATGTAATGGAATTTCAAAAATTGCTTCTAGTGGTATCCTTATTCATTGAGCTTTACGGGAGGGGAGGAAAGAAAAAGATGATTCATTGGTAAAGCTCAATATAAACTCACCCTGTAACCACCATCGAACATTGCACGAAATGCATCTGAAGATGCAAGTAGACAAATTCTATGAGCATAGAATCGTTTGCCTGCAATGAAGAACAAAGATCACCTAGTTAACTACACATGCCAACTGAAGCTACAACACCACATTTCAGGAAAAGTAGTTTTCAAGCAACAGTATTAAGAATGAAACAATGTGGACAAAAAGAATCAACCTTCAACCAGAAAAGTAACGTCGGATAATGTAGCATTGTTTACATACTGCTCTCCTAAATAGACCTGCAAGAAGAAGAGTCTGCGGTCATAAATACCAGCTTTTAGAAAATCCTTATTCCAGAATAATTTAGCCAAGGCGGAGTGAAGAGGGAGCTTGGCATCAGGATTTTTATGCAAATGGCAAGCATGTAAAACAGCAAGCATTGATCATAAATCATAATAACTGCTGATGTTAGATCATTAGATGCTGATTATTTAAATGGACCACATATTTATAACTAGACATGTCATCCGTCATACATCATCACAAAATATCAAATACAAATAATTTAAATCTATCAAAAAGTCATTGTTATTGGCTATTAACTACTATATATGACACCGGAATAAGAAGAAAATTTAAATAACAGTATTTCTAAACATATGGTAGGATTCATATAAGCAAATTATACTTCTTAACCATTTGAATGTGCGTATAAAGATCTTATCAATGAAGAAAGTTTAAACCTAAAACTGTGGATGCATTAATTTCCAATACCGTTGATGAAAGTGAAAGGAAAAATAAAACTTGCGACATCAAAGTATGTATAGCCTATTGAGATCATACCAAAACGCTTCCTAACATAATTAAACTCTAGGCAGTGAAATTGTGAAAACTGATGACAAGCCAACTGGATTTACCTGTGGTGTTGGAGAAGGAGGAGCAGCATCCACAGGAGACAGGGTTGAGGCTTTATTGGCCAACTTGCATAAAGCCACAGCACCATCAAGTTGCTGCTTAGAGCTAGATGAGCCAAGAAGCCCAATAAGCAACTCAAGACCTGCATGGACATATGCTCAGATTCAAAATAGAACAAGCACAAAAAGTTGTTTATAAAACAAAAAACAACATGAACCAAACCCATGACAAACATTTTAGCAAGAAGATGCATACCATAGTGATCAATAAAAATTTTTCTCTGATCATCTGCAGAACAAAGATGTGCAAGAGCCAAAGCAACTCTTCTTTGACAACTCTTATCCGAAACTCGCATAAGATATAACAAATGGTTCAGCACCTACAAAAAAGAATAATATCTGATTATAAATTTGAACATGAACGAATAAAACTGATAATCAATACAATAGCCAGTAGCACGCCCATCATTTTCCATGATATTAACAACAAAACGCAGAAAGTAATTTGAATATGACATCTTACACGGCCATGAATCTTCTCCTCTAATCTTTTCAACGTCTTGGCAACACAATCTTTAGTTGCCTGCAATAGAAACCAATTCCATAAAGGTCAATACAGGTCCAAGATGAATCGATATTCCTCCAGTTCTTAAAATTACAAATATTCAGATTTCAGATGCAATCATGAAGTATTTTAATTCCCTTTAATATAGGCATCCAAGGGTAAAAGCAAAAACCCTGAAATCAAAGCTAAAGTAGATATTAAAGAAAAAACTTACTTGAACAATAAATTCTCCATCCTGCAGTCTCTGAACTCCACCTACCCTAATGAAATCGGACACATTATCCTAAGAGACAAAATAAAATAAATAACCCAAAAACAGAGAATAGTTAATTAAGTCTCAAAGTAACAAGTTCTTTAAGCAATTAAGACAAAAGACATTCATTTCAATTAAATTCTCAGTTATATCATACCTCATTATCCGCAAGGCCATAAAGAGCAAAAGCAGCATTATGTTGCAAAGACCCATTTTTTGAGTCAAGAAGCTTGAGCAACGGCACTAAGCCACCATTGTGTGCAATACCAGCCTGATTATGTGTGTCCTGGAAATGCAAAGACGGAAATGTATTGAATGTTACAGATCCTAAAACTGTTGTGCAGAGAAAGAAAATATTAACTTATTTCCAAGGATATAATGGCAACTTTACATTCCCAACTAACGCAAGTGAATTATAAACACAAAAAGGAAAAAAAAGAACAACCTGGGCCAATCTCCCCAACGCAAAAGCAGACATTTCCCTGAGTTGTACATCCGGAGACTGAAGCATCTCTATCAAAGGTCGGACAGCACCTCTCTGTACGATGTGAATCTAAAAGGATCAAGCAGAACAAACAGTAAAAACTAAGGGCGGCAGAAAATAATATATGATACATCATCCCAAGAGTAGCAACTATACTCTCCAGTGCTCTATGACCATCGGAATCTTTATTTATCAAGAAATAAATAATAAATAATACTAAACAATCAAACTTGGAAATGGAGATGTTATTAACCAATTGCCCCGAAAGCAATCCGAACTTGAAAACTGGAGTTATTAAACGATAGCTCCCAATTAAAGTTTTGTTGTTGTCCTTTCCATCCTGAAGCTTATGCTTACCTTGCAGTCTGAATCAGTTGCTGCAAATTGTCCAAGTAACAAGGCTGCTTCTCTCTGGCTTTCAGAGCAGCAGGAACTGCTAAATAAAAGATTATAATACACTAATTAATTGAAAGATACCTTTAATGGAATATACCTGATAGAATATTATTGCCAGAAACAAAAATGGGCATATTATAATAACAAAACAAGTTTAGGGCGGGGAGGGAAGGGGCATTTCCGTTTATCAGGGTCCAGAATTGAGTATATACCTAAGTAATCCAATAACTGGCTGTAAAGCTCCAGCAAGAAGAACTTCTTTCTTTATATTAGGTGAAGAGTGGACTAAATTTCCAATCACACCAACCTGATATACAATCCAATTCATTGCATGAGCCATATAAGCGATGTGGAAAGAAAGAGCTCAATATTATTGCAAAATCTTGCATTTATAATTAAAGTTACACTGCCCATACCGCTTCATAATGAACAGCAGCATCTTCAGAACATAGCATTAGAATCAAAGTTGGAAGAGCATTGCATTCAACAATCTGGAAAATCATTATGTTGTGTGACTTACTTGTAACATATTCAAACCCCAACTTTCAGCAACAAGTCAACAACCACTTACCTGATTTTTATTTTCATCATTTTTAAAAGCCAGGGTTCGCAGAGCACCAGCAGCTGCTCTTTGCACCTTTGCATCGGCGAAATCAAGCAAATGAACAAGTGGTGGAATTCCACCTTCCACCCTACAGATTAAGTCCAGATAATATTTAGAACAAAATCCAAAGTAAATTTTAATATATGGTATCCTTGAAGAAGCAAAACCTGACACGGGTTTTGATGCTGCTGTTCTCATGAGCAAGATTAGTTATAGCATCTGCAGCTCTACGAATGAGACTATTAATAGCACGAGAAGTTACGCCACTCCTGTGCCTCTTTAAAAGATCAACAAGATGTGTTAAGGCACCACTGTCAACAATGAGCTGTTGATGTTCTGGCTGTAGAAAGCATTTCAAATAAACAGTAGTTCAGCAATTATATTTTTTTTTTAACAGATAAAGAAATTTGTTAGGAAAAAAAAAAGGAAGAAAAGTACAACTAAATCTAAAAGTTACATGGCAATTATATGAAATTATATGTCATATATATACAATATAAACTCTAGTCAAACATGACTCGATCATCAGTCCTAGTCATTGCACATGTTGGGACTCCCCACAGTTACAAAGGAGACGGACAATGCTACTATATTCACATCCCACAACCAAGACTAAATTAATCTTGTAATTGACTCCACAGGATACATAAATTGCCGTTTAGAAATAAGAAATCAATAGTATCTCACACACTCCCCACAGTTCCAAATAAAAATTAGGGACCAAGTAGTGCAGACTGGCTTCCAATGGTGGATCTTCATTAGGACAAAGGAGACAGCTCCTCCCCTCCCCCACCCACCCCAAATTTATTTATTTTTTCAATCTATGAGGGACGTTAGCTTTAATTAAGCATTTCAAGAGAACATCTATCAAAACTAAACATTGCAAATACTTGGATTCAAACTATGATCGTAATCTCAATTATACTTCAGAACTTGAAGAACACTAAGGAACATGTATATTATACAAAATAAAACAAGCTACGACCTACAAGGTATAAACAAAATTAGATATGAAATAAACAAAAAATAACAGTTAGAGAAAAATCATGTTACCTTGACGGCAAGAAGTCCTAGTGCGAAAGCGCTCCCTTTCTCAACTTCGTGCTCGAACGGCAAATAATTCTGGACACGGTCACTCAGAGGCGGCGCCTGAAGATGCTTCACCAAAGCCGGAATAGCGCCTCCTTCAACAATCACGTTCACCACATCCTCTGCAAACACAACCACCACCAATCGATTCATACACACGCACATGCAACCGACACAGAAGAAGAAACAGCACACCGGAACCGCAATTCAAACAAACGCGGCGAGATCGGAGTCATGGAATTACCATTTTTGGCGAGATCGGCGAGCGCGTGAGTGGCGCGCTTGGCCGCGGATCGATCGGCTTCGTTCCAGGTGAAAGTGGACTCGAGGATGCTCACCTGTTCGGCGACGTCGGAGAGGAGTGCGGCGCGCTCGTCGGCGGTGGGCGGCGCCGGCGAGATCTGGCGGTCCTCGAGCTGCTCCTCGTCGAGCTTCCGCTTCTGGCCCTTCCGCTGGGAGAGGCTCTGATCTTGGCGCCTCTGAAGCTCCATGAACGAGAGAAGCGAAGAAAGGTTCCGAACAGAGTGTTTGCTCTCGTTAACAACAGGAAGGAGAGGGAGAAAGAGAGGTGCTGAGAAATGGAATTCGAGATTTGAATGGGTGACATATGGAAGGGGTATTTTCGGAATTGCATGGGAAATGCAAACTAAAAAAAAAATAATAATAAAGGAAAGAAAAAAGAGACGCGCACACTCACTTTGAGGGAAGAGGTGTTTGGCTTTCAACCGGCCACATCATTTACACAGGCATGGACTGGGGCGAAGGCAAAAACTGCACACTGCATTACCTTTTTTGTTTTTGAGTAAAAAAATTATTAAATATCTTTTTTATTTGTAGAGATTGAACTTAGTAGACATTTTTATAATGAATATTAAAAGTGCAATGCTAATCAGTATGAGAGATTTACGTACGAATTAGGATGAAATCATGCGGGTAAATATTTGATTGGTTCTTTAATAAAATATCAAAAAGAAACGGCAATTATAGAATTGAACGGAAATCACATAAGCTTGCTCGTGGACTCTTTCCTACAAAATTATTCGTACCATTTAGCATTTGTCATATTAAAATGAAGTTGCATTTGGTTTTATAACTTTTGTACAACATTTTTAATGTGTATTTTTTTTTTGTACAATTTTTAACGTGTGTAAGATAGGAATGAAAGAAATAAGTGATAAATAAAGTAGAAGAAAATAAAGAAGAGAAAAAGAGAGTGGATGAAAATATGTGAAAAATAAATATAAATAGTACTGTTTTATTTAAGAAAAATATGGAAAAGTAGGAAATAGATAAATAAGAAAACAAATTAAAAAAAAATTATTTAATTAAAATAATCCGTTTTCAAAATGTGAAAATCGATATAATCCACTAGGATCGGTCTAGTGGTGGGGAACTTGAGATAGTATGCATGAAGTCTAGGTTCAAACCTCAATGTAATCATTGTACACACAAAAAAATGTGAAAATTGATTATCAAAATATGATATTCAATTATCAAGATGTGATAATCAATTATTAGACATGAAAATCGATTTTTATTTGAGTCTTGCACATTAATAATCACTTATTGGTTTTAAAAATTAATAATTATTCTATGCTGATATACATTAGTAATAATCAATTATTAATAAAAAGAATCAATTAGTTTTTGTGATAAATACATATTATTGTACATTTTCGTGTTATTTTGGAAAGAAATAAAAAGTTGTGGTCTCCTTCATCAAACATTTAATTTTTTTATTTCTCATTTATTTTTTCTCTCTCCACCCTATTTCTTCAATATTTTTGTGACATCAAGTGAAACTAAATTAAACTTTCTTCTCTTAAGATGTGACAATATTGCATTGTCTTCTTCTTTTATGTTGAAAAATATAATTTAGCCGCTTGACTTAAAAAAAAAAAATTTCATCTCATTTTCTTTTTATATTTCTCTTTATGTTCTATTACATTACTTCACTTTCTCTATCTCTTTTTTTTATCTCTCTTTTCTTCCACTCCAAATCCACATCCACCTCAACATTTACATTTATATATATATATATATATATATATATATATATATATATATATATATATGTGTGTGTGTGTGTGTGTAGGGATAGATCTAAAGGGGGTGGGGGTAAGTAGGGGCCTTGACCCCCTCTCCCTTAAGACTCTTTTATATATATGAGAAGAAAAAAAGAAAAGAATTTTTTTAAAAATATTAATAAAGAAAAATAAATAAGAAAACTATATATGTGTAATAAAAATATTTCACATTCAAACATAAAAAATCTCTCTCTCACATACGCATTCTTCTCTTTAACTATGAAGTTACTATGTTGTCCACTAGTTCTTTTCTTCAATCATCGTTAGCTTCGTATTATTTGCTCTAATAGTTGGAAGTTCACAAATCATTGTTCTCAGTTCTACGTTATAGTGTTTCCAAACGAGAGTATAGTAGTGCCACAACTCACAACAATGCAACCTTGTCCTGGTGCAACATGTCCTCAATGTTGTTGGTTGTCTCGTTGGAACTATGTTCTAATTGCATTTTATACCTAAGTAAAGTGCGGATAGATCACTGAACATGTGGATCAACTAATATGAAATTGTTCTAACTTTACCACCCACGGTAATCATACTCGACTCAAGCAGGAATATTGCTTTCAGTGAGTGCAGGTATGAATATATAAATATTCAATAGGTATTGGGATAGGTTAAAATTGCTACCCACATAAACATGAGAACGGATAAGGATATTTTTTTTCAAACACAAATATAAAAATGAGTATTATAATACCTTATGCAAACCTTACTCATTTTCATCCATGTTCACGTCCGAATTTTTAGAAAAAAAAAAAAATTAAATAGAAGCACAACTTAATCAATCAGTACCGACAAATCCATGATAATATAACGATATCATGTTAACTGTTTCGGTGCACTTGTACTGTTCCACCATGAGATTTCATTAAAAAAATATTGCTAAATATATAAATAAAATTAATTTTTATATTTTAATTAAATTAAAATGAAATATAATTTAATTAACTAAAATTAAAGGATAAAATATTAATAGTTAATTATTTTAAACAATGAGCTCATCTCGATATTTTTTTCTCATAACAAAGTATAAGCATTAAAGCATATATTTGTTTTTCATATGTTCTTCAAAAAGGAAAAAGGGAACAGGTGTCATCATGCACTGAATTCTGCACGTGTAGTACAAATAAAGTAAATACTTACTCTAAAATAATATTCTTAATTATTTAAATTTTATTGAGTTTTATTATGATAATTTTAATATATCAATTTTTTTGTTAAAAAATTATTATGTTCCTCCAATTTATTTCAATATATTTTCAACCAAACTTATGCTTAAACTTATGATTTATTTATTTATTTATAAAATTAATATGATTACCGCATTTAAAAGGTAGCTCAAGTGACAATAAGTTGAAAAACTTCCTCAATGTGTGGTATTCTGAATAAATATTAATGTTTGTTATGCAATCGATAAAGTTTATAAAAAAAAAAATTGTTTTTTAATATCTAAAAAAAGAATGAAAGGGTATATATTTTTTTTTTTTTAAATGACGCTTAATGTTATGTAAAAATTGTCAATAAATATAACAAAGTAATATTTATCTCAATTTATTTTAAGTTTATCTTTTTTTTTAAAAAAAAGATAAACAGATTTTTTAAGAATAAAACTTATAAAAACATAGTTTCTTTTCAAATGAAGATATCTTAAAAAAGGAATTTAAAAAAAATTAAAACCTTATGATTTTATTTATTCTTTTTATTTTAAATTTAATATCTAAATATGCAACAAAAAAATTGAAGTTTAAGAATTATAAAATTATAAATAACTTTAATTAAAAGGTTAAATTTCATATTGTTTTTACTTTAACTTAATAACTTCCAAGTTAAAAAAATAAAGTCAAATACTAATCCAAAAAGAGAAGGAAAAAAATACCAGGATTATTTTTAACATGTATGTGGCACCCACACAATAAGCCTCTTTTTCAAGTTTTAATGCATGCAAAATTTGCGGGCCTAAAGTGATCTTGAGCCATGACGAACTAAACACATACATAATAGAAAAGTAAAACGGGGCCACGGATGTCAGTTTCAGGAAAATGGCGTAACATAAACCAAATGGATTACGCCAGAGAATCCAATGAACTCCCAAGTCCCATTTATTGAACATACTGTACCAGTACCCCTCTCTATAGTATTTATCGTGCATGTGGATACTCTGTTGTAGCTGTACTGCCATTACAATAAAAAGAAAAGAAAAAAACAACAGATTTACGTCTAATGATTACAAAAGGTGGAAATGTAAAATAAATATTTTTATAGTTAGTTATAAAAGATTGATTAGTCTGCTGGAGAGACAGAATGATTATACACAATCCAAGCTCATTTATCCTAACTACTTAGGACAACTTCAAAGGGGCTTGTTCTCCCACGGAAAAAATAATGAGTTGTTTAAGGGACTAATCGTTTCTTCTTCTTTTTTTTTTTTTTTGGATTTATTTGTATTTTAATGCAATATAAAAATTAAAATGTATTTTAGAAGTAATTTGTGGGGTTCTATTTATGAAACTTTTTTGAGTTATTGGGTTGGAGAAAAAAATAGTTGAGTTGCTTAAAATAATAAAGATAACATGACATTATGAGAAAATGTAAAAAATTATAAATACTGTATATAACAATTCACATGATTTGTCTGGTTAAAGATGCTTTCAAAACAACACTAATAGGGTTGCTTAACTAACTTTTTGATGGTTCTATATCACACTTTTTTTGTATTGAAGGGCTTGAACAACTAGTTGAACATGACATGACACATCACACTTAGTGTGAGTTTGGATATGCTTCAAAATCATGATAAAATATGATGAGATGGGTCAAACTTGTTTTTAACAAAAATCTTGCATGTTTGGTTATCTTAGTATAATCAAATTTAATGGAAAAAATCATGGTGAAGTTGAAGTAAGTGCATGTTTGGATGAGCGTTGACAAAATTGATTTTGAATGGAATTGATTTTGTAAAATTGATTTGGCTTAATTGTAAATTTTAACACCTAACTTTCATCATTTTGCGAATTTTACCATCCAAGCTTTATTTTTGCATATTTTACCATCAAAGTTTTTAATTTTTGCGCATTTTATCACTGTTGATGTATCAAAAAAAGAAGTTAAAGAAAAAACAAAACGACGTTGTTTTATTACCAATGTGATGGTAAAATGTGCAAAAATTGAAAATTTGGATGGTAAATTTTGTAAAATGATGAAAGTTGTGTGGTAAAATTCACGAAAAAAAACTTAGATAGTAAAATTCGCAAAAATGATAAAAGTTGGATGGTAAATTTTGCGAAAATAAAACTTGGATGATAAAATTCGCAAAATAATAAAAGTTTGGTGGTAAAATCCACAATAAGCCAATTGATTTTGAAGTAACGTGATTTAAGTTTGGATGTTTTTATTATAAAATTAAGTTAGAAGTAAAACTTAGTACAAAATTTTGGATCAAATGCAAAAGTTATTCAAAATTGCTTCAACTCGGAATCAATTCTGGACCCATAATTAATTATAAACTCTTCTCCAACATGAAATCAAACATGTCAAAATTTATCTAAAATCAATTATGGACCTAGAACCAATTTTTCAACGTGAAACCAAACACACACCAAGAAGGAGTAGCTTTTACTTTTACCAAAATTCATTATAGTTGGACTTTGTCTAATTTACCCTCATATTAATACCCTAATGCATGTTTATTATTTATTGATTTAAAAAATATAATTAAAAGTCTTGCTATATTTATTCAATTTGAATATTTTTATAAGAGATATGGATTTTATTTCTAAAGTTAAAATATTATACATATATTTTTTTAATTTAATATTTAACATGAAGTGAAAAATTATTAAATGTCTATTTATTTTTAGGCTTAAAACCACTTTTGGTCCTTATAATTTTACGCTTGTGCAATTTTGATCCTCCAAAATGAATTTAAGCCTTATTTTTAATATATTAATATAAATACTCAAATAGTTATTTATAATAGAAAAGAAGTATACATATAAACATCAAACCTATTCTAGTAATTATATCCTTAAAATCAATTTTGATTCAAAGTATCCAAACAATATTATCTTGAAAAATCACTTTTCTAATATCTATTATCCAAACAAAAATCACTATACTTCATAATCAATTTCATTCAAAATCAATTTAACAAATTGGTAATATGATGTGATAAGAAGATAAAGATAAAGAAAAATAAAAAGTATTAGCATAGTGTTTATAAATTATGGGTATCCAAATATTACTATTTTTTTTTTTTTGAAGAAATTACTACCTTTTTTCAAACAAGCTAAGCAATTTCCGTTGGAGTTGCTTATAATTAGTTCCTTCTCTGAGTTCTCTCTCGCTCTTTTGGGTCCAAAGCTAGTTCGTTCTTATTCATAGACTTACGCTTTCTGTTGGGCTTAGATAAAGGAAAAGTTGAAGATTTATACCTCAAATGGACGGGCTTCAGCCTAGTTTCGGGAAAAACAATTTGTTTGGGCCCTCTTAGATTGAGTAGTAAGTCCACATAAATGTTACCGGACCAATTGACCAAAAATAGTTTACTGGACCAAAATATAAATGTTAAAATATGAAATACTCCCAGTTTTTTTAAAAAAACATTATTTTTTGTTAATAAGTGTTTTTTTTTAGAAAAAAAAAGTATTTTTAAATTTCTAACACATACCACATGCATAACTCCATTTTCATTTTTTTTTACAACATACTTAAACTTTTAATTTGTAACAAACAAATTGAAATATGTATCATGATTCATGATTCGTTCAAATATCACGTATTTAGTGAACTTTATAATTTCATGATTTCATTATTGGCATTATATTAATATTTATAAATATATATGAAATATTAAAAATGTAAACTTAAAAAAAAAAAGATTTTCTTGTCCTTGACTTAACTCTAAGGTCTAAGCAAAACTATAGTACAAATAAAAGATTGTAAAGATGTAGTATGTGTTTGAATACGAGTTGAATTCAATCAAACTGGCTTTAAAAAAAAAGCTTCCCTCATATAGCTTTTGGATTTTTTTCTTGAAACGCGCAATTTTTCAATTGAATGTGATTTCAACGTCAATCCAATCATACCCGTAGTCTTTTTTTCTTATGTGTTTTGTAAAGAGAGAGAGCGCTTTGTTATATAGTTTTGTCTTTTTTAACATGTTTTTTCTAACTTTGGTGATGCAATGTTTTTATTTTTCTTTTTGTTTTTTGAATCAATAATAAAGATTAAAAGGTCTGATTGTAATTATAAGCACATGATATTTTTTATATGCTGTGTCATTCTTTACAAGCAGTCAAGAACTCTCTTTCAATTATATTTTCAATAAGTTTTTCTATTTAATATAATAAAATACATTTTATTGAAAAATCTTGTTTATTTTTACATAAATAATACTAACATTAAAAAAAATTCACTTATAAGCAAATTATTTTAATGATAAATTAAATTATATAAATTCATAAAAAAAAATTCTATTTTTTGTTCTAAAAAATTATTGTTTGCTTTCTATATTTTTAAATAATACGAAATGCAGTTCTATAAATTCATAACAATTGCCTGATATTGCCTCCAATAATATTATTATCTCTTAAAGAAAACATTGTGTGAAAAAAAAAATAGTAATTATATGTTTACCAATTACCACCATCACGCTCTTAACCGCCGGCACACAGCATCATAAAATAACTTATGCACTTTTTTTTAATGTCAAATATACACATAGTTACCAACAATTAGTTGGTCCGAGTAGTGTTGGATTTAGTCTTCTTAAGTAAGATCTCGGATTTGAGTTTTATGGATGAAAAAAATGTGATTGAGAGAAAAGAACCTCACTAAAAGTGACCAATCAGATTTTTCGACCGAGATTAGTCATACCAATAACATAATAAAAAAATATATATATGCACATCATTCAAGAGATTCTTTATCTTTGGCGCTTAATTACATCGTCGAGATCATTTTGACATTTTCTGACTTTAGCCACTCAAAATCCGGCCAAATCTCACCAACTTGTCCCCAGTCATAGTCATTTTTTATTCAATACTACATTTTTTTAGGGTATTTTAAGGAGAAAATAGACTGATAATATAAATAATTTTATTCTGTTTTTTAATCATAAACTATCGTATATATTAAGTTTATTAATTTTTATAATAATTATCTTATAATAGTGATTTTTGTCTGATTAACAATGCATAGTTATTAAAATGTATTTTAAATACTACCATTAATCTTATATAAAAGAAATAAATGATTAGTTTATCAAAACAAATAAAAATAATTAAATTAGTTAATAACATCATAAATTTTAATTCTATTTTAGAAATACCTATAAAATTTAATAATTTAAGAAGTGGTAATATTTAATAATATTATTCACAATTTAAGAAATATTTTTCTCAACTAACATGAATAATTTATACTATTAATAGCCTAATAAATACATTCACTTATATAAGAAATGAGTTAATGTCTTGTTAACAAATTTCATAATAAATTAAAAATATAAAAATTAACAATTAATTTATTTAAAAATAGATGTATGTTTCTTATAATTTTTTTTGACATAATGTATATTTTTTATAATTAAGATTAAGAAATTGCTCCCACTTATTTATTATATATATGACTAGAAGTAGTATTCAACAAGGTTGATTTATGATTACAAATGGAAGCATTTCCTCCATTCCATTTTGTTTGACTTTTAAGGTTTTGACACATGAATTAAAAAATATAATTAATATTTTAAATTTTGTAACAATTAATATATATTTATTTATCTTTCACATTAATTATATTCTTTCTATTTTATATTTTTTTTATTTTTATTTTTTCACCCCATAACAAATATTTAAAGGTATACTAACAAGAAAAAAAAAATTTAAAACATCAATAATATTCTAAAATAATAATTAAAACGAAACCATTTTTTTTTTTTAACTAAAACATAAAACGAAATCGAAGAGAAGCAATAACTATAAAAAACCAACAATTGTCTCTTTGACATATTAATTGAGATTACATTCTTAGTGACGCGTTGGTAAAAAACCATTGTCCGAGTAAAAGAGAAAGAGTCAAAGGAAGAGGACGCCCGTCCCACTAATGTTGTCTCTCTCTAATCTATCTATCTACTCCAACCAACCAACCAACCAACAAAACCAAAACAACAGGTGTTGTGTTGTGTTGTTGTGTAGTGGCGTCTGACCGGTAAACTTTGTTTCCCGCGTTATCATTACCCGTTCCAACGAATAACCATATTCTTTTCTTCTCCGTCCCCGTTTTCATTTCTTCCCTACCACTCCACCTCCAAACCAAAAGACCCTTTCAAACACCATGACATCACATCACATTCACCACAACTTCAACTAACTAACTCATTCATTCTCCTCATTCCAACCACCACCATGTCCCTCTCCACCTCCCTCTTCTTCCTTCTCTTCTTCTTCTTCTTCCCTTTCTCTCTCTCCCAAACACCCCCCAGAGGCTTACTCATCGACTGCGGGGCCCACTCCGCGGCCCAATTCGAAAACCGCACGTGGCTCCCCGACTCGGGCTTCATCTCTTCGGGCTCGCCCAAAAACGTCACCACCCCTGTTCTGGTCCCCACTCTGCACACCCTTCGCTCCTTCCCTCGCCAAGTTAAGAAGCACTGCTACAATATTCCCGTGTATCGCGGCGCAAAGTACCTGGTGCGGACCACCTACTTCTACGGTGGGGTCAACGGCCCCGACTACCCCTCGCCGCCGGTGTTTGACCAGATCCTCGACGGGACCCTCTGGAGCGTCGTCAACACCACTGAAAATTACACTAACGGAGACTCTACTTTCTATGAAGGGGTTTTCTTGGCTCAGGGGAAGATCATGAGCTTGTGTATTGGTTCCAATACTCACACCGATTCTGACCCCTTTATATCTGCTTTGGAGTTCTTGATTCTCGACGCTTCTCTCTACAACTCCACGGATTTCACTAGCTTTGGCCTTGCCTTGGTTGCACGCCACAGTTTTGGATACTCCGGACCACCCATTCGGTTTGTGCCAGATTGATTTTTTTTTTTTTTTCATTGCCCTCACTGTTGAAACTCAATGCCTTTTTGTTCATTTAGTGTTTTTTGAATAAAGTTAATGTCAAGTTTTTCTCTTTTCTCCTTGGTGAAAAAGTAAAGTACTAACCTTTAAGAGAGAGAGAGAGAGAGAATTGTGAATGAGCAGAAGCTTATGGATTAAATTCAGAACAGAAATTAGAGTTTTTTTTTTCATATGAATTTAATTAGAATGTAATGAAAATGTAATGGTTTACTTATAATGTTATCCAATTATAAATGAAAACAGTTAAATCTAGGAATTTTGGTATAGTTAGTTTTTGGACCAACAGTTACATGAGTTCTCATTTAATGAAGTCATGCCATTTGTTTTGTTAGACTTGGATTAAATGAAAACTCATGCAACTACCGTTCACTCTAAAAACTAATTGTACCAAAATCCCTAAATTTATTATGGTACCATAGCAACTCTCATTAATTAAACTCTTTCCATATAAAATTATCACGAATGATCTATTTGATTTTCCGAGTTTGCTTTTACTATGAAATCATTGCCTTCTTTCTCTCTTTTTTTTTTTTGTTGTTGTTTACCTAGTTTCTGATGTTGAATATGTGTTATGTTTTTTTTTTGGTCAGGTATCCTGATGATCAGTTTGACCGTATCTGGGAGCCTTTTGGGCAGAGTAATTCTACCAAAGCAAGCACCGATAATGTTTCTGTTTCTGGTTTTTGGAATCTTCCACCTGCGAAAATATTTGAGACACATATAGGATCTGATCAATTGGAGTCCTTGGAACTGAGATGGCCAACAGCATCACTTCCAAGCTCCAAATATTACATCGCTCTATACTTTGCTGACAACACTCCTGGATCAAGAACTTTTAACATAAGTGTAAATGGTATAACTTATTACCATAATTTGAATGTGATCCCATCGGGCGTTGTTGTATTTGCTAGCCAGTGGCCTCTTTCTGGTCCTACAACAATAACTTTGACCCCTGCTGCTAGTTCATCCTCGGGCCCCTTAATCAATGCTGGTGAAGTTTTTGATGTGCTGCCACTTGGAGGAAGAACTTTAACTCGAGATGGTATAGCTTTTGATTTCATGTTTCAGTGCTTAACTTTGGGTCATTCCTAAGATAATCTTAAGACCAAGACATAATCTATAGCAAACCAGAAAATAGGTGTTTTTAAGCACATGATAGAGAGGAGATATTCCTCCTGTGCCAATGCTGCGTGCCTGGCAATATATCCTAAGATCTTTTATGTTACTCATGTTTGTGCTAGCTGAGTGAAAAAGATTTTGAAATTGGACAAATTTGTAGTGAGAAGTGCAAGGACCAAGAAAAGCCATTACTACTCAACAATAACTACAATTTTTTGACCCAAGTTTTGTTTTTCTTATCACATATCAAAGAGAAATTCTCAGTTTTTTCTGGGGGTAGGAGGTTGAGGGTAGCATGGCCATTGGCAGCCCCAAAAAACAATAGGACCTGCTCCTGGTTGACTGGTTATTCTTTATTTTAAATCCCAACATGTTCCATCATAGTTGTAGTGCGCTTGTAGCCTTGTACATTAATTGTGGACATGCAAGGTTTTTAAAAGGGGAACTTTCTTTTGACAGTTATTGCTTTGGAAAAGGTAAAAGAGAGCCTCCGAAATCCTCCACTTGATTGGAATGGTGATCCTTGTGTGCCTCGGCAGTACTCATGGACTGGCATCACATGTTCTGAAGGACCACGTATCCGTGTAGTGACTTTGTAAGATCAGATTTCAATTGTTATAGCACATGGTATTCTGTCCTTTCAGTCCTATTGTGCAATGTGAATGAATAGCTCACTTATGATTTCCTGTTGTGCTCAGAAACTTGACAAGTATGGATCTTTCTGGATCTTTATCACCTTTCGTTGCCAATATGACAGCTCTGACTAACATGTAGGTTCTTAAGTTTACATATATCACTTCCTGAAATTTAGTAATTAAAATTTTCTGATCAGTAAATCATTGGCTTTCTTGCAGCTGGCTTGGGAATAACAGTTTAACGGGGCAGATTCCTAACCTCAGTTCACTAAAGATATTAGAGACACTGTAAGTTTTTATTTTGTGTGTGTGTGTGTTTTTTAAGTCTGATATGATGGTTTATCTTTTAGCATATGGTTCATCACATCACTGGCTGTAGCTAGTCTACAATTTTTTTATATTTTATTTTTTGCAATAGTTTTTTTTATCCTAAAGCAACTCATGTAGTCGTGTTCTATAGCAATTTGCACCATCCAAATATGTTTGAAATCTAAAAGAACTTCAATGTATTCATGGAGCTCAGTATTTGCGTATTGTTATTGTATTTTAAGGCACTTGGAAGACAATCAATTCAGTGGAGAGATTCCCTCATCCTTAGGGGACATCAGCAGCTTGAAAGAAGTGTAAGTTGTACCCTATTCTAAATATACTAGAGGTTACAAGCAAATTGCTTTTCCTTTGCTATTTCAATGTTTGAAAATTTTCCCTCCAAGCCTCATCCTCTTATCCGAAGTACTTTCTGATAGTTTCAATTATGTCTATAAAATTAAGTCAGCCTATACAACTATATTGATTATGATCATTATGAGTTTAGTTATATGAGTAATCTCTACTTATTATTTTGTAATACTTGGTTAGATTAGGGAGCATTAGAACAGACATTTGTTGATAGCTAAATGAGTTTTGGCTTAGTATTCTGAGGAAACTTAGTGGATTATATGTGTATTGAAGAAATAAGAGACTTGATTGTTCAGTCATTGCATACTTTGATTCCAGTCAATCTTAAGAATTTTGTCCGTATGAAATTTTACCTATAAGGAAAATTTAGTTTCTTAATCTTTGTAGATTAGAGAAATCAAGTTTGTTGACTTTTATTACTTGGTATAATTGCAATCATGCCTGACTGTGTATTTCATGTACCTTTAGCTATCATTGCATTTAGAAATTAAATTTACAACTCATGTCCTGGAGAATTTAACAGATATGTTTCACTCTACAATTATTTCCTGTGTACATTGTGCCCCTCCAATTTTACCATCCGTGGACCCATGCACTTCATCAAATTACAACTTTTTGCTTTCTCATGATCAATTGCTGAAATTAGAATGACCATATCTTGGAGTGAGACAGTAATTACCAATCAATACTGTAGTGTCCTTTTAAGTTTTAAATAAAATAGGATTGGCTTATATACTGACACCAGCTCAGTAATATCACTCATGTGAATCTCTCATTTGTAAATTATGTATCTTTAAATCCCGGTTGCCATCCCCTCTTAAGGAAGATCTGCCAGTTACTCTTTAATTCCATTGCATGTCCCTATAATTTTCTTCCTTCCCTTAGTTGTTTCATGTTACCTGATGATTGCCCCCTTTTGTTGCAGATTTTTACAAAACAACAATTTGACTGGTCAAATTCCAGCAAATCTCATTGGAAAGCCAGGACTGAATATCAGGTAAGTAAACACCTATATATTCATATTGCCCCCATCAATTACAGTTTTTGCTTTTCTAACTTGTGCATATTTATCAACAGAACTTCTGGAAATAATTTCTTATCTCCTCCAGCACCTTGAGGGATTTGTTTAGTGCCTTCCATAGTAAAGATGAAGACTGTCCTTTTTTCAAGAAATTTTTATTCTTTTTGTGCTTAGATTATTCTGATTCTCTGGTGGAAGTTCTTCTTTGTCAACTCATCAACTGAAGATCAAACTTCATTTCAGCCTTCTCTTGCTGGAGGACATACGGATTTCTTGTTTTAACTTGGAGTGTACTTTCAGATTGGTTGACCATATTCATGTTTGATTCTCATCAGTTCCTTGAAAATTGGAATGTTATTTGAAATTGTATTATACATATCCTTGTATAGGCATTATTTATTATTTTATTGAAAATTTTGCTTTGTTTCTTTTCATTTTGTTTTTTATAACTTGCTTTGTTTGTTTTCATACTTTTGTAATTTGTATCATGTTATTTTTTTAGTGTAATCACTGTATCTTGTTGTTTTACCTCATATAGTGGTTCGTGCTTACTATGTCCATTTTTTAATTTCTTTTATATTTTCTGGGTATGAGCATAATTTTTGTCTTATGGCGTGTTTACTCGAGCATATGAAAAATAAAAAGATCGTACTTGAGATTGGTGCGAAAAAAAAAGCGATGAAAAGATCTTGTTTCCCCTTGCATGATAACACGATCACTTTAAACTTACTTTCACATTATAAGAATGACAAGAAGTGAAATAACTTTTTTTGATTCGCAAATTAACTTTTGTTTCAACCTTTTTCCTTTATGTAATCAAGCAGCCAAAGCAAATGTGAATACCGATACTCACTTCTTCCGGAAAAAAAAAAAAAAAAAACACTGTGCTTTTAACGTTTTAATCTAATTTTTCTTCAAAAAAAAAACGTTTTAATCTAATTTCAAAATTTATTTGGTGGTCGATTTTTAAGAAACAATACTTTTAATGCATGCATTTATTAGAACAAAGTATTTTAGCATGTGCATAGCATAGAATAAATGTTTATTTTTATATAATTAAGATTCATAATAAATAAATATGTTTTAATATATAAACTATATTACAATTAAAATTTATAATAAATAATTATCTTTAAAAATATATATTATAATGAATAATTTAAATTGTGACATAAGATTATTTTTAACTATTAATAATTAAAAAACTATTAAAGTTTAATTTAGAGATAGGGATAAAAGAAGGGAGATTGAAAGGGATAAACAATTGAGAAGATCAAATATACATGTAAAGATAAAATGAGGATAGTTTGATATGGTTGATAAAAAATATTTTTAGTTAGTTGCAGAGGTAGTATGTAAAATGCATATTCAAAGAATTAATTTTGAGTTAAAATATCTTTATGTATGATATAAAAAAAATATCTTTAAGTAGGTTTTGTATTGGATAAAAAAATTATAATAAATTTTACTACTAACTTATTTTTAAAACGAAAACATCCAAACATAAATCACTTTATTTCAAAATCAATTTTAACCAAAATAAATTTTATAAAATCAACTTCATTTAAAAGCAATTATAAAAAATCAAATTCATTAAAAAGCAATTTTACAGCCACTTGTGAAAAAACACACACACTTATTCAACTCAATCTAAATTAGTTGAATATCCAACGTGTATCTACACACACATCACATGCTCATACATCTAACCCTTTGCGCTATAAAATCCAAAGCTTGATCTAATTTAGTGTTCATACATCTTAGTCATTACTTTCTTTTTTCTAATCTTTCAATTTCGTTCTAGCATTGATTATTTATTGAACTTGGTTCAATCCCACTACCCGTGAATGCACTAGTTCCTACTAGTCAAAAGATCATCGTTTAATTAATTTGCTAATGTAAAGAATTTCTGCCACTTGTAACTCTAGGAATTCAAATATTATTGCTCAACATAGTTTGAAATTTTTTACATGCCGTTATGCGTACACTGAAATTGCTCTCCCTAGCTATTTTTAAAAATATTACTACCACTCAATAATAATTGAGTGCCGTTGATCAGATGTATGTGGCTGACAGGTGCCCATGTGGGACTCGCACGTTGAGGAAACTCAGCATCTGACTATATCTGAGACATTGCTCCTTAATCAATCAAACTACCCATACAAGCAAAAAATAACTACAACTCAGTACTCACCTCTACCGATGCCAACCAAGGGAATGCACAATGACACAATCCAATGATTATACAAGTCAGAATTTACATTGTAATTTCTCAGATCCAACCAAATTAACACCTAATCTAGCATGGCAACATAATTTGTTGGAACAAATATAAGAAGAAATAAGCAAAAACAAAAACAAACTTATTCGAAAGGATCATCAAACACTAAATTAAATAAACATAAGCGTGGCAAATATCTTGCAAGTTTAATTTTAATTTTCTTACCTCTCTAATTTTCCTTTCTTAAGTGGGAAAAGAGGAGGCAAGGCAGTGCTTTTCACCTGTGTGCAAATTGGCACGTTAATCATTGGTCTAATTCTAATAGTAGCTGACCTTGTTCTCTCCAACCCTTTCTTTACCCTCTTCACATGCTGCTCTTTATTATTACTACTCCTTGACCCTTCTTTCCCTTCTTTGGCAGCCACATCACCAAGTGAGCTTGCAGAAGAGGAAGAAGATGAGGAAGAAGAAGAGGGTGATAAAGAAGAAGCACGTTGCTTCTTCAACCTCAACAACTCTTTCCATAGAACAGTGCACTTTGGTGGCCTTGGAGATGGGTCATCATCCACAAACCAATTTACTCTACTATTACTATTACTATTATTATCCTCTTTGTTGTTGCTCACCACTGTTTCCTCTTCTAATTCCTCTTCCTCTTCTTCCTCTCCCTCTTTGGTTTTGAGGTTGATCTTGCTGAGCTTCTCTAGATGCTGCATCTGCCAAAAGGGTAGGAGCTTCCCTTCAAAGAAAAGCTCATCAGCAGTTAGCACTTTGTTGTTGTTGCTGGTGTTGTTTGAAAGGAACTCAAACTCAGCAGCATTCCTTGCTCTCTCACGTTCCTTCTCTTGATCTCTCTCATACTCAGCGTTTGGACTGATGGAGATGAAGTTGTTCTCATCCAAGAACTCTGCTGAGAAAGATATTCTAGGACTTGAAGGTGCATCACTAGATCTGGGGTTGCCCTCAATAGGTTCAAGGGAAACCATAGTTTTTTGCTGTTTTCTTGGGGTACGGAGAGAGATGAGAGTGTGTGGAGTTGGCTACTGAAGAGGTGAGTGCTTAGGCTCTACTCTAGCATATGCATGAGAATTGTGATTTTTAAAGGGGGAGAAGAGTGCTTTAATGTTGCATTTAATTTTTAATCTCTCTTCTTTTAACTGTCAGGACGGTGAGATTATAATAATCAAATGGTCTGGTAAACCCGAAACAAGTGATTTAAGGTTCTGTTTAGAATATAGGGACAGCACATGGACGCCTTGGGAAGTAAAAGACAAAAGCTTTTTCATTAGCAATTCTTTGCATGCAAGTCTCAACCCCCGTGTCTGCATGCTTTTAATATTTTATTGAATTGAATATGTGAGTGTGGTTTATTAATTTTCTTTGCCATTTTACTTTCCCATTCCTTTGATTTGATAGAGGGAAAGGAGTAGAAATTTCTCAAATTTATGGAGGGTGTGAATGTTATGTTACCAAGTGTCATAATTTTTTTGGGTGTGAAGTTACTACTGCTGTGCTGTGGTCTTTATCTGCTGCCTAAAATAATTCACACTTGCACACTCCTAAATAGATTTGGTATGGTCAATGTTACTTGAAAGTTCAAATAGATCAAGCAAGAAGATATTGGTGGGGTTAGAACTGAAGTCTAAAATCCAAATGTTTGAAATATCAAAAGAAATTAATTAGTTTGGTTGAAAAACATTGGATTCCCTTAACTGCTAAAAAAGAAAAAAAAAAGAAAAGAAAAGAATAAAAGCTGTTCAAATTAAAATTAAAATTTATCTAAAGTAATTGGAGGCTGAAAGAAATATCAATAAAGTCGATTATGAAAAAAGTGAAATAGCTCACAAAATAAAATGACAGCTCCATGTGATTACATCAATGGTTAACATTTTCAAGATCAAGTGTATGTACGTAGGCATTTTTCTTTTAGATTACTCAGTAATTATATAATGGTCTCTGCTGTACAGAAGAACATACACAAAAAAACAAAAGGGGATCAAATTATTTCAAGTTATATTAAGGCTTGACAAATAAGCTTAAGGATCCTCATGACATATTAAATTAAACCGCTTGGTCAAAGAAAGATAGGATTGTTATTTTGACTCCACCTGCATGCAGGGACTTAACATGGAGGAGTCCCAAGCATGTGGGCACATGAGAGTAGTTTCTGAGCATGTGACAACTGGGGTTAAAGATTGAAGAGATATTAATGAAATGACCAAGTTACCCTCCAAATAAGTTGGTCCCAGCTGGTTCAGTTTGTTATATTTTCTATGTGCAAATGAGTTTATAGTCCTAAGAAAAGGAAATCAAGTTGTGTGTATCGTGTTCAGCTCTTGAAAAAGCTTCCGTTAAGATTTGGGCAGGCTCTAATTAATTCCTGACAGCTAATAAACATTGGGGTAAATCTTTCAATTATTACACATTGGCTGCTTTTGTTTATTTTGTTTATAAGTACATTATCCTTGGGCATTTTCTGTGGTCCTGCCGTGGACTATTATTGAAGTCGACAATAATGTTAAGTGACAGCAGTGTGAAAAAATACAAAACACTTAAACATGTGATTTGTCATTAATTTATAGGGCTAATTATGCATGTCTTTACCGAAAGCAGAGAGTTATACCAAGATCAAGGACAATTAATACTTCACCTTTTGTAACACGTAGACATCTCGAGATTTCACATTTCACCAGTTTGTGCATTGCTTTCTTTTGTTCTAACATTGAATGTTCAAAGGATTTTATCTAAAAGTTGAGTTTTTTAAGCTCCCCGAGTTATTATTATCCTCAACAAACTGAACTACTACTACATGTGCTTTCCAGTTCAAGTTTTCTCATAGTGCCAGCAAATTCTTTATCTCATTCTACAGTTCTGCAGAAAGACCAAGAAGGGAAGAAAGAGCCTAGGCATCAACTGTAAAGATCAATGAGCCTAGGCATCAACTGTAAAGATCAATGCTTCTGAGCACATTGACCTGTATCATTCAAGTAGGGCCCTTAAGAATTGATGCATGTACTATCCAACTTAGTCAGTAACAGACAAGAGTAAAGAGTTATGTAACAAGAACTTAGTAGTACCTTCCAATTCAGCTTATATGGGATAGTGAGCCATGTGGTTGCTTTGAGAGAAAAAGGGGCCACACATTTGTCTCTTCGGTGTGGAATTAACATGAAGGGGCTGAAAGTGAAAAGAAAACTAGTTGCACCGTGCACGTTTTTAAGAGGAAATTAGAACACCTAGAATTTACAGAAATTGGCTAGGAACATAACCGAATCATACAATAATTTCTCATCAGAAAGATGCCAATGTAACTGTGTACTGTTCATGGAGAAAGGGACCATAGACCAATAAGGCCGTTCTATTAAATTAAAGAGGATTCATGTCAATCACAGCTGTTGTAAATAAAAGGGAAACAAACACAAAAATGCTTAATTTGATTTGACTACGACTCTAGTTATTGTGCACATAATAAACTGAGCTGGATGTTGTCAAGGACTGGTATTAGGTGGCTTTAATAATGTTCTTTACCTTAATTAATTAGAAGCGAAATTTTAGCCTTACGTTTTCAGCACAAGCTTTGTCTTGATTATTGCTATTTCCGTGAATATGTTCAAATTTTATGCTTCTCTCTCATGTATGTGTTTGATTAATGATTTATTATTAGCTTATGAACAGTATACACACAACTGTCCTTTTTTTGCCCTTAAGAAACACAGGTAGAAAATCATTGGTCTGTACTGTTGTCGTAGCTCAAACAAGTGGATCAACGAAAGGAGAAATAGATAAAAATCAGTATTAAAAAATATTGATCGTAAATTGTTAAAAGAATTAAAAGATAAAGTTTAAATTATGTTTTTGATCTCTTAAAACACTACATTTTTTTTCATTTAGTCTGTTATTATTTTTTTTAAGAAAATAGTTATTTAATCCTCAACTTTTTTTTTTTAATTCTCGTGTAGTCTCTGTCTTTCATTTATTTTGTTTGTACATAGAGACTAAATGAAAATAAAAATCGTAATATTTAAAAAAATAAAAAAAAGTCATGATATTTTTTTTAACTTTTTTTAAATTCTCGTGTAGTCTCTGTCTTTCATTTATTTTATTCGTACAAAGAGACTAAATGAAAATAAAAATCGTAATGTTTAAAAAAAATTAAAAAAAGTCATGATATTTTTTTATAAAAAAAAAAAACTTAATGAATGAAACTGATAGAAGAATACAAAAAAAAACTATGAAAAATAAATTAAATTTTTGAAAATAAAATATTATACAGAAAAAGATCATGATATATTTTGAAAAACACATAGTTTAGCCAAAAAAAAATAAGGATAGGTCGTGATTAAAATCTTGTAAGAATAAGATGTGGGAATGGCCTTGTTTGATACTTTAGTTTGGCAGGGTCAGCCCGAATGGTCTGTGCAAGTTGACATTGACTGGGTCCGTGTGTAGGGTACCATGGAAAATGGAAATTTTGAGTAAGGATTAGGATATGATCCACGCAACTTAATTTGGACAAAGCTCTACCATCAAGCAAGCTTGACTATGGAGTTAGGCTTGTTAGGAGTGCGTCAAATAGCATTGTCTTCCGACGTGGAAATGAAAACCAACAAGAAGAGTCCCGGGGGCAAGATATTATGACCAGTATTGACTCTAAACCTTTTTCAATAAATAAATATTGTGGTTAGTATGCTTGAATTGAAATTTTTTATTATTAAGGATAAAATATATTCATATCACGTGAAAAATTATTACAGTGTATATGTACGGACAAATGGAGGAATAAAAGTGGATATATATATATATATATATATATATATATATTGAGGAGAGATCAAATTACATCAGTTTATATCATTCAATAATTTTCAACTGGATGATGTTTTCTTAAAACTCACCGTTGGATTGAAAGTTCCTTTCACATAGATCATGTATACAAAATTTTAAATTAATCTAAAATTATTTGCTACCTCATTCATATAGATTAAAATCGACGTAATATAAACTTTTCAAAATATACTAAAATATGAATCATTTGATTATCTTCTTATTATTGTTCAATTTTTACAAAATTTGACACAAATAATCTTAGTAAT
This sequence comes from Pueraria montana var. lobata, assembly GCA_026413185.1. Lineage (NCBI taxonomy): Eukaryota > Viridiplantae > Streptophyta > Magnoliopsida > Fabales > Fabaceae > Pueraria > Pueraria montana. The sequence continues at coordinate 87,824,946 of CM048647.1, read as the reverse complement.
ATACAGATATAATTCAATGGTTAGATCGATAAAAATTTCATTCATATATGTTTATTAAGAAATAAGAATAATAAAATATAAATTATTAAATTATATTTGAATATATATATATATATATATATATATATATATATATATATATGTGTGTGTGTGTGTGTGTGTGTGTGTGTGACGCTTCTCTCTCCGTCCTTAGCCTTTTGCTCTCTCTTTCCCCGCTCCGCTTCGCTCAGTTTCTTCATCCACCGGAGGGGCTGGTTTTGGGTCATTTTTGGCCTGGAATCATCCCTTACAGTGTTTTTTTCTCGTCTTTCACCTAAATAAGTGATTTTTCCGTATAGATCTGGTTTTTCTTTCATGTTTTTCAGATGTTCGTCGTCTATGTGCGGTGGTGTAGGTTTCCGTCTTGGAGCGGCGTTGTGTGGTTTCCCGTCTTGGTGTGGTGTTTTTTGCTTTCCCGTCTTTGTGCGGTGTTTGTTCGGTTCAGATTGGCAGATCTGCTTCGATCATATACAGATTCAGTCAAGATTTGGGCGTCAACGCTACAGATCAGGAAGCATGGATATTCCGATCACTTTGATTTTGTCACTCTTATAGGCATTTTGTCGTGTTATGCTATTAACCTGGATGATATGAGTTTGTTCACATATTTATCCTTTTCAGTTTTTAGCGAAATTGAATTTGTATTGTTCTTGATGTATGGCTCTACTTATTTGAATGAATGAATACCTTTTTTAGTCAAAAAAAATATGTGTGTGTGTGTGAGAGAGAGAGAGAGATAATGTAGTATTATATTATAATTCATGTTAATATAAATTACCATTTTATAAGAAATTTTACAATATTCTTATTCTCGTTTTCATTTAACCACATGTCTTTCTTAAAGTCATAAGGGCTTTGCTATTTTTACTCCCAAATTTGCTATTCACACCCTCCATGTGCTTTAAAAAAAATTATTCTAAAAATACCATTTTAATGGAATAATGTTTCCATTGTATAAAGTATACAATGAAAATGTGTTTTTGTTGTGTAAGAGGGAATGCAAAAAAATACACAACAAAAATACGTTTCTATTGTATACTTTTTCACAGAAATATGATTTCGTTAACAAAATACACAATGAAATCATATTTTTGTTGTGTATTTACACAACAGAAACATGATTATATTATGTATTTTGTTAGCGGAACATGTTTCCATGAAAGAGTAGTTTTAGAATATTTTTTTTGAAACACATGGGCATGTGAATAGCAAAAGTGGAACGAGAATGGTAATTCCCAGTGTGACCTTAGCTCAATCAAATAATCAATCCAACTAAATCCAACAAAAGAAGTCGGATTGGATCAATTCAACATGTCACATCAGGTTGAATTATGTTAAATTTGATCTAATTGGTCTGGGTTTATATATGTTAGATTCGATCAACTCCAATATGGTCCAACCTTTTTTAAAATATATATATATATATATATATATATATATATATGATTTTTAAATTTTATTTTATTATTTATGAAAATAATAACAAATAACTATGTACAATCTAAAATTTACTCTTTTTTTAATATTTTATTTTTAAAATATATTTTAAAAAAATCAAATATGTGTGATTTAATAACCCGATTCAATCTAACTCAAATTTGATCAAATGGATTCATTCGGCAATTGATAAAAATTGTCAAAACTGACTCATTCCTTTATCAGTTGATTGAAACGGGTAATTGTTTCCTTTAACTCGACCTACCTTCACCAGTGTGTAGTTTCAATATTGTGGGGGCTAGATACCTTGAGGCTTCATGTAATTGCTTGTTAGTGTGGCCTTGGGGCCTCCATTAAAGAAAAAGAAAAAATAACTATTTAATTAAAAAGAATATTTACTTCCTTTAATTTATGTTTAAATTTTTTCAACCTACATCAAATATAATAAAATATTTCTATATTATTAGTAAAATAATACTTTATTAATTATATTAGTTTTTTTATTGGAATCACCATGACATTGATAACTAATCTTCACTAAAGAACCTAACTGATAATTTTTAGTAGGATCTTTCATCCCAAGACATTGTTTAAATGTTGGTAATTATATTAGTTTTTGAAAGTTAAAAAATTTAAATTCATGTATTTTATATTTTAATTCATATGTTTATAATTTTTTTATTAATTAAATTAGTATTTTCTTGATTTTTTTAATTTATATTTTTAATATTTTACATATATGAAAATTTTTAAAAGTATAACTTTTTTTACTATGTTATTGGTACGAAGTATCTACCAACTTTATTGATGACTAATCTCTGTCAGAAAATTTGACTCACCACATTTAATGGGGTTCTTCCCTCTAATCACATTTTTTCCATCGACACAAAATTCGAACCTGAGACCTATAATTTAACTTATCATGTATCCATTTATAATTAGATCTATATATGTCCTCGCGTGACATGACAAATAATTCAATAATAATTTTGATAGACGAAATGCCTTATTGAGTAACATTTGTCCATAGCAGTTTTGCATGCATATTAAACAAATAATAATTTTACACGTTATTAATTATGATTTTATATTTTTTTTATTTTTATATCACTAAAGTTTCATGTAGTTTCGTTTTTTATCACCATCACCCGCTTGTGATATATATATATATATATATATATATATATATATATATATATATATATATATATATATATAAAATAAAGAAATAAAATATAATTATCTCAATATCAATTGTAAATAAAAAAATGTCTTCTCTTTTATGTATTTTCAAAAAATTCATTATATAGTTAAATAATGTATTTTTTAAATTGCAAAGTATTCAAATTTACTACGTCGATTCCAAAGTGAAAAGGGTTGGCAAATTTGGCCAAACAAATAGTATAGAGGAGAAAGTCCTCTGTTTAGACTTTAGACTTTAGAGTATGAGAGGAGGTTCGAGTGGGGAAAAAAGAGGATGTTATTTTTTATTGTTAAATTAAGAGATATATATAATGTTTATAAAAATATATGAAAGATTAAGATATTAAATTTATGTTACTCTATTATTTTAGAAAACTATTAAATTAAAAATGAAAAGTCTGTCTTCTTTTCTTCTTCTTCTTTTCTTTCAAAATCTAACTCCTAAATAGTATTGTTAAATCTAAATTGACCGGTTAGATGATATGATTGGAAATCAAACTCATATTGGATTCATTCACTCATCATATCATATTTGCTATTAACTCATAGTTGATGTTACTAAATCAATTATAAATTGATTGAAAGTTTTTTTTTTTTATCATGACATTGGTGTGAAATATCTATCAATTTTGTTGATGTTTAATCTTCGTAGAAAATCTGACTATCTTTAGTGAGGGTGTTCCCTCCCAACAGCTTTTTTTTCTTCATTCATAAGATTCAAACATGAAACCTTACTTAAAGTGACTAAATCCAATTTCACTTTAATCAACAACATGTTGGTATGACAATAGAAATGTTCATTTTTTTTTTTAAATTTAGAAAAGTCAACATTATCGTAGTTGACTTACCCTTCTTTTTTTATAAAACTTGGAAGTTGCTAAGCTCATTGTCAATTCCTTTTTTTTCTTTTTACATGGAAGTAGACAATGATATTGTTTTTTTAGTAGATAGTGACATTGTCTACTTTGTTATTTTTTGTTTAATTTTGGAACTCAACAATGACATTATCCTCATCATTGTTATCACTATCCTCGTCATGAGTATTATGTTGAATGATGTTAAACGGGGTTGAAGGATGATAATCTCTAGAGAGAGATTGGTGAGATGCTAATAATAGGTTAGAAAAATTAATTCTCAACTGACACATTGTTAATGATGTTGAAAAAGAAGTTCCAAACATAAGATGTCTCCCAATCACCAAAAAAATTTAAAATGCTACTTGTTTTGTTGATAAGTATTTTTGTAAGTGACCGAACGAAATGTCTTGATTCCAATACTAGGATATGCACTTGCTAGGCCAACAATGCAATAAGCAATAACATTTAAGCTTGACTTTTTTGTGATCTCTTGAGATCAACAAGGGTGTGCAACTATGAATACCGTTGACTTTTCTTATTTCTCATTAGCCACTTCTTTTTATTAAATGATGTCCTAATCCTTTGTTACCACTCACTACGGTATTTAATACACTTACCAATATATCTATTTGGTTTTAACCTTTCAACTACGTAATCATATCCATTAGAAATGTGCCATTACTTTATTGCATCAATGATTGAATATTTCACTTTAAAAATCATACCTACTACAAGATTATTACTCCATTCGTTCCAGAATTATAGATGTTTAAGGTCAGTGCACATCCATTAATAAATTATTAATCGGTATATTTCTATACCAAAATGTCCTTATTTAATCATGTTGTTATAACCACCATTAGTCATTATTTTTATACCAAAATATCCTTATTTAATATTTGGATAGTGGAGAGTCTAAAGACTATGTAAGGTAGACATTCTCATTGATGGGTGATTGGCTATTGGCCTATGTACTAGTGTATAACTTGGATAGTGATACAAATTAAATGCATTATTAATTGTAAACAAGGGTATAGTTGGAAAAAAGTTACGAATACGAATTTAGTATTGAATTTGTAAAATATCAATAATTTTGGAACAAAACTAAAATACTAAAGCATCTATAGTTTTAAGAACGAAGGTAGTATCTATGTTGACATTGCGCTACCTCTTCTTCTAACTTTATAACTAACTGGGAATTCAAAATATTGCATTTCTTCGTAATTAATGAGAGCATCTCTAAGGCTCTTCGTATAAGCAACACACTTTATGCCACCTCAGTTTTAAGCAATCCAATCAATTTGCACTCCAACAAGAGTTTCTATCAATAAGTTATTTAACTCATGAGAATAATTGCTTATACAAGCAACTCTCTCAAATTTTAAGCAAACCCAAATCACATGTAGCATACTAAAACAATATTTTATTGATAAGCAACTCATACAATATAGCTAAACAACTCTCATTGTAGATGCTCCTAGACAAACAAAATGATATACTCGGTTAACTTGAACTAATACATCCCTACTTTTTTCAATACATTCATTTTGTATCTCATCCTATCCATTTGCACTAAAATCACTCACAAATATCTCTAATGTGAGTACAAACTTTAATATTGTCTAATGTCATATAAGAAAAAAAAAAATGAATACATTATGCATATACAATCTTTTGAGTTTAATGTAACAAATAATTCAAATTAATAAAATAAAAGATACAATATCTAAAATTTTGTTAAATGAGTGTAAGTTGATGCCTCAACTTGATCAATTACTAAATCATAATAGGTGAAAAAAGTAAATTGATTTGTTATTTTTTTAATAGTCTATATGTAAAGAAAGTCAACAATCCCATTGTAAATTTTCAAAATTATAAAGTGACATTGTCTACTTCCATATTTTTAAAATACATAGACAATGTAATGGTCAACTTCCTAACTTAAAAAAAAGAGTAAATAATGTCATTGTCTACTTCCAAAGTAAAAAATAAATAAAAATAAAAATAAAAATAGACAGTGTCATTATTTCCTTCTATATAAAAAAAGAAATAAACAATGGGTTTGTTGACTTCCAAGTTTTATAAGTAGAAAATTTAAAAAGGGTAAGTTGACTATGACAACATTGACTTTCTCAAAACTAGAAATAAAGAAAAAAAACTATTTTAATAAATTGACTTTTGATATCAACATTCCCATTGTTGATTTACATTACATTGGTAATTAATTTTTTCAGTTACACCATTTATGTAAATTTTATTTCTAACTTCACTATGTTGATAAAATAAACCTTTTAATTCCATATCATGATTTTTTTAGTTCTTTAACTTACTATTAAACTAATAAAAATTATCTGCCTTTATTTATATTATTATTTCGTATTTAAATTTTTCATATAAAATAGCACTCTAACAAATCTATAATATGAATATTACTCTAACACACACACACACACACACACATATATATATATATATATATATATATATATATATATATATATATATATATATATGTTTCATACTACCTCCAATATTTCAAATAAGGTCCAAATTAAAAATGTGATTTAATTTTTTTATAAGGTCTAATTTAAAATGTTCCATGCATTAATTATTTTTTTATAAAAATATTTTTTTATTAAAGTTAGTTTTAGAATGATATGACAGTGAAAAAAATATAATCCATTAATCTAACATATTAGTAATTTAAAACAAATTTAATATTTTAAACTAAATTATCCAAAAAATTTAATTATCGTAAACTAGGAAGGTCCCGTGCAAATGCACGGGTCATTACTATTTACACACATGTTTAAAACATATTTATTTATAAAATTAAATATTTTTATTTAGATAAATATAATTAACTGATTTAGTTCTAAAAAATGATAAAAAAGAGTGAGAGAGAGCATTCAAGCAGATAATATATTTAGTTATAGTGTCATATATATTTCTCATTTAGTTTAAAATATTTATATAATTATTTGAGAAATTTATTATGTATAAAATTTAAAAAGGATTTAAATTTTGTTAAATTTAATTAATTTTTTAATTTTAGAATGTTAAATAATAAAATAATTTAATTATTTTACAACTATATTTGTAAATAAAAAAATTATTCATTTTATAATATTATAATTTATAAATAATATTTTGAATAATTTGAAATAGAAAAATTAATTAAATTATATGCAAACTATTGAAATCAATATTACTTGTGATCTATCATGAATGATACTTGTAGTCTCTATCTAAAACAAATGAAAATTAATTTAATTTATGATATTATTGAGTATGTAATTTAAAACAATTTTGTAATAAAAATATATTTAACATATTAATTTTAATATATTATATATTTATGTAAAAAAAAGTTAACATTATGATATAAATATTAATCAATAGATTTTTAGTATATGAAGTTATTAAACATAGAGTCAAAAAATTATTTTGTCATAAATATATTAAATAATTAGATTTAAATTAATTTTCAGTATACAAATTTCAACCACATAATATTAATATTATTAAACAAAGTATTTATTTATAAAATTATTTAAAACTACTTTATATGATTTTTAAGTAAAATTTATTTTATAAGATTTCAAAGTAAAAATAAATATTGTTGAGTCTTTGATATGCAACCATGTTAAATACTCGTAAATAAAGCTTTGAGGTCCACAGTTATTTCCCACAAATGACACTTTTGGTCTCTGTCATAAAAATATTAACACTAATTTAATTTATGATATGATTGTGTAATTGATTTTAAATTATTTTGTCATAAAAAATATATTTATCAAATTAATTTTAATATATTTATCATATATTTATGTAAAAAAATTAACATTATTATATAAATATTAATAAATAAAATTTTTGTATATGAAGTTATTAAACAAAAAGTCAATATATTATTTTGTAAAATAGTAATTATATATTGTTGAGTCTTTTATATGCAACTGTGTCAAATACTTGCAAAAAGAGTTTTGTCACCTGTGATGATGTCGAACAGGATTGTCTCCCGTAAATGATACTTGTGGTTTATTTTTTTAAAAAATTAAAATAATTAATTTACGATATTATTGAGTAAGTAATTTAAAACTTTTTTGTCATAAAAATATATTTAATAAATTAATTTTAATATATTTATATAAAATTTTATTTAAAAAATTAACATTATTATATAAATATTAATCAACAAAGTTTTCGTATATGAAGTTATCAAACATAGAGTCAAAATATTATTTTGTAATAAATACATTAACTAATTAGATTTTAATTAAATTTTATAAAAAATTCAACTTCATAATATAAATATTATTCAAATAAATATTTATTTGTGAAATTATTTTATACAATTTCTAAGTAAAAATAATTATATATGAAAAATTATTTATATTATTCAAATAAATATTTATTTATGAAATATTAATTAAATTAATTTTTAGTATAAAATTTTTAATCTTATGATATAAATATTAATCAACATAATATGTAGTTGTATAAATTTATCATTCAGTTAATATAATAATAACATATTTTATATTATATTGAGTATATTATTATGTTAAATATTTCAAAAAAACTTAAATATCACGTTGATAAAATCACAATATTTTTATTATTATTTATGTTAATATAGATTGTAGAGTATAATATTTTATAAATAAAACACATAAAATAATTAAAATTCATTTTATTCATGTAGGTTTAAAAAATAAAATATCCGATTGAAAAATTATGTGAAGAAGATATTTTATTAAAAATCATGTGTATTTGAAATTAAAAACATTGTTAAGAACATTTTTAATTTTGAAGAAGTAGCATAAATTATGCAATAAACAAATCTTCACATATAAAGTTATTAAAAATAAAATTCAAATATTATTTTATAGTAAATATATTAACTAATTAACATAAATTTTATTAATTAAATTATAATTAATTTACATAAGTAATTATATAAATTTATCATTAATTTAATTATTTAATTCTGATTTATATATTTTATTTATAAAATTCATAATCTTGAAATAGTTAATAAACAATATGCTCATTATTACATAAAAATATGTTATTATTTATATTAAATGAATGATAAATTTATATAATTACTTATACAAATTAATTATAATCTAATTAATAAAATTTAATTAATATAATAATATAAATATATAAAAAATTATAAAATTGTAAAAACAAAGAAAAAAGAAAAAACGTCAAAAGAAAAAACATAAAAGCAATAAAAAAACAAAAAATGTAAAAAAAAAAGGGAAAGAAAGAAACGTAAAAAAATGTAAGTAGAGAAAAGAAAGAAAAAATATAAAAAAGAAAAAAATTTAAGTAATAGAAAAAGTTAAAAATTAAAGGTAAAATAAAAAGATAAAAAGAAAAGGTTAAAAAATTAAAATATAGTAAATAGATAGATATATTAAATATTTTTTCAGTATCTTCATTGTTTCATATTTTTTTCTCACCTACCCTTCAAATAATTAAATATCCTCTCAGTAAATATTATTATAATAATTTTTTTTACTATGTCTATAATAAATAATAAAATGACATCGTCCATTGTATTGTTTATAGATAGATTTTATCGAGGATAGTATTTCCCAACAACTTAAAAAATCTCTGCATCGAATACTAAAGAAACGTGGATCGGGCTGGGTTACCAACCTGACCCAACTTTTAAAATGTGGATGATGCTTGCCGTTTCGTTTTAGATAATCCTTCCTTTCTTGCTTTTTGAGCTTCAAATACAAGCTACCCCTCATCCCTTCTTTTCAAAACCCTAATTCCTCTTTCCCTGTTCCAATCTCATTTCTCAAGATCGGCTTCGCTGCTTCCTCAGGTGTGCTTCTCAATTATGTTCTCTCGCGCGATCACTTTGTTTCATTTTCCGATTCTTTAATTTCGACATTCACGTTCCACCTGATCTGCCTGATGATTTTTCTACCTTCGAATTATGCGTTTTTTCGTTCTCTGTGGCATCAGATGCTATGAATCATACGTAATTTTGCGGTTCTTTTGGGATGACAAACTATAATTTCCGTTCCCGATCTCTCTATGTCTCTCTCAAAGATCAAGATTATCTAACCATTATCTTTCTTGGGAATACAAAACATCCTCAGATGGACGGTTTATTGATTGATATCAAATAATAGTTCGTTACAAATATTAATTGGGGTTGTTATGCCTGGAATTTGTTTGTTTGTCTGTTTTGTACTTATTTCTATCTTATAATTGAACATTAGTTGTTGGCGTGCCTGTGATCAGATTGGAATTTTATTGTAGTATTTGGTTTATTGCAGCATATGAACAATATTCAGATGGAAAATTAACGAATGATTTGTTGTTTGTATTATTAACATTATTCTGATTATTGTGATGAGGTTATGAGTGCATGTAATGGTATGTCCTTTTTCTTCTTGGCTCTTATGATTTGATTTAGCAGGAATTATGTCTTTTGTGCGGAATTATCAAGCAGAAGATCTTAGTTTACATAGTGGTTACCGGTCCTCCTATGATGGAAACAACTTTGGCAACAACAATAGGAAAAGAAGCAGGAACAATTATTATAACAGGACAAAATTTGGGGACCATGGTTGCAACTTTAATTTTTACACGGCTGATCATGCTAACTATGCTAGATATGATGCTGTTCCGTCATCCTTGAAAAGAAGAAAATATTCAGCCCCTGTTTGGCAAGAAAGCCAGAATTACTATGTTCCACCCATGGTCCATGATAATATCCCTTCATCCTATAATTTTCAAGCTCCTCCTACAAGATCCGATGGTGATGCCTCTACATCAGCTAGCTGCAAGCGCGATTGCTCTATTTTTGAAGATGATAAGCCTGTCTTCATGTCAAGGGATGAAATTGATAGATACTCTCCATCAAGAAAAGATGGTATTGATGTACATCATGAGACACACTTGCGGTACTCCTATTGTGCCTTCCTTCAGAATCTTGGAATGCGTCTTGAGCTGTAAGACTTGTATTACTTGTCATACACCCACCCCCACACACAAATTGGGAGTGTGTCAGGTGAAAACTTGTAATTATTGTGAGAAATGAGAACATTTAATTATAACTGTTAGATTAAAATGACAGGCCAGATTTCATGTTATTTTTTTCCTTTTCACGTGAGATTTTTAAAAGATCACATGAGATTTGAAATTGAAGAAGAAATCTGAATAGCTAATTTTAATTTTGTGGTTATAGTTAAATGTTCTCATTTCTTAGAATAACTATGAGTTCTCACCTGATACTCTATGTATATGTTATAATTACTAGTGATGTTCTTAGTTACTTGATTTTGGTTTGTGGATTTAATTTATTGCTATTTGGCACTAGAATAAAATCATTGCCATGTTCCTTTTGCAGGCCTCAAACCATCATTGGGACGTCTATGGTTCTGTGCCACCGTTTCTTTGTTCGACGATCACATGCTTGCCATGATAGATTTGTGAGTTTCCATTTGTCCTTTAGCTCTAAATACATGTTTTACCTTTCTTACTAAATGTTTCAGTGAGAACCACATCATCCATATATTTTTCTCTACTATTAGAAATGCACAGAAATTTTGTTATGAATTTGTATGATTTAGTTAGTGCTTGGTATTTTATTTAAATTTGTGTAACGTTATTTGTAATTTGTTCCTTCAAGTTGCATCTCTATGGTCAAGCTGATTTTCTATTAATTTTGATCTGTGCTGCAGTTGATTGCTACTGCTGCTCTTTTTCTTGCTGCAAAGTCAGAGGAAGCTCCGCGCCCTTTGAATAACGTATTGAGAACATCCAGTGAAATTTTACATAAACAAGATTTTGCTTTGTTGTCCTACCGGTTTCCTGTTGTGAGTATAGTTCAAACTACCTGAAATCTCTTCTTCTTTTTTATTATTACCTGTGGAAGGCATGCAAACCAAATAATAGCCTCTATTAACTTGCATCTGGATATGACTGATATACCTATAAAATTACCCATGCATACATTTGCCGATTCACTGTATAATTTTAGACAGGTGTTATTTTCGAATAGAATATTACCTCAAATGAGTCAAAATTTCTTTTGATAGATCCTTTTTTTTCCTTATAGTTGAATACTAGTTAAACTTTGATTGTAATTTCCATTTATATTAACTTGATTTGAGTTGTTTTACAGGATTGGTTTGAACAGTATCGCGAACGGGTGCTTGAGGCTGAACAGTTGATACTTACTACTCTAAATTTTGAACTCAATGTGCAACATCCATATGTACCTCTTACATCTGTTCTTAACAAATTAGGTCTATCAAAGACTGTTTTGGTGAATCTGGCATTAAACTTGGTCAGTGAAGGGTGAGTTTTCTTATTTTTCAATCTTATACTTTATGGCTTCAGTAGCGATGTTTGTTTATACCATTCATTTTGAGGACAAAACTAGTTGGCTCAAATCAAATCTGTATGCAATGTTCTGAGCTGTTGGCTGATGTCCTCTTCAGATTTTTCATTTGTTGGTTCTGACTAGGCTCTTGTTATCTAACCGAGTGACTGGAATAAAAAAATCTAGTGTAGGAAACAGGACATGGGGCATTGGGTGTTAAATCTCAACTCAAGCAATAGAATGTCTTGAGGTCTGGAGATCTAGTGGCTGAGGAAGATACCTTGGTGTCTCCCCTTCTAAATTTTGGTTCAAAATAGTGTTGATTCTCACAATATTTTGCTTTAGCCCAACTTCTCTGTGTAGCTATTCTGTCATGGGATATTGATTGTTTTGGCATCCATATAATTGCAGGATCTTCACAAGATTAGCGTGCTGGCCTGTATGATATTCTTAGCTGGCGGATTGATATGCTGTTCATCAAAAGTTTTGTTTTACATCTGAAGTTGAACTGCTGATGTCTAATGGATTGCTTTACCTTGAATGTCCCATCAACTTTTATTTTGGCTAGCCAAGCTAGCCACAAGAGCCCTAACCTGCCAACTCATATTTTCTGACTAACCCTCAACACCTTGTAGTTCATGCTGATTCCATTAGCCAAATGGGCTCTCTATAATTTTAGTAACTTGGGTTGAAAGAAGATCTTAAAGTGATTTGACAATCAGAAACCAACAAAAAGAAAAACAGAGAGAGAGAAGCAAATAGTCTGAAATTCAAACATGGAATGAATATTTTATTGTTCTGAACAAGTTTTGGTCAATAATTACCCATTGATCAAAATGAGGCCTTTTAACTAGAGTCAACTTATTATGTGGAGGAAAATAGAGGTCTTCTCTACTGCTGGTTTATTTTTTACTAGAGTCAGAGTGTCTCTGGTACCGTGTTTTTGTTTATTCTCTTTTTCTTAAATGAAAAGAAACCATTCCTCGGTCTATATATTGATTTGGGCAGTGTTATCAATGGCGGAGTAAGGCAGAATGCCAAAGTTCCACCATATAAACACGGCATGGTTGCCTATGGTGCCACCATAGCGGGCCTCCCTTTACAATTTGCCTATGGCAGTTAGCAAAAAATCTTCCTTGCTATTCTGCCATGGCGGCTATGGCACTGCCATTTAACAACAATAGATTTGGGAGAAAACTGTTTCTAGGACAAGTCTAATGATAAAATTCTCTCTTTTGAAGTGTTACTGTTTTGGTCAGTTTAATTGCCAAATTTTGGGTTTGTGAAAGGTTTCTTTATTTCCCCCTCATTTCCAACCACAATGAATATTTTGGTAACTCAAATTGATTACTTCAATCATATTTGATTTTTTTCCCCAGGTGTTTTAAATTTGAATTTAATTTTGTTCCATTTTCAATCTATAAGATGTTTTCACTTTATCCAATAATTTTTTATGTATTTGGAAAAGAGTTTGACTATGACAACTACCTAAAAAGTCATACTTTTTAAATGATGTATAAAAAATGATTGGATGATATTGTTCAAAATTTTATATTGACAATATATGAATATATATAGACAATTAATCTAATTTTGACCTAACCATTTTTTTTGTCAAAATTTCAAATATCTTGGTCCGGTTAATGCCATCTCTTACAAATCACTTGATGAAAACTTTCTTGTTTCTTTGTTCATTGACACAAAGTCTTGTAATGGGAATGGAGATTTTTAAGATTTTGTCTGGCTTTCATTTGGAATGTAAGAAATTTGAATTTGTTAACTCAAAATTGTTAGCTGACCTCGCCTAGTGGGACAAGGCTTTGTTGTTGTTTGTTTTTGAGAATTCACTTCCTTGTAGTGATGATTTGTTTAGTTTTAACATTAGGCATTGTTGTTCATGATTTTTGATAAGTTCTTCCTGTGTGTTAACACTTAGATTGCAGAAGTTATTGAAGACGAGAAGCCATTAAGTTAGATACATGTGTTCAGTTTTTGAAGTAGATGTCCTAAAGCTTAAATATTTGACTCTATCAGTCAATTATTTTTTTTGCCATACTAGCAACTTCCTGGTGATTATAGGATGATACTTTTTTGTAGTCTTTCTCTCCTAGCTATAAAAGTTCTCAAATTTACTGAATATTATTACATGTACCCCCCTCCCCCCAAAAACATCATACTGAAGTTGGCTCACATTTTGCTTTCATTCTTCATGTCATTTGGCATCTAGTGGTCTTTTCTTTAGATGTCAGCCTTAGTTCTTTGAAAACGTTATTGGTTGGAGAGGTTGTTCTTTATTATGATTTAAATGGCTCATCATCTTCATGAAATATCAATACTAATGGTACCAGTGTTATCTGTTGGCCTGCTAAATTTCAATGGATTATGTATCAAAGAAATTTTGCTTCTGTCTGATGAGTTAAATTGCTCGAATGTTTTGGTGACTCAAAAACCTTCTTTGTTGGATGGGTTGTGGACAGTGGCTCTCTCTTTATGGTACTAATTGCTGAAGGAAGTTTTGTACTATTTCTATGGTGTTGGTCCAAGTAGCCCTTCTTTTTATCCTTCTCTTCTCTAATATGATTTACAATTAATACCTTCATTGCTTCTGAAAGTTCTGCTCAACTAGTGTGAAAGTTATAATGTACTGGATTTCCTGTGCTCAACCTTGCAGCACAAGGAGGATTAAAAAAGAGGAACTTTTCTTTTTCTTGTTCTTTTTTTTATCCCTGTTCCTCTAAAAAGGGTCAGTCGGTATCTTAGGTGGCTGCGATGAAGTGGTTCTATGCAGCCTACATACCTTGTCATAAGTCGACAATATTCCACTTAAAGGGTAATCATGTGCAAATTTGGCTTTTTGAAAAATAGTGCTACTGGTTAGGGTTTGCTTGTAGAAGTTTTTTTTCTTTTTTGGGAAGGGGTCGCCCCAAAGCCGTTTACCCTTACACCCTAAGGTCACAATAAGGATCTCCCAATTGTTGAAACAAATAGAGGTGCTAGAACAGTGAGACATTTTTGTCACATACTAATCAAAGTTTATAAATTCGTCCTTGTGCCTTCCATGTATGCCAATTATGGAGGGAAAATACAATAAGTTTGTACTAAAATCATCAACTAGCTTTCTGCTTCACTTTCTTCTATTTGGGCAAGGGTAATTGAGAATTTCTTTTCTTTTTGCTTTCATTTTTGATGTATTATTTTGTGTAGTGAGTTTTAAAATTCTAATTTACACCTGCAACATGGACATTCGTTGGATTTGTTCTATAGTGCGTTGAATAAGTTGCATTCGTAGTAAACATTCCAATGTGCATGGTAGCAAGGCTCTCCAGGTCAAAATATTGAGAAGATATGGCATTGGCATTAGCTTTGAAAGATTCAATTGTTAGCAATATGCAGCACAGCACTCCATGCATGCTTTCTCTTTTTAGTTGCATAAATTTCTGGAGTTTAGAGCCCCCACAGCACAGTTGGGTCTGGAAGTCTGATAAATTCTCTAGATGAGTATAAGATATTGCTATAGTTTGGTACTCTTATCAGCAATCCTGCACAGATTCTTGGAATTGTATTCTTCCTGAGTTGCTGCTTTTCTAGTTGGTAAGGAAAACTTAATAAATTTGTGTTTTCCTCTTGGTATGAATGTTGAATACTATTTGTATTATCTAGTTCATATTACTGCTCATTTTAATAGCTGACATGATCTGTCATGGTGGGAACATATGCTAAGTTGGTGCCTCGGATGGTTAGTTTGACTATTTATGTACCTCTATTTGCATTGAGCAATGCTGGCTGTAGTGGTGTCTGTCTTGTATGGTCTACTGAAGCTGAAAATTGTTTTGCAGGCTTCGGAGTTCTCTGTGGCTTCAATTTAAACCCCATCATATTGCTGCTGGAGCTGCATATCTTGCTGCCAAGTTTCTGAACATGGATCTCGCAGCATATCAGAACATCTGGCAAGAGTTCCAGACAACACCATCCATACTTCAAGGTATCCTGCACCGACTTCCCATTCTAATTATCAAGCAACGTTGCTGGATTTATTGTTCTGTTCTGAAATGATCAGTTCAGTAGCAATAGATAAGTGCATGGCAGTTTTTTAAGATTGACATGTATTTTGTATCTTCCTTTATTAGTTATTAATATTGGTTCTCACATTGATGCAGATGTCTCGCAGCAATTAATGGAGCTCTTCTAAAAGTATGGAAGAACTGGATTATAGCATCCTTCTTAGTAGAGTAGATTTTGAGTATAGAATTCAAAATGTCGCATACTTTGGAGGGAGAGCCACAGATCATTATGATTAGGAACTTCGACATATATTTTGGTTAGTTACAGGATTAGTGGGTGTGACCTACGGATTTTTAAGTTTTACCAACTTCTGTGAATCCTCTGCTAAAATGTCGAGCATGCTTTGCATTCATTTGATGCTTTGTGATCTACTGTCAATGTTGTATTATCAATCGTGGTCGAGTTTAGTGAACGAAGAGCCTATCCGTGAAAGCACACAGATTTGTAACTTTGTATGTGCGCAACAATTATTGGGTTCGGAGGTTAAAATTTATTTTTGGCTGCCTTCATGACCCTGGTCTATGGTATGAAAGGAAAATTAAATTGATATCTGTAGTTATGGTGAATCTCGGTGCCTACAGAATAAAGGTTAAGTTTTCTAAACTCTTGGCACATAGAAGAATATCACCAGATCTTTGCAGAATTATTGTGTAACCCTTTGGCCATTGCATGTTATGTTGCTTGCCATCCCCATCATTTGCAGCCACCAATATTCATTCTTTAGCAGCTCAAAAATAGCTATGACTTCCTTACTGTCCCGAGGCTAATACAATATAGCCCATGCAGGTATTCAATCTTACTTCAGTCTTTTTTTGTGGTTTAAAAAAAAAAAGTTTTCTGCCGTTTATATAAAAAAATTGATCAACCTAACTCCCTTGGATTGGTTTATTACGAGCATAGTTTTAAAAATCAGACCTGTCATCGACTCGGTCAAGACATTAGGTCAATGATCAAACCGGTGGATCACTAATTGACCGCATGATTTGGTGTATTTTAAATATATATAATTTATATATGACATATTGTATATAAATAAAATTTATTACATGTATATTAAATATTGTTTTAGTGGTACAAATCTCTTTGATAATTGAGAGATATAGTTAAATTAATAATTTAGGTTAACATTTGATTTTGATTTAAATAATTTTTTTTATTGGAAAACATTTTATTTGATCCCTAATAAAAGAATTTATAATATTAATGGCCTTATTATAATTTTCTAAACGTGCTATAGAATTAGTGTTAGAGACATTTATTCAAGCCATATATATATATATATGAGGAGGGATCAAATTACACCAGTGCAACTTTAAAAGAGTTATACCATTTTAATAACTTGATATAGAGTGAGATTTTTATCGATCTAACCGTCGAATTATATTTACATATTACCAAGATTGTTTGTGTCAAATTTTGTCAACATTGAACAATAATAAGAAGGTAATCAAATGATTCATATTTTAGTATATTTTGAAAAGTTTATATTACGTTGATTTTAATCTATAAGAATGAGGTAATAAATAATTTTGGATTAATTTGAAATTTTGTATACATGATCTATGTGAAAGGAATTTTCAATCCAACGGTAGATTTTAAGAAAACAACATCCAATTGAAAGTTAATGAATGATGTAATAGTTGTTTAAGTTACACCGGTGTAATTTGATTCCTCTTATATATATATATATATATATATATATATGTGTGTGTGTGTGTGAAAGGAACTTTTAATTTAACGGTGGGTTTAAGTTATATATATATATTCTTAAATTATCATTCAGTTGAAAGTTATTGAATGGTGTAATGTAATAGTTGTTTAAGTTACACCGGTGTAATTTGATCCCTCCTATATATATATATATATATATATATATATATATAAAAGAAAATGAATATAAAAACTTTCTCTATTTCACTCAATTTCAAGTTGGTGCAAATTTCAGTGAATGTTTCCCGCGTGTGTACAAACTTCACTTAATTTCAATTTCAATTATGCAAGATTCATTTAATTTCAATTTCAATTCCACAAATCAGGAGTACACACGCATAGTGAGCAGCAGATGTTGGATAGTGAGCAAGACATGACGTGCAGTAGTGGACAAAGTGAGTAGCACTTTGGAAAGTGTAAAATGATCGTTGGAAAAATATGTGAAGACCGGTTCAAGCACTTAACCGGATGAGTCGAGTCTCCTGATTTGGCCGATTTTATGACCGAGTTGTTGACGTCAGTACGGGTCAATGACATATCCGATTTGAAGACATGACCGGATCGGTCACAGGTCCTGTTCCGGGTTGAACCGATCGGACTGGCCGATCCGATCCGAGTTTTAAAACTATGGTTACGAGCTATTCTAAAAGTGATGCAACTTAATCCAACTCATTTTTTTAGTAAAGAAAAAACACATTTTCGTCTTAATTTATCATGAGTTGGTGATGGGTTGGATCACGAATTGATTTATCTAATTTAAAAATAAAAAATACGACAAAATAGAAGATGAATCGAAAAATATACCAACTTCGTCAACATAACAATTCATAATTATGTAACAAAAAAAATACTAATTCATACAATAAATTCAAATGATAGTAAAGATATCAAAAATTTAAAATCAAAAGGGGAAAAAAATTAAAAATTTCAAACAAATAAAGATGGAATAATATGGGTTGAATCCCATCAATTCAAAGGTTAAATGAGTTGGACTAAATCAATTTGTGAAAAGATATCAATAATTTTAAAGGCGATAAGATTTATTAGAACTTAAAATAAAACAAAATTTAATATAAATTTGAAGATAATAACATATCATAATAATAATTAATATTTTAATTTAAATTTAAAAATAATGAGTTATTATGTTAAATAAAATATAATTTAATTTAAATTTAAAGATAATAACATATTTATAACAACAATAATTTAAATTTAAAAAAATGTCAATTTTTAAGGAAAAATCAATTACACTCTCATAAGTTGTATACAAAAACCGTTACATAACTTCATTATATATAACTATGCAATAAAGGAAGGAGGATAATATAAAAAGTAAGTTAATTAAGTGTCTGATTTGCATAAATTTAAGGGACAAAATAATACAAAATTACTTGTTCTACTAAAATACCTACTATCTTTTTTCTCTCTCCCCACTTACCTGATTAACCGCTTTTATCTTATCTTGTATAACGGTTACTATCTTTTTTTTTTTTTTGAGGATTTTTATATGGTTACTAGTATAACAAGTGCAAAGCTTTTCTTTTATATATATAAAAAAACAAATTTTTGTTTTACACTGTTACATGAGTACAATATAATAATATTAATTGTGTTAAAATAATTAATAGCAAAAAGGGTATTATAGTGAATTTAACATTTTTTTATTTGTGTTGTTTATAGTTAATTAACATTTTTATTATCCACCAAACAATGAACAAAATAAAAGGTTGTCCTGTGACTTAAACAATTGTTTTGTGTTGTTTTCCTTTGCTGTACCTTAATAAGTACCAAACACATCCTAAGAAAATGTAAAAAGTAAAGTGTGAAAGTCTCTTGAGTACTTAAATTTATAATATAAGAATGATTTATTTTAGACTTTAAAAATGTTAATGTAAAGAAATGAGAAAGAAACATTCAACACCATTCCAGTCACCCATCCCCTCAATCTGTCATTAAATTCCAGCACCATTGAACGCAGAGATAATTAGTATAAAAGACGACAAACGAGAAAGCCAGGCCAAGCAATGACAAAATGTTATTATACGATTATGTTCTAAACATTGTCCTGTACGTGAATGGGGTTAAGAAAAGACCTTTTCATTGAGAATTTGAGATAAGAATAAAATACAAAGTGCGAATATGAACACGAAACTCATCGATCTGAATATGCTTTCATTTTTGTTGCAACTTGCAAGGTTCAATAAACGTGTTATTCTGTTCAAGCACTTTCTCGGTCATACCCAAATTTTTTTTTTTTTTTTTTTCTTTCAGAATATCTTAGAATTAGAACTGAGTTTTGTTGTGTCGATACGTTCACAAATTACATTCAAGAATCAATAGGCACGCCAATAAATGCTTGATAAATGATAAGAGTATCCTATACTTTTTTGATTTAGTCCTGGCGACCGAATCCTAATCCCAACTCTTTTTGCAATCGATTAAGCTGTGAGTCAAGTTAAGTAGATTACTTTCAGAAAAAAGTTAGGTACATTGACGTGGAGAACATTTTTTTTTTAATTTTTTAAGTTTAATTAAAATATACTTACAGTGTGAAATTGTTTACATTATCGGCTAATTATATATTATTATGTATAATAAATTTGTTATTTTTTATAATTACTTTAAAAATCATATTTAAAATGATTTGTTATTGATTGATAATATAATCTTTTATACTCTAAGTGAAAACTACACTCTTTTAATTTAATAAAGTTACATTTAATTTGAACGTATACACATTAAAAAGAAGTGATTTTGGTATTAAATAATTTGTGATTGTTTTTTTTAGAGATTTAAAAATGTAGAGACTATTTTATATTTGTTTACAATTATAAAATAACTTTTTTTTTTCAATTTAAAAAAAACAACTGATTTTATAAGAAGCTACTCGACATGCACAAGATATATTAAAAATTTAAAATCTCTTTCCATACACAAGATATATTAAAAATTAAAAAATCTAATTAAAAAATTGATAAAAAAATTATGATCCGCAAATGTAATTAAACCTTTTTGTAGAGTGATTAAAAATGTATTGCAAGTTATTAAAAGAAAAAGACAAATGCTAACCAATTTTCTAAAATTAAAAGGAGAAAGATTTTTATTGAAAAATAGAAAATTATACTGTTTATAATTTTTTTTTCGCTCTTCTATAAATTTTACAATAAATATTATTTTTTTTAATTTTTTAATCAGTATCCTAAACAGTAAACACACTGGTCAGCCAGACTCAAAGAAAAAAGGCATAAAAAGTAGCTGAGGTTTTGTTTGATCCGATTCTTTATCCTGTGTGTATATGCGAGTAATGGGTGTGCTTTTCAATGATTGCTGCCGGATTGTTCAGTTAGCATTATTCTAAAAGATGATAAGGGAAGAGAATGCGCTTTATACTGTTAATTAATCATAAAAGTTGGTCATTATTTTAATTAATGTCCACCAATAAAAAACAGAATAAATGTTTTCTTTTTTATTTAATTATAAAATTACAGATCTGTTTTCCTTTACTTCCGAAAAAGTGAGAGCAAGAAAATGATAGGATTTACAAAGATTCCATTTCTTAGATATGTTGCCTTATAACTAAAGCGACACCAAATAGTAGATAAACTTCATGTCTTCAATCGTTTTCTTTTCTTTCCACCCTTAAAAACATCCCAATCAAACATAAAAAAAATTTAAACAAATATAACCATACAAGAAAGAGATTATAGTATTTTATAAAAAAAATATTTTAACAAATTATAATATTTAATATATTTTAAAAATTAAAGTTATAACTCATTAAAATATTTATTTATTTTAAAAAATAAGTACCTGCATATTAATATTTGTAGGTATTTTTTTTTTGACTGAAATATTTGTAGGTATTAATACTCACTTCTTTTTAGAAGTAAAGAAATCAAAATTATAACTTAAGTACTTTTTCTTTAAAAACAAATATATATTACTAGTATTTTTTTTGACAGTTATATATTACTAGTATTAAAAAAACACTAATGTAGGATTCGAGTTATTATACTAGTTTTATAAAAAAAAAATTATATTATCAGTGTATTTTAATAAAAGTTATTTTATATTTGAAAGAATTAATTATATTTTTGATTCTCGAATTTTTTCGAATTTTCAATTTGAGTACATAAACAAAATTTTCGTAATCCTATTTGAAAAACATAAAAAAGTATTGAAAAAATTGTCGTAACCTTGTTGTGCGTGCCGCTTCTTCCGTCTAATATCGTTCATCTTCATCATCCACATCTTCGCTTGTTTTCCTCCAATCCATCCTGATAACTATACAAACAAACACACACAAGCACTCTCTCGCTTCTTACCAAAACGCCACTTGTCCATTGTCGTTTAGATCCCATGGATCACACGCCTGCTGCGCAACGTCGTCTCAAAGCCATTCACAGCCACATCACCGCCACCGCCGCCTCCGGCGATTCTCCCTCCCACCTCCGATCCAACCCCACCGCCGGCGAGTTCTTCTCCGGTACTTCCTCCCTCCCTCTCTTATTGCACTTACGTACCTCACTTGGAAAGTTGCACGAACGAGGATAGGATCACGATAGTGACGTTCAATTTTTTCTCTCTTTCTGTTGGATCATGTTCTCTGCTTTTTTTTTTTTTTTTAGAAGTGAGTTGTCGCTTTTGAATTTGCGATTGGAGAAAAAAGAAGAAAGTACGGATTGGAGGAGAAGATTCGTGTTGTCTCTCACTTTTGTGTTGTGTGTGCTAGGGCCTAGGGGCACTTAATAAAACTCAGCTCATTGGAGGGTTTTATGAATGAATATGGTCAAGTCATATGTATAGAAAAAAATAAAAAATTGAAGGCATAGAATGGTAACCATTTTTTTTTTTTTTTGGAATTAAAATTCAATGGAATGAAGAAATATTTACGTTACTCGGGGGAGAGTTTTTGGTTCTAATAAATGTTTTGGTGAAACGACTATTGAGTGACACTCAGAATTGGACAAACCTGAATTGTTCATGTATAGGTTTCGAGTTTCCAGTTCATTATCTGGGGGTTTCTTTATTTTTGGTTTTTAAGTTCATTTAATTATTTACTCAGAAGCTGGGTGAAGGTTCAATGGTGTAGTGCAGAAATTTTAGTTCTTGATGCATCAATACTCATCATGCATGATGGGTCTTGACTTCCTGCATTCAAGTTATGTGTTCTGGGCCAATCACATCACTAACTTTTGTACTTAATTGTTAATTAACTGTGATAATTACATGTTAATTAATGATGTGATTGGCCTAGTGCTCTCTGAATTTTATTCAGATTCATTTTACATTTTTTGGAGGCAATGATAGGAGCTAAGACTCAAATCTAAATGCCATTTGTCATTATTAGGTAACACATTCTGTTTCTCAAAGGTGATCATATTCATAAAACTGACTTTTGTTTACTGTCAACCATATCACTCAAAGGTGACTATATTCATAATACTGATATTTGTTTAACCTTCCTCACAACTTAGGAATTTTTTCTATCCATTGACTACTGAATATCTTCATATGCCTGGCTTATTGGTATTATTGGATTACCTTCTTGCAATTACTTTGTTTGATATCGTTAGTTTTGATCTTTACTTCTGGGCAGAACAAGGGTATAGTGTTGTACTCCCAGAGAAATTACAAACAGGAAAGTGGAACGTTTACAGGTATACCTCTTCCAATGTTCTTGATCTCGATTTTTATACATCATTCTGGGGCCAAATTTCTGAGTCTAATATTATTTTTAATTCTTTCTGGCAGATCTGTACGATCTCCTATGCAGCTGGTGACCAAGTTTCCTAATCATCCTGAAATTGGTACCCTGCATGATAATTTTGTGTGAGCATCACTCCTTTTTCTATGCAGAATTTAGCTTTGAAGTTTGAACTTCATAAGATTGATAAGTAATCTCAATCAACAGTATATGAATAAAAAAATATTTTTCGTGCCTAAGAAATTGATATGTATTTTGCAAACTCTGTTAATAATAGGCGCTCAGTTGACACCTTTCGAGACTACAAATATCTGGGAACACGTGTTCGCGTTGATGGAACTGTTGGGGAGTAAGCAGCTCAATTGTCAACCTATGACACTTTCTGTGCCTTCTTTGTTTTTTCATTCAAATTTACTTACATCCTTCTCATCATTTCCATTATTCCTTCACTTTTTAAGGTACAAATGGATGACATATGGAGAAGCAGGTACGGCCCGGTCAGCAATAGGTTCTGGTTTGATTTATTATGGAATCCCAAAGGTGACTTCTAGATTGTAGTTTCATTGTTGATTATTATTTTATTTTTTACAGAGTATCATGTAACCATGGTTTACACGTTCATTTTTAGGGCTCCAGTATTGGGTTGTATTTTATTAACAGACCTGAGTGGCTCATCGTTGATCATGCTTGCTCTGCATACTCATTTATATCAGTGCCTCTGTATGATACTCTTGGTATGTTATCTACAATTTATCAGGAAGTTTCTTGTCTTACATATCTACCTTGGCCTTACCTTCAGATTTAACAGCAAGAAACTGCTTGCTCTGTAGGTCCTGATGCTGTCAAGTATATTGTTAGTCATGCTGTTGTGCAAGTTATATTTTGTGTACCTCAAACATTAAATTTAGTAAGTATATCTGAGCTTCGTAATATGGCATATTCCTTCTGTTAACTTTATAATGAATCCGGTAGAATCATTAGTAACCATTTTGATGACTTAGTGTGAACTTGATGGATTTCCACATGCAAATACTCTGCATTGAGTATACTTTGTTGGCTTCTGGACCATGTTTGTGTAGATATTAAGCTAATCCAAACACGCACTAAGATGATTAACTTCTGTAGATCAATCAGATTTGCTAAAACAAAGAAGCTAAGGGCCTGTTTGAATATTGTTTTAAAAAACAGTTTTCTATTTTTAAAAACAAGTAAAAAAAACAAAACTTGTTGTCAATCCTTTCATTTTCATCTCCCTTCTCTAATCCGCTGAAATGGTTGACGACGCCCAGCATTCTGGTCACAACAGAGTGATGCGGCGGTGGCAATTGGTTGATGGTGTGAGGAGTTCCAGAAACAGCAGAGTGATGCTGCAGTGGCGGTCAGTGAATGGTGGTATGGCTAGGATGGTGGTGAGGGATCGAATGATGCAGTGGTGAGGGGTCCAACAACATGAAGGGGCCACCAAGATGGAGGTGTGACAGTGACTTGCTGTTGGTGGTCATATTTGGGGCTTACTGGTTCTGCATTGATGGTCCAAGACATGGTGGAGCACTAACAAGGAGAGATTGGTGGAGGTCTGAATGGAGGTAAAGTTGTCAGGGAGGAGGAGTGGAGGTGAAAACTATTATCAAACAGATTGTGTTCTTGTCTTTTGTTCTCAAAAATGGTTTTCCAAAACTATTTACAGAACAGTTTTTAAAAGCAAGAAGATCTAACAGTTTCAAACAGGTCCCAAATAATTGCTTTTTCAGCAACCTCATCCACTGGTCAGTAGTCAATAACATCTGTCGAATGGGAATGTAAGAATTTTTATCCCAATTTCCCATTCACCCAAGGAGTCAAGTTCCAGCGATTACAGGCTGATGTTTCAGTTAAAAGTTTTTAAGTTTAATTTTATATTATGTTTTGTTATCATGGTATACACAATTGCTGAATATATGTTATGACTTATGAGGATGATAACCTTTTATTTTTGGAGGATAATTTTTCTTTTGTTATCCACATTGTGATTGGCATCAACTAATTAGTTATCCAGTCATGAAATGAAATGTAGCTACTATCATATCCACTTTAGTTTAGTTATGTTATTAGCATATTATATATAACTTCCAGTCTTATTTTGCAAAAACTTATGTATCATGTCACCTGCCATTGCAGTTGCTGAGCTACTTGTCTGATATTCCAACTGTACGTCTAATTGTGGTATGTGTGAATTTATGGCTTATGTTTGAAATTAAATGTTCGTTTACAAAGTAGGTCATGCTGATTTTTAGTTAGTATGCAGGTAGTTGGAGGTATGGATGATCAAATTCCGTCAGTTCCATCCTCAACTGGAGTTCAGGTTATTACATATTCAAAGCTACTTAATCAGGTAATCTTCTTGTTTTCTGTGTCAAAGAATGTTGATTTTATGGAGCAATACATAGTGTGTTCATATTATATTTATCTGCTTCCCTGAATTAGTAAGGAAATGCCACTTCTGTGGTGCTCTTTCTATCTATCTATTGTGGTGTATCAGTTTTAAGTTCATTTTGTAAATGGTGTTGCTATTGATTTGATCTGCTGCTATTTGTTATGTTTGTTACCTCATTGTTTGTGTGGTTTTGATTTAGGGACGCAGCAATCTTCAGCCTTTTTGTCCACCAAAACCTGATGACATTGCAACCATTTGCTATACAAGTGGTACAACTGGAACCCCAAAAGTGCGTAGGTTCCCATAGAATTATGGTTTACTTTTTCTTGGTGATATATTTTTTCCCTAAAATGTTTTCTTTGCTTATAGTAGCTACATAAAGCATTTCTTTTTCATCTTTCTACTCAATAAATTCTGGTCAGGGTGCTATTTTGACCCATGGAAACTTTATTGCAAGTGTTGCTGGGAGTACTATGGATGAGAAATTCAGCCCTTCTGATGTGTGAGTCCTTTTTTATTGTATACAATGTTCATTGCCATTTTTTGGCTGTGACAGTTTATTCTAATGTCTTTACCTTAATTTCTTTTGATTTTCAGTTATATATCCTATCTCCCTTTGGCACACATTTATGAGCGAGCAAACCAGGTCATGACAGTACATTTTGGCATTGCAGTGGGATTCTACCAGGGGGTGTGTCTTTGACAAATTAAACTTATTTCTTTCTTTCATTTGGTTTATGTCTACTCATTTTGAATGGGCTTATGCTTTTATGAAAAATTAATGTGTTGTAATATAACTTTAGACTTGTATTGCATGGATCTGGTGATTAACTGATTGTAGCTACTTTGTAAGGCCCCGCTGTGTTCACATGTGGGGGAACGATCCATTTAGCGGGAGAACCTGTGTTCGATTCCTTTCGTGTGCAAAATTTCCTTTGGCTAGCAATGGTGTTGTTAAATGGCAGCGCCATGGCCGCTATGGTGGAATGGCATGGTGGATTTTTTGCCAACCGCCATAGGCAATTTGTGAAGGGAAGCCCGCTATGGCGGCGCCATAGGCCGCAATGGCATGTTGATATGGCGGAATTTTGGCCTTCCGCCATATTCCGCCATCCGCCATTGATAACATTGGCTAGCAACAGCCACGCACCGCGAGCGGGATTAGTCTCTAACCTAGTGGGTTGAGGGACACCCGTGGTTTCTGACCCAGGACCAAAAAAATAAGATTGAAATAAAGATCTTTCTTACAACACACTGTAGCATAAGGAGCCCATATAATATTTTTATGAGTCCAACATATTTACATTTTCATACTGGCCATTTCATGAAATGCTGCATTGATCCATAAAAGATTTCTGTCAAATAGCAGTCTTTTATTATAGTATTCTTGTGTTCCATATATACATATTTATGTATGTATGCATGGATTATAATGCAGCCTAAAGTGTAGAATTTCTAAATAATAATAGCAACCTTTTCTGCTTGACTGTTATTTTGTCTTTTCTGGTTGTGTAATATACTTTAAAGCACTACCTTATATGATGTGTTTAAGGTAGATTTTACGACAGTTATTTTTATTTTACTATATTTTGCAATATTATCAGATAAGCATAACATTTTCTTTTTAACATTTGTATGCAGGATAGTATGAAATTAATGGATGACATAGCTGCTCTAAGACCTACTGTCTTCTGTAGTGTTCCTCGGCTATATAACCGAATATATGCTGGGTAAAGTAATTATACATTTATACTGTGCTTTATAGAACTGTTTGTTAGCTTCTTGTGTGTTCATTGTATCATTCAATTGGATTTTTTTTTTTTTTTTCAGTATCACTAATGCTGTTAAAACATCTGGTGGTCTGAAGGAGAGACTATTTAATGCTGCCTACAATGCTAAAAGGCAGGCTTTATTGCATGGTAAGATATATTCACAATGATCTATCTTTTGCGTAGCATACATTTATATAGTTATTTTGCCTGATTTATTCATTATATTAGGACACTATTGTGCCCTAAATATTGATTCTAATTATACTTGTACCTTGGTTGTTCCCCTATCCTCTATTCATTGATGGTTATAAACTCCCTGTTTATATGCAAGATTTTGCCCTGCTCCATTTTTATTTCTCGTGGTGGGTTGAATCTTATTTTCAACAATAGTAGCATACTTGTTTTCCTAAAGTTGTATTTTGTCATTTAAATAGCTTGAAAATCCATATTTTCATTTGTTTCAGGGAAGAACCCATCTCCAATGTGGGACAGATTAGTTTTCAACAAGATAAAGGAAAAGCTTGGAGGACGAGTTCGGTTTATGGCATCAGGTGCCTCACCTTTATCACCTGATATCATGGAATTTTTAAAGATGTAAGTTTTGCATAATATTAATGTATACATTACTCAAGAGAACAGTCCTCTTATTATTATTTTTAATCAATTTTTCCTTGCTGAATAATATGTATACCTATTTTGCAGTTGCTTTGGTTGTCGAGTGACTGAAGGATATGGAATGACAGAGAGTACTTGTGTTATAAGCTGCATTGATGAGGGTGACAATCTTGGTGGTCATGTTGGCTCTCCTAATCCAGCCTGTGGTGAGTACTTAGTATGAACTCCACATCACATAGCTTGCAATACATTCGTGATTTAACCTGCTTGATTATATTTTAGGTGATATGTGACGTACCAATCAACTTGATCATGAACTGGCCAAATTTTATTTTATTTTTATAAAAAAAAAATTAGTAGCAACATCCCATCATTTGTAGTTATTCAAATTGTTCTTCCCTTGCAGTGCATGGAACACCGTGTCTGGTAATCTTAAAATGGTGGATTTGAACATTTCTACTTCGCCTTCCTTTTATGGAAGACTTTAAAAGATGAAATTATATTTAATTTATGTGAGCTGTAGCTTTGTTATGCCTAGTGCCAAGAGTTTTGTTCTTTTGTTTCAGAGATAAAACTTGTGGATGTTCCAGAAATGAACTATACATCTGATGATCAGCCCAATCCCCGTGGTGAAATTTGTGTCAGGGGTCCCCTTGTTTTTCGAGGTTATCACAAAGATGAAGCTCAGACGTAATTACCTTTCCTGTTCTTTGCTTCTTATGAATGAAATTTACCTTGCATGTTTAAAAGTACTTGAATTTCTATCAAATTGAGCAGGAGAGACGTCATTGATGAAGGCGGATGGCTACATACTGGAGATATTGGGATGTGGTTACCTGGTGGTCGTCTCAAAATTATTGATAGGTGAGATAGCATCATTTTAATTAAATTATAATCCATATTTAATAAGAAACATAGCTTCTTAACTTACCACCCGTCATTAAATTGATTTCTGTTTAATACTTTAATTCATCTGGCCGCAAGTCTGTTCAATGAGTAGACTTGAATGGCACTGAGTGTGAACGTGATATTTCCATGTTGGTACATTGTTCAGTGAGTGCTGTTGCTGTAAGACTTATAACTGCATACTGCCTCCATTTAACTTTTATATATTTAGCTTCAGTATAGTAAGATGTGCTTGAAACATGACACCCCTAGTTTCCTGTCTACTTTCTCAGCCCACTTTTTTCAACATTGACTGGATTTGTCAAGCATATGAATGAAAGCTGACCATTTTGTTATAGGAAGAAGAATATCTTTAAGTTGGCACAAGGCGAGTACATTGCTCCTGAGAAGATTGAAAATGTATATGCCAAATGCAAATTTGTGGCACAGTGCTTTGTATATGGTAAGGAAATAAATCATTCCCACAATTTTGGTGTGTGTGATCGTTTGTACTAGCTTGCTGATGCTTCTTTTTTCTTTGTAGGTGATAGCCTAAATGCTTCTTTGGTAGCTGTTGTCTCGGTGGATCATGATATCTTGAAGGCATGGGCTGCTTCAGAAGGAATAATGGTAGTATAAACTTTAAGATTGTTTTATTCTTTATTCCCATTTGTCTTGCATGTACTAAAAAGTCCATCTAGACAGTGCTTAAAAGTTAAAACTTAGTTTTACTTTGTGTTTGAAAACTTGAAATGTATTTTTTAACCAGATTACTCTAAGTCTACAATATACAGTAGTTTGGAAAATAAGTATGATAAAGACTTACTACTAATTTTGTGAAAACAAATTTGTAGGAGAAATTATTTAGCCTAGTAATTTAGAGCCTGCATCTACTTTTGGTTGCTAATAATTGTACCCGAAATAAAGTGAATATTTTCAATTGAGTTGAACTAACTTTTCTTTCACTTAATTGATGAACATACAAGTGAACTAACTTTTATTTGATTGGTGATCATACAATTGAATAAAAACTACATATATTGGATACAGTTTTATCCTAGAAGTTACTTCTGGATCAATTAAGGTCTTTATCACGGTTCTTTATTTTTTCAACTTTTTTCTTTTTGCATAAATTTAAGTAACAATTAGCCTCTGAGGTTCTTTGCACCTATTTTAGCACATGTGGCTCTTATTTGTATGATAGCTCTTCTATAATTAGTCTTTGTAAATTATATAGTCATCCTTTGGGGTTTGACAAAATTTTACAAACTGTTTAAAACCTGGGAAGTTTTTATTATGTTAAATCTTGAAATTAGACTGGCCCGTGTAATTTTGAAATCAAGAAAGTAGAATCCTGTATTTTATATCAAAATTCAAGGGAGGTTCAAGAAATTTCATCATTTTATTTTGCTGCAAAGAGTTGGTGTTCATTTATCGAAGCAGTCTGCAACATTAACTGATACCTCTATGTTTTGTGGGCATGGGTGCAGTATAATGATTTAGCACAACTTTGCAATGATCCAAAAGCAAGGGCAGCTGTCTTGGCTGAGATGGATGCTGCTGGACGAGATGCTCAGGTAAGTTATTCATTTTATGTTCCACTTACTCTTACCTTATAATTTGGCCTCATCTTTAATTAATAATATTAAATATCTGTATCTTTATTTGATACCCTGTAGCTTAGAGGTTTTGAATTCGTAAGAGCTGTCACTTTGGTGCTCGAACCATTTACGTTGGAAAATGGTCTGTTGACTCCGACATTCAAGGCAAGCTTTGAGTCCTAAGATTTTCTGTTTTTCATTTTAACCTGTTGTGTTGTGTTGTGTTGTGTGGCAATAAATCATGTTTTGTGTATGTGCATGCAACTTTTCAGATTAAGAGGCCTCAAGCGAAGGAATATTTCGCAAAAGCAATATCTGATATGTACAGTGAGCTCTCAAGAACTGATAATTCTCAGAAAACGTTGTGAAAATTGAGGGTCTCCCTCCCCTCACCAACCACAACATAAAAGAGAGAGGTATAAAGAGACGTGACTCATACGCATCGTAAGCAACATAGCAGAAGCATCCAATGGGAACGATCTTTGCAACTTATTGTTGTATTGTGTTGATAAGAATTGTGCTAGAACCCGAACGTAGCATTATTTATTTAGCTCAGTCCGTTAAGTTCAAGTTGCCTTACGCGATTTTTATAATTTTTTCTTTTGAATAAATGTTACTTAGTTTTTAATATATTCATTTCTATTATTATTATTTTTTTTCCTTGTGAATCTATCAATAGTTCAATACCTACCCATTCAATAGCATTTTGATATTTATTTATTTTTTCTTTTGGTGGGACTTCACTAACTAATGTTTGCGTGTGGGTATTTATGGCAATGGCAATTGTTATGATTTTTGTGAATAAAATAGAGTCGAAAAAATATTATTTTTTTGACATTATCTAATTGTTTTAAAAAGGATATTGATTATTTGTTAAATATTTAAAATGCTAACATGTCTCTTAGGAAAATAATTAAGGGAACAAAAGTAAAAAAAGTATTCATTATATTTTAAAAATATATGAATTATTTAATATTTATTTTTAAAGGACTCGAATTATTTAATAAAATAAATTAAATTCTTTTAATTTGTATTCTTGAAATATTGAAATAGAAGAGGGACTGGAAACTAGGAATACAAGGACATTTTTTTGGTAAACAACAGGTACTGTTTTGCATGTTAGGGGTGACATTTTTTTTATCCTAACTCTGGTACCAAGTTTATAACAACTTAGATCTCCTTGATTGTTAGTGATGACATTGGCATGCACCAAAGATTTTTTTTTTTGGAAAACATGCTCGTTTTAAATGGATTTAAATACTAATTATTAGACGAAGAGTAAATTTCTTTATCATAAACAAGAGATGTTAATAGTCAGATTCTAATGCCTCAATAAATTCCTTTTGTTTATGTATAATTTTAAGAGTTTGAATTTGCTGTAAACTATTTCTGCACAACCGCCCAATGACTCAATCTCATCTTAGGCGATGGTTGTGATAGTAAACTTTTTTTTAATTAATTGGTAATACGTATTTGATTGAACTGAATGATAAAGTTTTATTGGTTTTGATTGTGAAACAATTAAGTTCTTGTATTAAACAATTAACTATTGTAATATGATCATTTAGAAACCAGAAAACAGAGGAAAACCTTAAATTGAATGACATAAAGTGTTGGGCTCTCCATGGGTGGTTTCTAATAATAGCCTTATTGATCTTGAGACCGTGGATGGTTTATACACTTGGAGGAAAAATGTCCACAATGGTGTTCACGTCAGGAAGCGGTTGGATAGAGGTCTTGCTAATGCTGATTGGAGGCTCCTTTTTCCCCATGCTTTGATTGAGATTCTTGCTCCCCATAATTCTGACCACAACCCCTTATTATTGCACTGTTCGAAATCTCCCAGTAAGAAGCTTTCCTTGTTTCATTTTCAAGCTTGCTGGACGTCTCATCCTGATTTGATTATGAACAGTTAGTTTGCCAGACTTGGGAAAATACCAATGGTAGTGTCATGCATAAGTTGGAGGGTGTTCAGAAGGAATCTATAAAGTTCAACAAAGATACCTTTGGCAATATCTTCAAAAGGAAGCGTCTCTTGGAAGCTAGATTAAGAGGGGTGCACAAGCAGTTAGATGTTAATGTCACTTCTGATCTTGTCCAGTTTGAGAAATCTCTTCAGAGTCAGTATAATGAGGTGCTTGCTCAGGAGGAAATTCTTTGGTATCAGAAGTCGAGGGAAAATTGGAAATAAAAATTCCAAGTTTTTTCACAATAATCAGAAGAAGAAGGAACAAGATCACAGGCTTATTTATTGACGGGGTGTGGTGCTCAGACAGCTCTCTATTAAAGGCGGAGGCCCAAAAATTCTTTAAAAATTTGTTTCAGAATTCTGACAGGTGCTTTCCTGATAGTCTCCATATTCAGCACTTCCCTACTCTAGGGGAAGATTGTCGTGATAGCCTTCTTCTGCCTGTCTCCATGCATGAGGTTAAGACTCTAGTGTTTTATATGAACCCCTACAAAGCTCCGGGAGTCGATGGTTTTCAGCCAATATTTTATCAGAAGTATTGGTATATTGTGGGACAAGCAGTTTGGGAGTTTGTTTCTAGTGCTTTCATTTCAGGGAATATTCCTCCAAGGTTGATTCTCCTACTGCTTTAAAAGAGTTTCGCCCTATAAGTCTGTGTAATGTTCTGATGAAAATTATTTCCAAAGTGTTGGTGCACAGAATTCGGCCTTTCTTGGATACTATCATTGGTCCACTCCAGAGTAGCTTTATTCCAGGGAGAGGAACTACTGACAATGCTCAAGTTAAGCTTGTGAAAGAGGTGCTGGATAATTTCTGTTTAGCCTCGGGGTTGAAAGTTAATGTCCATAAATCTCGTTTCCTAGCCTCAAAAAATGTTCTGCAGAGAAAAATCTCAAAATTTACTTCAATTATTAATTTTTCCCATACAACTAATTTAGGTAAATATTTGGGATTTCCTCTTTTATTGGGGAAAGTTAAAAAAAAGTGACTTCTCCTTCATTATGGATAGAATCAATAGTATGCTGTAGGGGTGGAAGAGCAAGTTATTGAACCGTGCAGGGCGAGTAACTCTTGCTAAATCTGTTATGGCTGCCATTCCACTTTACACTATGCAGAATTTGTGGCTTCTGGAAGGTGTGTGCGATGATATTGATAAATGCATACGTAACTTTATTTGGGGCTCACCTCACTCTCATTGGGTTGGATGGGATACAATAACTCAACCGAGGAATAAAGGAGGATTGGGTATTAGACAAGTCAGACTTTCTAATATTGCCTTACTCGGGAAGCACTCTTGGTCTCTTTTATATGAACCGAATAAAATGTGGGTTCAAATTATAAGAGATAAATATTTTCATGGGATGGACTTGTTACAAGCTGCTTTAAAGAAAGGAAGTTCATATAGCTGGGCATCTATTTTTAAAGCGTGGGATCAACTGAAACCAGCTTTTAAGTATAGAGTTGGTAGAGGTGATATCTCTTTATTTTATGCTCATTGGTTAGATGAAGGACCAATATGTGGCAAACTGGATTACGTACACATTAGCGACACCCAGTTGTGTATAAAAGATGTGCTGGTTGATGGTGCTTGGCGTTTGGGACAGATCTATTCGTCCATTCCTTTGAATATTAAGCAGAAAATGAGTTCTATTGTCCTGAATGAAAGCATGGAAAACATTATAACATGGGGTCCCTCCAACCTTGGCATCTACACTGCTAAATCCGCCTATGATTGGTTACTTCCTGAGCCTGACATTCATTCAACTTTCACTGGGAGCTGGAACTGGGTTTGGAAGCTTAATCTTCCAGAAAACATCAAATTCTTTTGTTGGCTAATCCTTCATGGAAGCCTCCCAACTAACCAATTCCGTTATAAACGGCATGTTTCTTTTCTTTCTACTTGTTTCAGGTGTGGCTTGGAGGATGAAAGCACTACTCACCTTCTTCGGGACTGTGCTCATGCTAAAAGTATATGGTCCACACTTGGATTTGACAGCATCCATGACTTTTACAACTTGGAAGATGTTGACTGGTTCTACACTCAGCTGTGTCAGAAGAGGAGCACTTTATTTGCCTGTGCCTGCTGGTATATTTGGCGGTCCAGGAATGCAGAGGCTTTTGAGGACAAAGTTTGGACACATTGGTACACTATTTCTCAGATAAGGTCCACCATTGAGGTGCTGCTATCATCTACCACCAAGGACTTTACTCAGTCGACTCAACGTCTTGTTTCTTGGTCTCCACCAGCTCGTGATTTTTTGAAGATCAACTCTGATGGAAGCTCTATAGGCAACCCGGGGCTGTCTGGCTTTGGTGGCATTGCTCGTGACTTCTCAGGCAACTGGATGTTTGGCTATTCAGGCAACTGCGGCTTTACAACAATGATGAATGCTGAACTGCAAGGCATTTTTAATGGATTATCTTTGGCGTGGAACAAGGGCTTCAGGAAGGTTATTCTCGAGTCTGACTTCCTAGCAGCAATCAAGCTGTTATCAGATGAGGTTTCAATCTGGCACCCTTATGCATCTTTGATTAATATGATCAAGGACTTGAAGCAAAGACAATGGCAACTCTCTATTCAACATACATTGAGAGAAGGAAATCAGTGGGCTGACTGGTTGGCTAAACATGGATCATCTTTGTCCGATTCTTTGTTCATTTGAGACTCTTGCCCTCGGGATATTTCTTCCCTCCTCTTGGCTGATGCCATGGGAATTAGCTTTGTTAGGTGTTAGTCTTTTGTTATCTTCCTGAATGATCAAAAAAAAAAAAAAAAATTGAATGACATAATTAATTAACTTTTGGCCGTCTTGACTTTAAGTGGTGCCGTCGCGTGCCTTGATGCAAATACTCGCCTAACAAACCAATTATGATCAACCTAGAACCATCATTCGCAGAGCACGCTTTGTTGCATTACTACTTACTTGGTCCCGTGAGGCTCCAACTGCAACAATAGGAGCTCTGTCGAGATCATACATGTATGCATTCATATCCTCACTTTACCTTTTTTTGTTCAACAACAAAAGATAAATTTTTGGGAGTTCCTTTTAAACCCCTTAAGCTCTCTTATATATCAGATTTTCACTTCATCATATGTATCACAAAGACAATAGAATCAAATTTTTATTTATTTCAACCTATACCCTTAAATTCACACAATCTTAACCCTTTAAAATCCTATACGCAAAGGAAAAATACATTTAAAATACTGAAATCTATTTAAAGAATTGAATCTCAACCGATGTTTTTTCATACATACAGAACTACCTGTACCATCCCATGTTAGTAGGAAAAATACGTTGTAAAATTGTAATATATCTAATATATGTTTTCTTTGTCATTCAAAATGGTTTACAAACGTGCCAATGATCTAGACGAAGGAGTTGAAGAAATTCCCTTGGTCAGTTGCAATACAAGAAAACCAAAAGAAGTCCATAAACCAAACTAAACAAACACTTTCTTATTAAACGTAGCTAGAGAAAGCAAGTGAA
Source organism: Pueraria montana var. lobata (assembly GCA_026413185.1). Taxonomy (NCBI): domain Eukaryota; kingdom Viridiplantae; phylum Streptophyta; class Magnoliopsida; order Fabales; family Fabaceae; genus Pueraria; species Pueraria montana. The sequence continues at coordinate 87,788,817 of CM048647.1, read as the reverse complement.
AGGATTCCCATGGCCAAACCCACCATAGCAAAAGCTCCCTTTAGAGCAATCAATGGGGCAGCATTGCTAGGAGAAGGAGCAGGCACATTGGAAGCTTGAACTGTTGGAGAGGCCAAAGCTGATGGAGTAGGTGCCTCTGCAGAAACCTTGAGCACGTTTATATCAACCTTCTGTCCTGCTTGGCAGTGGCCAGGGACACCACAGAAGAAGAAGTGGTGGCCATGATTGGTTATGTTGATGGAGTCATTGCCAGTGGTGAAGGTAGCAATAGGGGATGATCCGTTGCATGTCTTGTACATGGCATGCGTCACTCGCATCACATTGTGGAATTTGGCATTGTATTCAAATACTGGACAAAAATACAAATCACCAACACAATTTGAGTTATGTTATGTTGATACTAATAATCATAATTAAGTAAAGACCATGCTCTATAATGATTTTGGGTTGAATGTTTATGAAATATACTATGTAAGTGTCCGCGGTGAGGCCAACAATCTCATTGCATGTTGTTTTGTCTCTTCATCCAAAAGAGCTCGTGCAGAGCACCAGAGCACAAAAAGTTAATGCAAGTGGAAGTGGTGGGTCATGCTGGTTTACAACTATCGTCATGAAACTGATGTGTAAAAGGCTCTTATATAAGAATAAAAACCATAAGAAAATAAAAAAATAGTGTACAGATGAGTAAAAACCAAGAGTTTTATGTAGGGGCCCTCCTTGAACACATACTTTATCTCAATAATAAAGAGAAACAAGATTAAAAATGGAAATGCTAGCCATGGAAGTGCAATGGTGGGGTCTTGATGCAAAAACAAGAAAAGAAGGAATTAGAGTTTTCTACACCCAGCTGGACATTACTGAAATTTATTTGAAATCACAAGTTTTTACGAGTCTCATCTATGATTTTATAGTTTCTAATAAATTTTAGACAACAATACAACTATCTTAGAAGAATTGCGTCAGAGACTGTATTATTAGCACTTCTCTTATTAGAAAAAAAGGTATCACAGAATTGCAAAATAGTGTTAGTATTGTTTGTTTTCTTATCATTCTGAGAAGAGGATGCAGAACTATCAAAAGGACTTTTCCATTTTCCAAAATGATTTGAGCTCATCTGCTAACAATGAACAAAAACCAACACAGTTCCATAAACAAACCATGCCAATCGGAGTGAGCAAACTTACTGATAGTGTCACCAATTTGGAAGTTCTTGATAGCAGCCCATTTCCTGTAGTCTATGTTGCCAAGGGTAGTCCAACCAGCAGAGTCCCCAACCTTGTACACAGCTGCATATGAAACCTGCACAATTGCCATCACTGTGAACAAAACCACACCTCTCTCTACCAAAGCCATGGTTTCAACTTTCAAGCCCTGCAGAAGTAATTAGAGATCCTTCTTGTTGTTTGTTAATTTGTATCTCCTTTTCCTGAGGTTGGGGTCTTTATATATCCTTTTGACTACCTGGCTTTGAAGGCGTTGGAAGTTGGAACTTGAAGAATGGCAAAGTGGATGAATAGGTCCCAGTCTTTCTTTTTCTTTAATTGATTGGTTTGTTTGATGAAAACCTCATAATCTCTGTTAGCACTATTTTACAAAAGGGAAATGTGGCCCGCATAATCTGATTAATCTCAAACTTGATGGTTTGCATAGTTGCGGTGGGTCTGAGTAATAAGTGCTCCACTGCTCCTACTTTGCCTTTTGTATCTTATGTCCCTCTAACATTGAAAATGTAACTAACTAAAATGGAGTAAGTATGTGGATTGTTTTGACGTTGCAAATCTAACATAACAATCCGTTGTTCTTACGTTTAATTGCATCGGAAACTGTGAAAATATTTTTTTTTTACAGCAAAACTGTGAAAATATTAAAACAAACACGTAGTTTTAAATTTGCTATAAAGTTTAAAAAATATGTTTGCGAATTTTAATGCACAATTATGAATTCCAATATGTAAACGAAGAAAAAAATTGTTGCTTTGAAAGTAAAAATACTTTTAAATTCTTCTAACGTTAATCTAAACATGTATTAAGTAATTTACTTTAACACTTTTTTTAAAGAATTTTATAACTGTTTTTTAGAGGATAATTTTTTAAAAAAAATTAGAAGTTAAATTTTTAATATAACATTTAACGTTATTAAAAGTTTTATTTTTTCTTTAATGTTTTTATTTATAAATATCTTTAAAAATATTTTTACTATTTGTCTTTATTTTACCTTACTTTACTTTTGAAATGTTTAATATTGTCGGGACTGAAGTGTTTGGAAAGATTCAGTTATATTTTTTATTTCCTAAAAGAGAAAATTTATTCTTCTCAAAAAAAAAAAAAAAAAGAAGAGAAAACTTATTATTTTGGAGATCAGTTCCCATACGTCCTAATATATGACTCAGAAATGCTATTCAGTACGAATAGCCAAGTTACCAAAATGATAAATTTGAAATTGACGAGCAGATTTTCTCAAACGACCAATACCATACACGTCCTTAAAAAAAACGAAATAAGTTTTCTCAATTTATGTTTGCAACTAATTTTGTACAAATTAGTGTCATAATTTTTGTACTACAAAATATTTCTCACAGCGTGTTTGAATTCACAATAAGTAACCATGACGCATGTCATCAGAAGCAACGATTCGTTTCTTTTACATAAAAAATTACATGAATTTTGCAGAAATGTGAATCATGACAGCAGTTCTAAACTCGCTATCATATGAGCAGCGTCAAGGAACGGTTATAATACTTTAGATAAAAAAATATTTATTTCTGTATGGTTAGATTTATTTTGGACATATTTAGTATCACATTTACATTTTATTTACAAATGCACGACCAGTCCAATGATTTAGCATAGTTCTTATAACTATTTTCTCTCGATTTCGAGTGTTAATTCATCTAACATTATCCATATGGGTAAAGCTGGTTCTTCAGGGAAAATTAAATTCCCCGTATAAAAGATTGAAGAAGTCATAATTTTTAGTGGTACACTACAGAAGAGCAAACAATTATAAATAGTCTAATAAAAAACACCCGATTATTAAATTGAAAGTAAATTTTGATGATTGGTATGATATTAAATCCTTGATATTCTATATCCTACTATTTGGGTCTGTGCTGCTACTGCACTTCATCTGCTACAAAAACTTGTGGGTGCCGTGATGACCACTTTTGTATTTTCATTTGTAACAAATAATTGGTGACTGTCATCATAGATGGCAATCACCATACGTTGTTTCCATTTGATGATCACATTTCTTTGCACATCAGAGAAGCATTAAGCATGGCACACGCTTTATACAACTTCCAATTGAAAGCTACATATCATTTTTTGTGTATCAAATTCAGGCAGTAAGCAGTTCTCCAATAGGACCAATACAAATAAGTTAAAACTTTTATTTTATTTAAATGCAGTTACATGTTTTTGGTAGCTAGCTACTGTTATAAGAAACTCATCACAATCGCAGAGAATTAAGACTTTGACTTCAATCAAAATTGAGTCCTACTTTACCTAAATTTCCCTACGCTGCTTGCCACGAATTATTAACACCAAATGTACCGAATTTGCAATTAACGTTTCATAATGTTAGTATTATTCATTCCCCTAATACATTGTCTTCCTTGAGGTTGGTACAACCCAATTTAGAGTATTTTTCCAACAAATGGCTTCATAAAGAACCCCTCATTCATATTTGGTGCAATGTAATAAAATACATCATGACTCCTACCATTGATCACCATACCAACCATGCGTCCAGCTTAATGCTCGTTAATTTATTTGGTAGTTATACTACAATTTTCCATTTCTAATCTGAAGCTATTGCATCAGAATTATTCTTAACATATGCTATTCGTTGTTGCAGGAAAGAAAGAAAAAACAGAACTAGCAAAAACAATTTAAACAAAAGACAAACAATATGCTAGGACTAGGCTTTTGCTTTCTGAAAGAAAGGAGAGAAAAAAAAAATATGAACATAGTAGTATAGTACACGTTATATGACTCACATAAGCATTACAATGTTACACACGTAGGCCACTAACATAGGGGAATGATAACTTGGTTAGCTGTAACAACCAAATCTAACCAAACACTCCATAGAGTCTAAAAAACTCATTAGACAAACCAAATTATTTGCCAGAATTCGTCAAATTTACAACTGAGAAGCCAGATTAAATCCTTGGACATTCTAATTTCTGCTTGGTCAATTGTCAGTGACCACTTTCTCTTCTTTAACACAATCATCTTCAATAAACCTCTTCCACAGCCAGTGCTGCTTCCACACTCTCTCTGTCATCTCTTCAATGGGGACATTCTTTGTCTCGGGAAGCAGGAAAAGCACGAAGGTGGACATGATCAAGACACATCCAGAGAAGAACAAGAAGATGCCAAACTTGAAGAAGCACAGCATTGAGAGAAAGGCCTGTGCAATGACAAATGTGCAGAGCAAGTTGACACACACCGCGATACTCTGGCCAGCTGAGCGAGTCTCCAGTGGGAATATCTCGCTTGGGATGAGCCAACTAAGAGGCCCCCATGACCATGCAAATGCAGAAACGAAAATGCACACCATCACAACCACCAGCACTGCAAAACCCTTTGAGAGGTCCTCAGAATGGTCCTTCACCTTCATTCCTATTATAACTGCTATCACAAATTGAGACAGGAACATCTGAACTCCAGCTTCCAATAAGAGCATTCTCCTCCCGAGTCTGTCTACCGAATAGATTGAGACAATAGTGGATACGACATTAACAGCACCAGTAATCACAGCAGAGTAGAGAGAAGCATCGTTCTTGAATCCCAATGTGTTGAACAGAACCGGGGCATAAAACATTATGGCATTGATGCCAGTGAACTGCTGAAAAATCTGTTTTTCGAAAACACCCAAATGGAATAAGAATCAGATCAATCAGGAAATTTCAATTGTACATACTGATCCAGCTAAGAATAACGTATTGTTTCAATTATGTTAGGAAAAGAGTGAACATACAAGTTTGTACCCAAAAGTGGCAACTTATGTTAATTTGGTACTTTCACTACAGATTCAAGGATTAAGCCTATGATTATTACCCATTGAACAATCATTTGCACACTTTACAAGAAAGCACTTATATATACTATTTTAGTCATATTACTAGTAAGGATAAAATCTCTAGCACACTCCTCTCACATTGAATATTGACTGTCTGTCATGACCTAATAATATTTGACGGGATAGACCCAACATGAATCATTAAAATAGGCTCTAATAGTATATTAAAATTTGGATTTAGACTCATCTCAAATCGAAAGTTAACTCGTGTAAGAATTGTCTCCCACTTATATAAATTATTTTGGTCACATTACAACTAGTAAACGTGAGATCTCCAACAAATGAAAAACTAAACACAGACACAAAAGTTGATAAAAAAAATTATAATGAAGTTGATAGATTAGTAGACTAAATTATATATACGTAAATTTTTAGGGACCAAATAATTGCAAGTTGACACCAAAACAAATTGTATACTTAACTCACAGGAAAATGTTTGAGAACATAACACTGACCTGCAGGGCAATGGAAATGACTAGCTGTGGTCGGTTCCTGCGCTTGAGGATGTTCCTGAAAGGGTGCTTGACCTCTTTGGCCACACTACTTGCGTCAACAAGCTCCAAGAACTCAGGTTCAATGTTATCAATGCCACGAATCTTTCTCAGCACAGCTTTTCCTTCTTCCAAGTGACCACGCTCAATGAGACTGTTTGGTGTGTCCACCACCAAGAAAGCCCCCAAGGTCAGGAGCAGTGCTGGTAAACCACCCAAACCCAGAGATAGCCTCCAACCCCACCCACCTTTTATTCTGTTGTTTTTGCTCAACAATAGTCAGCGTCACCAACAATGAACAACAGCCCAAGGTAAATCAAAACAAAACAAATGGCACATGCTTTAGAATTCGATTATCTACAACAAATTCAAAATTATTTTGCATGAGAATCAATTACCTTGCATTTTTTATCATTGAACTCTAGTCTACATTACAGGATTTCTTTTTCTTTACAATTTGAGTTCCGCAAAAATGATACTACGTCTATATCAGTTTACACAACTTGGGATCCGAATTTGAGACCTTAAGTAGAAACAATTCTGTACCATTTATCCAAGCACTCAGTGGTTGCTAATTTTTTTTTTTTTGGTAACAACGGTTATTAGGGCCTTTGGCTCCCACCCAGGTATCTTTCGTCCATTAGATCAGCTATGAAACTAATCTTGGATCCAAAGCTTAGTCACACTTAAACTCCTCGTCCATCTCCAAGGATATATTCTGTGGGATCGAACCCCAAGTTCTCCCTCACAAACTCAGGTTGTTGCCAAAGGTGGTTGTTATAAATCTTTGGTTTAAATATTTTTTTAGTCATTGTAATTTAGCACATTTTTACTTTTCGTCCTTACAAATTATGTTTGTTTTGTTTTTCGTTCTTAAAGTGCTTTAGATAACGGTTTTTTCACTATTCAAAACACTATCTAAACCATTTTAAGGACGAAAAACAAAAAACACATAATTTGCAATGACTAAAACTGGAAAAAAAAAATTGCAATGATGAAAAACAAAAAAACTCTAAATTGCAAAGACTAAAAAGATATTTAAACCTAAATCTTTATACTAATAAAGTATTTGCCGATAAAAAAAACTAATAAAGCATTAAATGTTTCTTTAAAATATTAAATATATTTCTTTTTTTTCTTTAATATTTATCCATAAAATATTACTAATGAAAAATTATTGAAGGATTTGAAGGAAAATATATTACTCCCTCTGTCCTTATTTATAAGACCCATTCTAGAAAATTGTTTATTCCTTTTTATAAGACCTTTTTCTAATTCCTAGATGTATTAATTATTTTTTCTTATAATATCTTGATTAATTATTCTCTCTCCAAACATTAATTAATTAGATGAGAAACAATTAAGTGAAGAGATGATTAATTTCAAAAAAAAGTTAAGAGCATTTTTTGAAGAACAATAACAGATTAATGTGATTAACTAAATTAACTACTTTTTTTAAAGGGTGTGAATTAGTTGAAAGGATGTTATTAATAGGGGTGGAGGGAGTATTATTAATCTACTACATTCGTCCCTTTTTATAAGATGTTGTTTTGAAATTTCCTTATCCTTTTTATAAGACTCTATTCTAATTGTTCCTTGCATTAATTATTTAATTTTAAAAATTAAAAATCCACTATTATTATTCTCTCTTCATGCATTAATTGTTTAAGGGTAAATTTAAAAAAATATTACAAATTCAGACAAATTTAATGCTAATATTTAGATTAGTCAATTTTTTTAATAAGCGTAAATTAGTCAACAATATCTTATAAATAGGGACGGAAGTAGTATTAAATTTTTTGAATGTTCATGAAGAGGGATCAGGGATGAATGTTTATATTATTAATATCTTTGTGAAGGTTTATTAAAACAGTGATGAATACAATGTTTTTTTGGTCAGTACAAATTTTCACATTAAGTCATTAACCAACCATTATGCAAGTTCCTCAAAAAAAAAAAAAAAAAAAAAAAAAGAAAACCATTATGCAAGTTAACATTTTTGGGCCTGGACCATGAGGGCCTTCACCAAGATGGGTTACCAAACCAAGACTCATGGGAAGCAATTGATGAAATCATGAAAATGAAAATTTGTTGTTTCTATTCCCACTAAAAAAATGAAAAAGAAAATAATTGTGGCCCGTTTCTTAGAGGAGGGACTTTATTGGATGGTCAGAAACAGACACTTGTCCTGTAATCAGATACTCCGTGCTTGCTTGAGTTGCTTCTCGCCTTTGAACCATTTATGAAGGCCCAAAACACTAAGCAGAGTAGGCAATCAAGCATGTGCTTTTTTTTTTTTTTGTGTGAATCAAGCATGTGCTTGACTTTTGGGTATGTGAGAGGAGTAATAGAAATGGTTAATTGTGTTGATTTTCTATGCAGCATAATCTCTTTGGAGGACAACTCTCACTATAGAAAATGGCCATCAATTTTCAAAATTTTGACCAGCACCACTCTCACTATAACCATTAATTCAATTTGCTGACTAAAACTAAGTGATGCTTTCCCTTGAGCATGAGTAATAGTAACACTGAGGAGATTAGTTAAGCTTCTAATGGATATGATTTGTTCTATACAGTACATTTTAAGTTTTTAACACACACAAGTCGTATGATTTATTCAAAGAAAAAGGATGAAATTGGGAGCATGCACGCAAGAAACTTACTTGTTGGTGGCGTAGTTGACAAGGTTGGCAAAGAGAATGCCAAGGGTGATATTCATCTGGAACAGTATATTCAATGCTCCACGTATTCTTGAAGGTGCGATCTCTGAAAGGAAAACTGGCACGGCCTGTCATAAGCAACAAAAATGAGTGAGTTCCAAAAGGTACTCATTATTACTATTCCACCTCATACCATTACAATAATTAGTTAAATAATTTATTTTTCCATTATAAATTTTATATTAGACCCAAATCGGCTTAGCTTTATCGTTTATATGGATAAGATGTAGATAGAATTTGTGAACTACAGAGAAAAAAAGTAGCACAAGTTGAAGTTTTGGTTGCACTTTCAATATCAAAAAGAGAGATTCTTAGCCATAAAATATAAGCGACTTTATATAATTAAAGGAGAGAAAATACAAAGTGATCTCCATCAAGGGTCGTAAACGTCAAATAGTAAGAAGAACTTAAAGCCTAAAAGGTGGGTTGGAGTTTGAAGAAAGACGATTAAGACTTTGGGAGTGCATGCCAAGGAAGCCTTTGTACAGTTATCAATAAAAACTATCGGTTTTAATTATAAACTTGCCTTCCATTGAAGCATGGTGATTCATATTATTGTGGGGACATTCGTGTCTACTACATGACAATTCCCTTTCTACAATTTTTTTTTAATTTATCATTATCTTGATAATTATATTTTAATCCTTTAAGTTGGTCAAATATGTCGGCCTCGTTCTCTCTCTGTAATTAATATATACACACCAAACCTAGTAAAAACTACAAAACCTATTTTTGTCTTAAACTAATGTAATATTTTAAAATTAATTAATAAATTATAAAACTATATTTTTTACCCTAATAAAATAATTTTTATACATGATTTTAAAAAACATTTAAGGAGGGCTGAGTTCCACCCTTGCTCTCTTGAATCTGTCCTTATATACAATTAACACGTATCATAGATATGCCACGTCTTCGATCTGCTTAACGAACGTTCTTTTATAATTTTTTAAACAGAATCAAGGTTTTATTTTCCTACGGACATCAAAACCATATACTAATACAACGTCTTTACCGTATACTTGTATGTTTGAGTTAATGTTTGTAAAATTGATTGAATAAAATTAATTTTATAAAATTAAAGTAAAGTTATTTATATTTGAATATTTCTATTTTAAAAATAAGTTAACAATAAAACTTAGTATAAGCATATTTTTTAATACGTGTCCGTTACTTATGTCTATAATGAAATTCACATTTTTAATGTGAAAGTAACTCGTAAAAGTAACTCTAAGTTGTTTGAGCCAATACGTGCGTTAGAGGATATATGACGCCGAACCAAATATATGATAAATTTTGTTATCTAATGCAAATACTAATTATTTGATGTTTGGTTTTACTTTAAGAATGCATGTTATTTTACAAAATTGTGTTCAATACATACAAAAAATGTAAAAGTTACAAATTATTACTTCAAAGTGAGATGCGTCAAAGAAGCGTGGGCGTGTAATTAAACATGTTTTTAAAATTACTTTAACTTAAAATTAATTTTAGACTAAAAATCAAATTTTAAATGTGGAATCAAATAAGTTAACATTTACCTAAAATTATACCAGTATTATCTTTTAACGTAAAAGTATCATTGTTATTTTATGTGTAAAAACTTAATAAGTTGACGTGAGGTATTGACATGTTGTGTCCATTTAACTACCTACTCTTAAAACTAAAGTCTTATCTTAATTCATTTTTGTAATGTGTCACGTAACTTCTCTTAATACCCACATGATATTTTACTAATTTAGTAAAACATAATATTAATTAAAAAATGCAATAATAAAATCATGTGTAAATGTCACATAATAATCAAACACTACAAGTTATCATCGTATATAATCTCCAGGGAAAGATTAGCGACACATCTTTATATATAAGATATATATATATATATATATATATATATATAATTATGAAGGATATATATAATATATTGTGATAAAAAATGGAAGAAAATTACTAACCTGGTTAGCAAAACCAACTCCACAGCCAAGTAAGAGCCTACCAATGATGAGCATGGCAAGGTTTTGAGCAGCAGCATTGAAGGCAACACCAGCTATGAAGATGAAGCCTGATATCAACATGGTGGCTCTTCTTCCCTGCTTCCGAGTAATATGCGACGCGAAGAACGTCGCCGTTAAACCCGCAAGGTACAGACACGATGTGAATAGTTGCAGCTTTTCATTGTCGTATTTGCAGTAGTTGCTCTCCACCTCCTTCTCTTCCACTGTCTTTCTGTACACCTCCGGAAAAAACTCTTTCAGGAATGGTGGCATGGATGTCACCCCACCTGATTCAAACTCACCAAAAGTAAAAAATTTATATTTTATTTAATTATAATGGTACATATGCAACACACTTCTATTGCACTTGAAAGTTTCATGAAATGACTAAGAAAGTGAAACATGCGTGGTTAAAGGGAAAAAAAAAAGGATGAGTTTAAATATATATGATACTTATATCATATTCTCCCAACCAACATCAGTTTCATATAAAATTTACGAATATTTATGTTGGAATTATAAGATTAGTCCGATGATTAAAGGGAGAAGGAGAAGAAAAAGATAGTAAATTTGAATCCCTTTTATTAACAAAAAAAACTTACAAATTAACAACTAAATTAAATGAAGACTTTTCCGGCCAAAAAATGAATATGAAGATTTTATTTTCCATATATAAAAAATAAAATATCTGAAAATAAAAGGTTCTATTCCATTTCTTTTTCTCTTTTTTGTTTTAAAATTTATTTTCTAAAATAATTTCACGACACTAGACAATTAATTTCTCATAAAAATCAGTATTAAATTTGAAATTTGTTTCCCAACAAGTGTTCTAAATTAAAAAAAAAAAAAAAACCTGTGATATATATTTCTCATATTCTTCTGATTTGTAGTCTATTCAAGGGTGTGATCGTCATTTGAATGCATGTGATGAGACGTAAGTGAATGTTTTTTTTTTTTTTTTTAATTTTTAAAAATAGAAATGAAACACCCTAAACCTCGTCTCGTTTTCTTTCTTTTTTTTTTTTTCTTGTAGTTTTTATTCCTTTAAATGGAAAAAAAAAATCGAAAGCTACTTATTATAGGTGAGATACTACGACAAAATTATCTAGTCCCATCTCCCATGATAAGTTGAAGAAATTAAACATGCAAATTAAGGTTTTATTTTAGGAACCGATGATTCAATTGAGATAAGAGAGGGAGTTGAATGAAAGCATTAATTACCGGAAACGCCAATGTCGTATCCAAACATAAGACCTCCGGTAGCAGCCATTATGCACGAAAGGATGACGATTGGAGTTATCTTTGCCTCAAAATCGTTGCCGCTTCTTGTGAACCCTCTGCCAGCCATAGTTATTTATTTCCGATAAGGAGCAACTAGTCCTCGCTTCAATGTTTTTCTGACTGAATAGAGTGAAGAATGTTTTTACCATCACTTGCCTGATTAAACTTTGATTTTATAACCATTCAAAAAGAGTTTCAATTTGCTTTTTCTTTCTTTAATTTTTTAATTTTATTTTCCACATCTCATACACTTTGGAAGAACGACAGAAAGAGTGATACAAGTAATAAATGATGTAACAAAACAAAAAATAGAATAAAAAAATGCAAGGTAAATGTAAAAATTGAGGTGAAAGAATCAAGAAGGGGTGAATTAGTACTTGGAAAATGCTACTATTTGTTACGAATTGCTTTCGTCAAAACCACATGACTATGTTTTCCGTCAAGTTTAATCTTATATATTTTTTATTTATTTTTAATTAATGTTTATTTTTAAAAAATTATTACGTTCCATGTCAGTTTTAGCACAATTTTTGCATCTTACCATTTGTAACAAGAGCTTCTACAGCCTTTGCAGCAAAGAAAGTAACTTAATTTTTACCGGCGCCGGAACAAAATACATGGAAAGTAAAAATCTGTGAGAGACTGCAGAAAGCTGTAGTGCATGTAGATAACTTCTGCTGCAGAGGATCTGGATACAATATAAACACATCAAAATAATGGAAGAGAATTGCACAGTGATGATTTATCGTGGTTCATCCTCAACACATAACTATATTCAGTATCTAAGCAACGATTGTTGAGATTTTTTTCATTTCAATTCAAAAATTTTCTTACAGAGACTCTCTATAATGTTACCCACACTCTCTTTTCACTTGAAACAACAATGTGTCTGCAAGGATGGATGAAAATCATTCTTCTTTATTTCTCTTCTATTTGCCTTCTTTGATTTTTCAGGAATGTCTTATATTTGTAGTCATTGTGTGTTTCCATGATTCTTACTGACTGTTGGGATGATATTGGGGTTCAAAAAATATAGTCTCCTTAATTCATGAAATGTCCAACCCACAAAAATAAGCAAATTCAAAGTAGTTGCTAATTCAACTTGTCTTTGTCCATCATGGGTTATTGTATTTGCAATTTTTGGATTTGACTCTTTAAAAAAAAAATAGAGTAAATAATCTTAATTAATCATTGATAAGAAAATCAACTTTTGATATTCTAACACATATATGATTTCTTATGCATGTGTATATAATATCAATCGATACACATAATTTATTCAACTTAACTTTTCTACATGCTCAAAGATGTAACCATCATCATCGAAATTAAAATTCCAACACTATGTATAAAAAATTACAACAATTATTTCTTTATGTACCAGATGATTTGACATATAAACATTTTGCAAGAGGTATAAATAAGAATATAAAAAAATTATGTGGAAAAATTAGGGTCTATTTTCTTTGATTATGGAAATGGTGTGGGAATGAGTGATAGGAAAGTGGTGGAATTAGGTATGCTAGTTGTATTATTTAAATTGATTAAATTTTATTTGATATCATTAATTTTTAAGAAATATTAGGAATATATAAGATTAATTTATTATTTGTTTATTTATTTATATTATCTATATATGATACGCTTAATTTTTGAATAAGAGAAAGAGAGGAAGAAAAAAAATCAATTCGATACCTTTTCACCACCATAATAATATGTCCAAGGCCACGAAGGATACATGTATGTGTTTGAATGTAAAATGAAGATCGTTTATACATTTACAAAGCCTAGATATAGGTTGGATATCACGATTGGGCGCCGCCACCACTTGTATTATTATTCAATTCATTGATCTAATGAAGAAGAAAAATTAATATATTCGAATGATTTTTTCTTGAGCAAATTAAATTGATTAAATATTCAAATGTCTCATGGTTCACAAGAAGAGAATCATGTTGATGATTGGCTGGCAGGTAATGTAGCTTACGTTTAGATATGCTCGATACTTTTTTTGGATTTGATGATCAATCCCTTTTATAAGATTTTAGTTTCTTTCTTTCATAAAATGTTACGAGTAGTTGGAGCCTTGTCTCTGTTTAGAATAAAAATTTAACAGAATCTCTACAGAAAAATATATAGTAGGAAGCCGTGCTCATCAAATCAAATAAGAATTGTGTTGGAATAAAACTCTCCATTAATGTCTTGAATTGTTAGAAATGAAATATAAACTTATTTGCATCTCCATTTTTTTTTTCTGACAATAGTATTGGTACGGATTATTCATCGTTCGAAGCAATGACTAAACTTCGTCGGGGACCGTGAGTGCGTACCAAGGTGGGTATTTTCCTCCCAACATGGTTTATTCCATACCCAAAGTGACATCACCAGGATTCGAACCCTAAACCACTTGGTTAAGAGACACAAGCCACTACCACTTGTACCAACTAATATTTTTTTTTTTGGAATAGTTAATTAGTCTATGGTACGATATTGTTGAAGATCTCACATTGACGAATAATACGACCAAATTATAGAGTTGAGTTAAGCTCAAACCTAAATTTTTAAGATAAAAATTGAGTTATTAAATGAATGATATACAAATAATTTTATTTTATTTTTTGCATTTTTTAAGTATAAATGATTCTATTTTTGGATATTATTACAATTTTTTGTACATGTTTCAATATTTGGTATCATAGGTTGGCTAGACGATGGCCAGGGTGCACAAGTAAAATAACTTTGGCACCGTGCCAAAGTATTTCTGAACTATTAGATTTTTACAATTTTGAATTGATGGCTGTGATTCTTTCTCCTATTTTTTTTTTTTATTACTTTCCCGATTTAACCTGCAATTTGTCCCTGATTCTCTCTTCTCTCTCACTGCTAACCCCCAACCCCACCCTCATTTTCTCTCTCACGTAACATCTTTCCAGTTCCAACATGTTCGTCATCTAAATCCAGAACGCGGCCACCGGAATACCCTTCCGTTTCCCGACAGCGATGACCCAGAAGAAAAGCGCGTTGCAGATGACGAACGTCGGCGGCGCGTGAAGGCGGTCGAGGAGGTGCTTGAGTTGCGCCTCCATCTTTGTCATGACGGCTTTGACGACGTCATTGAAGGTGTCCGCGGAGCTAGAAGATGAACTGCCATGGATCGAAAATATGGAACAGACCATGTTTGGCCGCGGATTTCACGGTGGTTTAACCACGTTGCGGTGGTTTCACAATGGGTTTCGCATGGGGGTTTGTGTTGCAAATTTCACGGTGGTTCAAGTTTTTTTTTCTTGATTCAGATGTTTCTTGAAGACTTGTATTATGCATTTTTGTTGATTCTGTATCGATTCTTAGATATGAGAAAATTTGAATAGTATATAGTTTTATTTGTTTTGGATTTTTTTTTTTTGTGCTTTGCCTTCCCCCGTTCTCTTTTTTATTGTGTAACAAGTCCTCTGCGCATTGTTGTTTTTAACGATTTGGCTTGAATGGTTTGGCTTTAACTCTTTTAATTTTAAGATGAAGGTGGGCTACAGGTTTCGTTGGAACAGTAGCGGAAGTTGAGTTCATGTGTGGGGCCGGGTTTGATTTTGTTGTATGGGGTTGTTACAAACGAAGTTGTATGCGGCGGAGAGACAGTGGTCGCTGGGGAAGAGGGTTGAGAGCTTGCCGAAGGAGGAGATCAGGATGAGTGTGGGTAGTGGGTTGCAAAGTGCTCAATCTGAAAAATTATGAGTTTAGTTAGCAAAATGACTTAATATATCAGAGTGGAGAGGAAGGATTATTAATGCGTTAATGGCATAAAAAATTTATGAGTTTAGTTTGCAAAATGTCTTAATTTATCATATATTTTCAGGAAATGGAATTATTATTCTCATTAATATGTTTGGACGATATTTAGTAATGTCAAGAAAAAAAATTATTTTATTATAAAATTTAAAAAAAAGTGAAAGAAGAAATGTAAAATAATAAAGAAAGTACAAATAGATAGTTATTGTAAAAAATAACTTCCATTAACGTGAGAACTTAAGATACTTTTTTACTATAGAAATAAGATGTAGAGAAATACTAATAACTCTGTCTCTCTCTACACTTTTTATAATTGTTTGAAATTTAATAAAAATCACAAATTTTAATGAGTCTCATATCTCATTTAAATTTACTATAGATAAGACTATTTTTTGCATAAGATAATTAGATTATATTCATCCCTTCAAATGTTTTCCTATATGTTCAATTTCTTTACATTGCAAAGACTTTTAACGGCCAAACAAGTTTAAATTCATCACTCGAGTAATTATTTTAAATACCATTACAAATGTAATATTTAACAAGTATCTTAACAATACTAATTATGAAGGTAAAATTAAATATAAAATATAAAAATTATGGTATATTTATAACATTAAATGTTTAAATTTTTATTAAAAAATTAATTTTTTTTTAACGACAGAAACTGAATATTATTACTTCATAATTAGTTTTAACCAAAATCAATTTTATAAAATCAATTTCATTCAAAATCAATTTTATCAACATTCATCCAATCATGCATATAGTGATTTGTACTACATAAGTTTAGGATACTACTTAATGAGTTAAAGATACGAAAAATTTATCTTGTTTAGATTACTATTCTATTTATTTTGACTTTGTAAACAATAAACTATCGTTTGGTTAGTAATGATCTATTTTAAAAGGCTAGTGATATAGTGTTTTATAATTTTTATTGAGTTTTGATTTTATTAGAAATGTTTTATATAATATGTATGTTAAATTTTTCACTTTTTTTTTATTATTTTTAGTGAATTGACCTACCTAACTTTTTTTTTTGGTGAATCATTGACCTACCTAACTAATCCACTTATTTATTTTTTACAAGTGAACCTCCCACGAGAGGAGGTGGGTTATCATTTTTGTGTATATTTATATAAAACTAAGTAACAAGAGAAGGAAATGTAAGCAAGTATACAACAAACATTGAACAAAAATAATATATATATATATATATATATATATATATATATATATATATATATATATATATATATATGACAAAGTGATTTGGTGTCTTCTAGGGATGGCAACGGGTCGGGTCGGGCACGGATAGTGGTTACCCGCTACCCGACCCGCCGGAGAAAATCCGCCCCGTTACCCGCCGGATATCCGTTTGATAAA
Source organism: Pueraria montana var. lobata (assembly GCA_026413185.1). Lineage (NCBI taxonomy): Eukaryota > Viridiplantae > Streptophyta > Magnoliopsida > Fabales > Fabaceae > Pueraria > Pueraria montana. The sequence continues at coordinate 87,772,069 of CM048647.1, read as the reverse complement.
AATCCACGGGTTTTTCTTATACCCGCGGGTATCCGTGGATACCCATGGATATTTCATATTAAAAAAAATATTTTTTTTTAAAAAAAAAAGGTGATTTTTTTAGAAGAAATACTAAGAAATAGATCCTTTATGTGCAATAAAATTTGGAAATAAAATCATATTATTTACTACAAGAAAAATAAAGAATCAAATAGTTAATTGAATTTTTATGTGAAAATTACATGTCTTTAATTAAAAAAAAATCAAAGAAATAAGAATCTTATAATGTGATTTTGAATCTCTAGACATAATATTTACTAGTATCAAGAGCAAAAACTAGTAATTTTAAATTATATATATATATATATATGAGGGTAATTTAGTAATTTTACGGGTAGCGGGTATCCGCACGCGGGCATGGATAGTATGATACCCGTACCCGCCCGTTAATGAGCGGGTAAATAAAAAACCCGTACCCGTTACCCGCAGGTATCCGTTTATACTATCCATCTTCTATCCATGACGGATTTTATCCGCGGATATCCACGGACATGGATTTTTTTGCCATGTCTTCACTATTTGAGTCGAGCCAAACACTTACAAGTCAAATTAGGTTCGTGAAAAAAAAAAAAGAAAATTGTTGCAAAGTAAGGAGAGGCAGAGGCAGACCACTCCACTACATATATATGGTCTAATTAATCTTTATGTGACACATATATAGTTAAGTTAAATACTTACAATTACATGTTGTGTAAAGATGAATTAAGATTATAATAGTCTCGGATGATATAATAAATTTTCTTACAAGTGTTCCGGCAATGATATATACGTTCAAAGTAATAGGTACTTCTACATATATACATTTTGTTCCAGAAATCAATCTTCCATAAAACTCTTCCAGAACCAGTGGTTTCTCCAGACTTTATCTGTCATCTCTTCAATGGGTATATTCTTAGTCTCTGGAATTAACAACACCGTGAATATGGACATGACAAGCACCCAGGCCGAGAAAAAAAAGAAGATCCCATATTTGAAGTGGCACATCATGGACAAGAAACCTTGTGCAATAACGAATGTGAAAAGCATGTTCATGAACACCGTTACACTTTGCCCCGCTGACCTAGCCTCCAGTGAGAATGTCTCACTAGGAATCAACCACCCAAGTGGGCCCCAAGACCATGCAAAAGATGACACAAATGTGCAAACCATGACCACCACCAACACCGCAAACCCTTTGTTCAAGCTATCTGAGTGGTCTTGGACCTTCAATCCAAGCACTATGCCAATTACCATCTGAGACACAAACATTTGGACACAAGCCTCCAATAGCAGCATCCTCCGACCAGCTTTGTCTACAAAGTAGATAGACACCAAGGTGGACAACACATTCACGGCTCCTGTGATCACAGCTGAGTACAGGGAAGCGTCACTTTTAAATCCCAAGGTGCTAAACAACACTGGAGCATAGAACATGATTGCATTGATGCCAGTGAATTGTTGGAAGATCTACACACACACAAAAAAAAGTCAAAATATTAATTAAGGAGGCATTTTAAATTATGAAAGTGGTACAACACTCTTGTATATTTTTGGTAAAATATAAACACAAAATTTAGATCCATTTTCATAAGTTTTTTTTTTTTTTTCTAATCAAAATTAAAGCTTCATCTTAATAATCTATGTTGACTTTTAATGGAAACCTTAATTATGTGAATTATTGAGATAAAACTCCAATTTTAATTAAAATATAGTACTAAAAACACATATGAAACTGCATATAAGTTTTGTCCTATAATGCTGAAGACCAATTACTAGGTGATAAGTAATATTTATATTATTTATTCTTTTTTCTTATATAATGATCGGACTGAACTTAAAACCCATTACCTCATGTATACTACCTAATTTTTCACCACTAGATCGACTCTAGTTGGTTTTGTAATATTATTTATTCTTGTGTACATTTATCGAGTAACAATTTAATTAAGCTTATAAGTTGAAGTATTGTTAATTGGTTTATTATTAAACTACCAAATATGAATAATAAGTGTTAAGTTGTGACCTGCATCATAACAGCAATGATCAATGGAGGACGGTTGTGGCGCTTGAGGAGGTTCTTGAAGGGATTCTTGATCGTTTTAGCCACTTTACTGGCTTTAAGGATCTCCTGAAACTCTGGCTCAACATTTTCCACACCACGAATCTTCTTGAGCACAGCCTTCCCTTCTTCCTCATAACCCCTCTCAATAAGACTGTTGGGAGTATCATGCACCACGAGGGAACCCAATGTTAACATTACTGCTGGAACCCCTGCCAAAGCCACTGATATCCTCCACCCATATCCACCTTCAATCCTACATTCCCCAATTTACATACATTAATTAATCAAAATAAAAAGTTACACTAATCTTTGTGCATGCCTTCAAATCTAAATCAATAAGGATCATTAAACTTACTTTGCTGTAAAGTAGTTGACAATGTTTGCTATGAGAATTCCAATGGTGATATTAAGCTGGAACATGATGTTAAGTGCTCCACGAATTCTTGTAGGTGCAATCTCAGAAATAAACACTGGTACAGCCTATTGTGAAAAACAAAAACACATCTAATCAAGAATCAACAAACATTAAAGGATAAAAAATCATGTATAAAATCTTGTACCCTAAATAGTTGTATGAAACCATTAATAATTAGAATTTGAAAATGCAATTAAAAATGGAATACATATTAAGGACCTGATTAGCGAAACCAACACCACAACCAAGTAAGATCCTGCCTACAATTAGCATTATCAAGCTATTTGCTACAGCATTTAAGATAGTTCCAACAATGAAAAAAAGCCCAGCAATCAACATAGTTTGCTTGCGGCCTAGTGTCCTGGTGATGGAGGAGGCAAACATGGTGGCTACCAAAGCTGCGAGGTAGAGGGAGGACGTGAACAGTTGAAGAGTTTGATTGTCATATTTGCAGTAGTTACTATCCACCCCATGACTTTGTATCCTTCGATATACCTCTGGGAAAAATTTCTCTAAAAAGCTAGGCATTGATGTGACACCACCTACATTCACGTGCAATTCACACATGTAATAATATATGTACTAATTAAATAGCTTGGAATCAAAACAATAATAACTCATATCTCATTCCTTTGATGTAATTTTAATTTGATCATGAATGTGATTAATTCATAAATGCATAACTAACCACTATCACATCATCTGTACCTGAAATTCCAATATCATAACCAAACATAAGGCCACCAGTGGCAGCCATTATGCAAGATATTATGACAGCAAACGTGATTCGTGCCTCGAAGTGGGTTTCCCCGGAAGCTGATACAAATCCTCCTCCCGCCATGTTTGTTAATTAATTATCTAAATGGCGAGGTAATTTACAATTGATTTTCTTTGTGTTTATATATGAATGTAGCTAACTAGGTTCTTCTATCTATAATTAACCTTTCTAACGTATGGTTTGTCTGTTTTTGCGGGGTTTTAAAGACGTTAAGTGCAAGGAGGTTTACATTTGTAAGGTCAGAATGGCTCCAATGAAGTTTTAGTAACAATGACTCAAAGTAAGGAATTTATATATAGGATTAACATTGAAACCATAAAAGAGATAAGATAGAAGTACATCTAATTATAGGGAATACTAAGAGCAACTTTAACGGTGCCTTCGGAAGCACCGAAGCTGCTGGAGCAACGCGTCAGGGAAGCAATTTGCCGTTGCAGCTTTATATGAATTTTAGCTCAAGAAGCACCGGTTGCTTGCTGAAGCACCGGTGCTTTAGCTTTAAAAAAAAAACTTTTAATTATTTAAATAATAAATTTGAAATGTTGAATTTTTTTTTGCATTTATATTTTTTTAATCACTGTATATAAATAGGAGTACTTCATATTTTTTTTTAGTAAATTACACATATTCCTCCTGAGGTTTGTTCTTATTACACCTAGCATTCCTCTATTTGTTTACATTACTTTGAGCACCCATAAGGGGAGTAAGTGTTATATTTTTTAAACCTAAGAGGGGGGTCAGTGTAATCATTTATGCCTATGAGAGGGGGTCGGTGTAACGAAAATCTAAAAATTAAGAGATTTTCTATAGGATTCAAAAAGGGAGGGGTGCCGGGTGTAATAAAGGCAAATCTCAGGGACTATTTGTGTAATTTACTCTATTTTTTTTTACACACCTAAAATCTCTCAAATTTCTCTCATTCTTACTCTCAAAATATTTTCAACTACCTCTTTGATTTGTTTTCATTCAATAAAATCAAACCAAAATCGATTCAATATGAATCCTTATTTTAATTTCATATCAAATTATCAATTTCCTACAAATCCAAATTTTCAAAATTCTCCACATTTATCAAACTCACAAAATAATTCAAATATGGCAAATTATCAATTTCCTACATGTAATTTCTATTATTTTAATTATTGTCTTTTATATCGTTCTATTTGCATGAGGTTAGCTATTTTCATCATTTTAAATAAAATATATTTTTATTTTATTTTTATTTTTATTTTGTTATTATAAAAAATATTTTACATAATAATAGTCTAAAAAATTTATTAATCTTTAAAATTTAATTAATTTATAAATAAGATAATCATAATGTAATAAATAAGTTATTAATATAATATAATGATGTAAGTTTTTTGGTGGGTCCCATTGGAAGCACCCAAGGAGAGTTGCTCCATTGGAGGGAATTAAGTGCTTAGAGGTGCTTATATTGGGAAGAGTAAAAATGAGTGATGTGCACAAGTGGGTCCCATTGGAAGCACTCATATAGGGTTGCTCCATTAAAGATGCTCTAAAAAGAGCATACTTTCTTTTTTTTAAGGAAAAAAAGAGCATACCTAAATTTAGGGATTAAACCTGTTATTATTATTCTCTTTATTTTTCATTCCTAGCTGGTCGGTAAGTTCTATTAACTAATAAACTCTTTTGACCAAAAAATTATTAGATGGTCTGGATTGTTATGGTCTCTATTAATCTCTACATGATACATAATTGAGTGTTATTAATTTTCTCTTGTAAATTAAAAAAAAACTTAAATACATTATATAAAAATTGATTGGGAGTAACACCTAATAATTTATCTTTTTGACAAGTTTGTCTGTGCTTGCTGTGAAGATAACGAGACATATAAACTATCTTATGAAGGTTTTGTTAGTAAACTGTATTTATAAATTTAACCTTAGGAAATAACTGAAACAAGGTTTTTGAAAATTCATGCAAAATTTTCAATTTAAAACAATTATTTTTTTAGTACACGTGCAATCATAAACAAATTTAGTATTACGTAAAAATTAGAATTTTAGTACATGTATTACACAATATAAATGTTTGTTTTATATATAATTAAAATTCATACTTATGTCAAAAAAATAAATAAATAAATAAATATTTTGAGTATATAAATTATACTATAAATTTATAATAAATGATTTAAATTGTGATGTAGATTTATTTTTAACTACTGACAATCTTTAAAAAAGTTATTGAAATTTAATTTAAAATAAAAAATAAAAAATGATATATTGAAAGATAGACTAATAAGAATATTAGATAAAGATAAAATGATCGTAGTTTGAGATGATTGAGTGACAACATTTTTGGTTAGTTAGAGGAGGAGTATATGAAATACACCTTCAAATAAGAAAAAATATAATATTGATATAATATATTTTTTTGTATAAAAAGACTGATTTTTTGGTTTAAATGTAATTTTAATCCCCTATTTTTTAAAATTCGTAATTTTATTTTAAAATAAAAATATTTAATTCCCATATTTTTCAAAATCCACAATTTTAATCCTTGCATTTTAAAATAGAAACATTTAATCCTTCTAATTTTATAAAGTCTGCAATTTTAGTCCTTCCATTAAAGTGGAAGCGTATAATTAGTAAGGGATCAATTTACTTAATAATTCTAAGAAAGTCAATCTTTATATTACTATTCATTTTCTTAAAAACTACTAGTTAAGTTTAAAATGTTACTCCAAATCTCAACCCTTTATTTCTACTTGAATTTAAAGGGTGACACTCTTCTTTACTCCTCCCCTCCTTCCTCGTTTCTCAGAACTTCTCACTTCATTATCTCTTTTCTTCCTGGTCACGAAGAAAGTCTCGAGGACAACATGCGAGCAAATTCTTGTGCTTCACTGCTTCTCTATGTTTTTTCCCTCTAACGTAATACTCTTTGCTGCATTCTGCGAATAGATGGGATACAGCACTGCGACTTTCAAACAGCGGTAATAGCACAAGGCGACAACCAAATTGAGACTTCCACTTTGAATCCTTTCAAAATTTAATTCGTCGGTGTTTTTTTTTAAAAAAAAAAATTGATGTCTTAATTTAATATATATGAATGGAGCTTTGATTTTTTTTTTTTCTTTTTTTCCTTTGGTACCCCGTTTAAGAATTCTAATAGATACTAGGCATTCTTCATCTGCACATGAACTATTTGTTAGAAACTCCTTGGAAAGCAAGAACTTGAAAATGGGCCAGATAAAAAAAAATAAGAAAAATGTAAAAGAAATAAAAACACTGCATTAGAAATTAATTTGAAATTTTACAATGCTTTGCGAAAAAAACATATTTGGATTGCCATAACTGAACATGGTGATGTCAATGTTAGCAGGGACCTTCACTATCCTCACATAACCAGGAGGAGCCTTCTTGTCATGAGCTGGAATTGCGTATCGATGCGCCACCAAGTTGTAAGGCACATAAGGTTTACTCTTATTACACTTAGTACTCCTCTATTTTTTGATATTACTTTGAGTACCCTTAAGGGGGGTCAGTGTAAGATTTTTCAAACTTAAGAGAGGGATCGGTATAACGAAAATCCAAAAATTAGGGAGGATTTCTGTAGGGTTCAAAAATGGAGGAGTACCAGGTGTAATTAGGATAAACCTCGAGAGGATCCATGTAATTTACTCTAGAAATTTTCAGCTTTGTACGGATTGTCCTAAATATTTAAGAAAATTGCAAGACGTGTGCATAATTGCATTACAGGTTTAGCCATTCAAACAAAATTCTCAAGCCTCTTTACATAAAAATTATCAAATTCTGAAATTAAATCAAGGATGAAAGCTTGAGTATAGTTTTTTTTAAAACTGCAAAGTATCCTAATACGTAATTGTGAAGGGGTGTAGCCGTGTAGCCTTTCAATAAAGAACTTATAATCAAGGATTGATGCTTACAAGGATTTGGTCCTTTGGGTTTGGACCGGGTCATCAGCCATACGCTGGAATTATTGGTTTCTTTGGGTCTCTGTACACCGAGCCCAGTTGGGCCTCGTGCTGGTATAAATTTGTCAAAGGGTTATATTAAACTTATATAAGAAATTTTTGTGATATTATTTATAATATTATCTTACGTTTTTTTATTTATTATATCAATCATCTTATCTCACATTTTTCATATTTTTTTTTATATTGTACAATATGTATAAATACAATTTTTCATTTGCTAAATAGTTATTTGAGATTTAATTAATTATCAAGGTTATTATGAAGCATATATTAGAAATGCTAGCAATATATATTTTTAACATACTCTCTTTTATTAGTTAAAATTTATTATAAATCATGAAATTTCGCAAGTCTTATATCTTATTTAATGAGCCTCTCACATAATTTTATAATTTTTAATAAATTTTAACTAATAATCAAGAGTGTGTTAGAATATGAATTGCTAACCTTGCTTGCATGATTTTGTCATATCTATTTTCTTTTCATACAGTTAAAAACAAAAAAAGAAATCTAGAAATGGAAAAAGATGCCATGAAGAGCACAAAGAATCTTAGAAAATAATGACCTATATAGAATCGTTAAAGGATAGTCAAACCCAAACACACAATGTTTGATGAGTAAATCTCCATCATGGCTAAGTAAAAATCTGTACGTTAATTATTTAGAGTATGTTTGGATTTTGGTTAGGAAAATTTAAAAGTAATTTTACTCCTAAAGTAATAATTTTTTCCTTTTTTTTTAATTTGTGCATTGAAATTTAGAGAAGTGTTTTTCTATCTTTTATTGCCTTAATCTTAATCGTTTTTCATAATTCAAAATCACTTTCCAATTGCGTGGTATAAGAGTTCAAATTCACCCGTTTATGGATTAATATTGTCCCAAAGTTTAAATTTTGAACTATTTATGACAGAATGAAATAAAGCAAAAGCTAACAAGTATTCTTGAGATATTACTTGAATAATTAGAAATAAAAAGTTTTTATATCTAAGTGTTGTTAGTGTAATTTTATTGTGATTTTCAATGCATTTTATTGTGATTTTTAATAAAAATAAATATTTATTAATTCTTTGACTAGTACTCTTAATATACTCGTTAGCAAAACACATCAACTAAAACTTGCGGTAAATTGAGTGGAGGAGATTTTAGTTATACTAGTTTGGTTGGAGTGGACAAGAGGGAAATTGAGTGGTTTCTCTTTAATTTTAAAATAGTCTGGCTTAGAAATTTGAAGAAGATAAAGGGAGGGGGAAAAAAAACCAAGATTTCGCCTCTCTTATTTGTCTCTCTTTCAATATTGAAATATCTAGAGAAAATGAAAATAAATTTATAATTTTTAGATTGTATTAATTAAAATACTCCAAAATTATATTAATTAAATTACTCCATGATCTTATTTTACCGCACATCTCCTCCATCAATATTTATAAGTATACAACACAACAAACTCATTTGTATTGGAAAAAAAATAGTTATGATAAGCAAAATAATTTATTACAAAAATGAAGCACGAGTAAAGAAGTGACAATATTAGTATATTATTAATTTTGAAACAATATAAGTTTAATAAATATTTTGAGTGAAGTTCTAAGTCAATAATAAAAGTTTTGTCTTAAAAAAATAATGAAAGTGTTTAAAATGTTATATATCATTTGTAATTACACAGCTAATAATATAAATTTAAATTTGGTTATTAATATTGTCGAAAATTAAAAAAGGATAAAAATATCCTTAGAAAATTACAAAATTATTCAGATTCATTTGTAATTGTCAAGTGCTCATTTATATTAAAAATTAAAAAGATGAGATATTTCAGATTTTAAAAAAAATTAAGAAAAAATAATAATTTCGAAGATTAAGCATATGTAATAACTAATGCAAATGCTAACCAATGCTCTTAGGGTACTAGTTAAGGAACTAAAAGGATAAAGATTTTTATTGGAAGACGTAAAATTGTGATGTTCATGCTTTTTTTATGCTCTCTTATGATTTTCACGATAAATAATTTCTCCTTTTAATTCCTAGGCACTGGTTAACAAGATCCAATAACTAATACTCCGGTGATATACTCCCTCCGTTCCAAATTATATGATGTTTTAGAGAAAAAATTTGTTCCAAAATAGATGACGTTTTACAAAACCAATGCTGCATTAAATATATTTTTTCAAGACTACTTTTAATCAATAGTTAGTGGGAGTAATATAGTATGAGTAATTAATCAGAGAGATAAAGGGTATATTAAGAAGTTACCTAATATTTTATAAGAAATTTAACAAATTAATTATATTTCTTACTATCTGTGTCAAAATCTTAAACGTCATATAAACTGCAACAGAAGGAGTACCCCGAATGTACGTAAGTTTTTAAGTTTAACACCGAATGTAATAATCCTTATCTTCTCGTTCATCTCTTGTCCGAAACTACTGTTAGCCAATCGTCTCTCTGTTGCTTTTATGAGTAGTATTAGTAGTTAGTCAACTTAGTGTCCCTTTTTTCCCTCACGCAAACAATCTATTTAAATAATAATATATATAAAATATTTATTATTTTATAACTAAATAATAGTGAGTGCATAAAAGAAAAGCGAGATATGAAAAGGACATTGTAATAATAGTAGACCTCATCAACCTAAAAAATAAATAACTTAATGTGATTTCATTTTTCAACGTGAACTATGATTTCATTGCATTTTAGACAGATGAACTTTAATTAAGGGTACCGAGAGAATGGGTTTGTTGTTTATATGTTTGAAATTTTGATAAAATCATTGTGTTTGAACTTTGAATTAGAAACACGAGATAATATATGAGACAATATTCAATTAATATAATTTGTAAATATAATATATAAAATTTAATATTATGTACCATAATATTATAAAGTTAAAGAAAATATGAAATTTAAGTTTAAACTTAAATTTTATTTTGTCAAACATATATATCTAAAATAAAAAAACATTAATATAAATATAATATTATGCTATGTAAAATATTATTGATAAAGTTGAAAATTTTGATTGTTATACATAATTATTAAAAAAATACACTTTATTTAAAAATTAGTCATAAGACAACTAAAAAAACAATAAGTTTAATAGGTATATACATATATATTATAAATGTAAAAAAAGTGTACACTATTAACCGATTAAAAATTATCTTTAGTATAATTTTTAAGATAATTATTATAAAAATGAAAAAATTATACATAATAATTTATGATTAATTTTTAAAATTTAGACCTGTAAAAATAAGTTTCAGAGTCGACATTAATGATATAAGATGAGTTTGTAACACCCTAACCCTAACAATTGATACCACTTATGAAAAGAGTAATACTATATTTATAATGCTTTATAAATTTATTTCTTCTTCTTTTTTCATCATATCCCATTTTTTATTTTTTATTTTTTTCTTAAATTAAGAGTTATTGAAAAGAAATTGTGCGAGAGTAACATTCATGAATGATGATCCTGAACTATAACTTCACTTCATTTTAGATAGATAAATTCTTTCAACGGGTATTTTTATTTTTAAATAACATGAAAGGACCAACTCCATCAATTAATGTAAAGCACTGGGGCTTAAAAAAATTGATTGTACGTTCTAGAGTATAATTATTTACTGATAGTGGCGTGGTTTTGTCAAATCCGTTTTAATCCGCAATGAATTGGAAAGATGTAATAACGTAGACACATCTTGCCATAAGTTATTGCAGGACTATGTTCGAAAGATTTTGCTGTTAGGGTAAATAGGAAAATTATGAAAAGGACCTAACACCGACTCAAAAGAAATATTTCAATTTTTAAAAATTAGTAAATAATTAATGGGAAGTGAGTTTATTAAAGTAATAATAATAATAATAATAATAATAATAATAATAATAATAATAATAAACAGTAGTAATAATCAAATTAGAAAAGGAAAGTGGGGCAAGAAAGGAAGAGACGAGAGTGACGCTGTCGTGACGGCTAGGGTTTTTTTGGTTACTGTCTACGGTCATAAACGAAGCCACGTAGGCTATCTGAGGTAGCAGTTCCGGTGCACACGTGGCACAACTGTGGGATTTCACGACAGCGAGTGAGCGAGAGAGAATGAAAGCATCCCGCTAAACGACAACGTGTGAAAGTGGACCCATTCTGACGTGGCACACTTACTCCAAAATATACCTATATATTTTTTTTTATCAAAAAGGTAAGATAACTCCACTCACCTGTGCCCTATGAAATTAAACTTCGTTTCATTTTATATCGATTTATTACTCTTCTCAAATAAACACAAATAATTATATTTCCTTTCTAACACTTTCTCCGCATTCCACGCTGATTTTCACATTTCTTTTTTAAGCCGTGAAAAAAAAAATAGTTTTGCCTTTTCGAGTTAAATTAAAAGCAGGCAAAGCAGCCCCTCCCCCAAGTGACGCTATCTTTTGCTCCATATGTTCACAAGGAAGATATTTACCTGATCAAACGCGAAGCGAAGTGTAACCAATACCAAGATCCAAGGCTACCAACGAGCCTCGCGACAACCTCCACGTGTTACATAGTTTCTTCGCCACGTTCTTCCAACTAAACTAGGGTCCATTTATTTTAATTTTTAATGAATCTATTTTTGAATTATTAAATACACTTAAAATATGAGTTTAAATTAATCCGAATTAAAAATTTTAACTAGAACGTGTACATATAATTTACTCTCCATTTGATTACGATGAAAAAGAGTAAAAGATAAGTGAAATGAACATAAAATGAAATAAGATTCATATTTTTACATTCTATTTTAATTCAAAATTTTTATCTTAATTTATTTTTATTTTATTTCATTTCACCTTATCAAACACTTTATTAAGAAATTGAATCAAACGTACCTTAATCTTGGACAAGCGCGTGCATCAAAAGGAAGCTTTGTTTGGTTTTGCTGTCTCCATATCTGATTAATTAATTATTAAACGTTTTATTATTAATTAAATTATTGTTTTAATTTTTTAACTGCGGTGTAAACTTTGAGCGCAACTAGATACTACTATTAGATAAGTTCATAAATTTTCTGAATTGTTTAATGGTGGGACCCAGGTACATGTCATGAAGCTACCACATCTCGCGAACGTGACAATTAGGCCAAAGGAGAGAAAATAATTTCTAGATCGGCAGCTATTGGTGGGCCCACACTCCTTGGAAGTTCCGTGACCGTGACTCTGAGTTACTCTCGCTTCGGCGCTCATCTCAGCCGTCCAATGAGAAAGCTTCGACGGTGGAGATTTGGCTTTGACGATGGACGCGCCCGAACCTCTTGGTTTAGGTGCCATGTCGGACTCGCTCGTTCGTTGGAATCTGCTTGTTTTTTCAATGAATGCCCAGTGCCACGTCGGATCCATCCAACGACGGAGAAAGCATGTGTTACTGATAACGCGAGGATCCGGTCCGTAGAACATAAATGTTTGTTTTGGTTGTTTATTTATTCTCACGTGGGCCCACTAGTGTAGTCTATTTCTCATATTATAATATAGAATTAATTAAAAAAATTTAAAACCAGAAAGGGTAAAAGTGGAAGCCAATTAATGAATTTGACCGGTGGGAATGATATTTTTCTGCGGTCACCTAGATTCCTTGTGATGGTGGTGTTTCATGTTTTGCTTTTACGAAGGTCCCGGCAACCGGAAATACCCGGTGACCGCCCCACGTCCTTGTTTTTTAAAAAAAAAAAATTCAATAATAAAGTAACTGCAAAAAATTCAAAGTAGTAAGACATTCATAATTAATTGAATAATTAAATAAAAAAGATATTATACCAAATTGGCAGTGAGTAAGTTTGAGAGGGCAAAGAAGGGAAGTGGACACGTGGAGGTGAGGCGCTGAAAAGGTTAAAAGGTGTTACGCATGAGTGATGAGATGGAGGGTTGAGATGGTGCCATGATGTCATGAGGAAACGGGGTCCGTTAGATGTGGGGGAGGGAAGAAGGGTGAGGATTGTAACAGGTGACGCGGTGAGGAATCGTGACCGTTCAGGAGTCTTTGGAGTGGGTTTGGCAGAGAGTGAAATAGCGGAAAGGAGATGAGATTGGAGCACAAAAAGGGAAAGAGAGATAGAGAAGCCAAGAGTGGTGCAGCAGCAGCGTGAGGAAGAGAAGAACAAGGAAAGAAAGATGAGCAAACCAAAGCATAGCATAGCTTAGCGTAGCGTAGCATAGCAGCCCCCCCTAAGATCTCTCTGATAATTGTGATAACAGGAAAAGAGGATCTTTCGTGGACAGAATCAAATTTTCGGGGTTCAAAAAAATCTCTCTCTCTCTTTCTCTGTCTGCGAATTTGGTGTGTAGGTGATTATGGTTGTTGATGAGAGGGTGTAGCTGATTCGGCGTAAACAGAGGATTTGGGTTGTGGAATGGACAGGATTAGAGAAGCGAGAAGAAGCACTATGGCCGCAAATGGTTTAACCAGGAGAAGACACAGAACTAATAGTCTCAGAGACTCACCAGGTTTACAATTCTCTCTCAGATCTCAATACATACCGTACTCTCTTTCTTGATTCTCACGATGTGTGGTTTTCTTGTTTTGTCTTGTGCAGATGAGGATGGAGCGATGGAGCTGCAAGAACCGTCAAGGTTGCGAGATCGAGGAGGGAGTGGAAAAAAGGATCGAGATCGTGAAAGGGAGAGGGAAAGGGAGAGAGATCGATTGGGTCGGAGCAAGAAGAGAAGAGGAGATAGGTTGATGCATAGCAGCAGAGAAGATGGCGGAGACGACACTTCTGAAGAGAGTATCAACGATGAAGACGACGACGATGATGAAGACGGTGGCGGCAGTGGCAGCGCGTCAGTGAGAATGCTTCCGCTGAACCCCTCTTCGCTCTCCAACCACCATCGGAAGAGCTTCCCTCCGGCGGCGAAAGTTTTTAGACCAACGCCGCCGACGACGTGGAAGGCCGCCGATGAGATGATCGGAGTCTCTGTCCCCAGAAAAGCACGCTCAGGTAAAGCGCAAATCATTTAAATTCAGAAAACAGAAAACCACACTGAATTTGTGGTGTTCTGATGCGCTAACTTCTTTTTCTTTGCAGCCTCTACGAAGAGGTCGCACGAATGCTGGGCTTCGAGCGGTGGCGGAATCGTGGCGGAGCAAAATCACCGACAGCCGTCGACCTCGCCGGTGAGGGCAGCGGCGCCGGCCTCGCCTTCGTCGTCCAACGCCTCGGTTAGGAAGAAGATAGTGAGTTTCGGAATCCGGGTGTCAGAATCTCGCTCTGCTCTGCTGTGTTGGTTTTGATTTAAGTGTGCTAACAGTGTTGTTTTGATGGGTGTAGAAGCAGAATGGAGGAGCCAAGTTTCGACCACCCAAAACGACGACGTCGTCGAAGCCGTCCTCTTCAGCGCAGGAAGAGATCGAAATAGAGATCGCAGAAGTGTTGTACGGCATGATGAGACAACCTCAGGGACCGTCGAAACAAGAAATCATCGCCAACGATTCCACCAAGTTCGATTCCCGAGAATCCAATAAATCCTCCACCGATGCCAAGTCACCGATCTCAAACCCACAAAATTCAAGCTCTTCTGCCACTCCCATGTCCGCTGTTGGTGCGTTTCTCTTTAGAGAAAAAAAGTAAAATTTAATAAAATCTTGGGTTTATTTTTTTTTTTAATTAATTTTGTTTCTTGGGGTTAACTTTGCAGCTCCGAAGAGGAAAAGACCGCGACCGGTGAAGCACGAGGATGAGAATCCGGCGAGTTTGAGCGTTCGGAGCAGTCCCATTTCGTCAACGACAAAGGCTGAGAGCGATCAGCCTTCAAAGATGGAAACTTGTTCTTCCAATTTGGATAAGAACAACGTTGGGTCTTGTGCTCCGGAGAATCTATCGAATTCTCAAACAGTTCAGGTTTTGTCGGAGCCGGTGAAGCCGGAGAGCAACTCGTCGTCGGAGTCTAAGCCGGTGACGGAGGAAGCGGAGAAGCCGAAAGATGTGGGGTTTAGTGAGGTGGTGGTGTCTCCTCAGTCGCCCAAGAAGGAATCTCCTGTGCGACAAGTAGCAGATGATGACCGTGAAGATGTGAAAGCGACTAAAGCGTGAGCAGCATCGACTTTTATTACTCTTTCTTTTTCGTTTCTTCTTTAATCATTTAGCTTTTTCTGTAGAGTTCGCGCTGAATGTGAATCCTGATCTTTCTTTTTTGATTATTTTTTTTTTGGTTCTCCAGGAATCACTCAATATCCGAGAGTGAAAATCAGCGAGAAGAGAAGTTCCAGATAGATCTGATGGTGCTTATCCTTTTCTTTCATCTCTGTCTCTGATATTCCGCTTTTTCTTTTGGATTCTTTTTTATCGGTGAGATTTTGGGTTTTCAGGCGCCACCCCCTCCATTGAGGTCTTCTCCGGAAAGGGATGTGGAGAATAATAATTTGGTGGTTGACGCAGAAAAGGTAGGTGGGCCATGTGTTGGCTATGAAATCTTTTCATATAAGAATAAGTACTTAAGGTGTTTGGGGTTGTGCAGGAAGTGAAGCCTACGATGAAGGAAGACGAGAAAGTGCTGAGAATGAACAAAGAAGAAGCAATGGTTATAGAAATGGAGAAAGTGAAAGCAAAGGCCGAAGAAAGTGATTCGCACAAACCCGGTTTTGTGCAGAAAGAAAGAGGGATTGACTTGCAGCTTGATTTGGAGAAAGCTGATAGGGTAGATTCTAGTGGCAATGTCGGTAGTATGGTTAACAAGAAGCAGCAACATCAGAACGTCCAGAGGCAACAGCAGCAGCAGCAAACAAACTCAGAGAAAAATGGTACTTCAATCTTGAAGCTAACAATGCGTGCTGTTCTTCTGTCTTTCTTCACTTCCCATTTTTTTTTTCTCCTTTCTGGTCTCAATTTCGGCTCCTTCTTTCAGTTCAATCCAATTCTTTGCCTCTACCATTGTCTGTTCCCAGCTGGCCTGGCGGGCTTCCTCCTCCCATGGGGTACGACCAGAGATCAATTATTGTGTGTTCACTGTTGTTTCTGATATTTGTACTAGTTTTTTTTTTGTGGAAATTTGATGTGATCCTCTACTCATAGCAGATATATGACACCTATGCAAGGAGTTGTATCCATGGATGGGACTACTGTGCCATCTGCAGCTATACCGGTACTTTCCCTTTTTTTACCTCTTGAAAACTTGTGATTTTGGAACAATGTGAATTGAATTCCTGATTAAACTTTTTTACCCTTACTTAAATTACAGCCTCCCCACCTTCTTTTTAACCAGCCTCGGCCGAAAAGGTGTGCCACCCACTGCTACATTGCTCGCAATATATTGTATCACCAGCAAATTGCGAGGATGAATCCATTCTGGCCAGCAGCAGCAGGTTCTGCATCATTATATGGGGCCAAGCCCAGCAATCTTAATGTTGTACCCTCCACAGAGTTGCATGGTAATGTTCCGGGCAGGGCTGCAAACTCTTCTCAGGACAAAGGACACAGTATTGCCATGTTTCCAGGAAATATTGGGAAGGACAGAGCCTCTCAGCCTGCCAATGTGGACAATTCATCAAGAAAGCAAATTTTGCTTCAGCAAGCTTTACCCCCAGGAGCACCACCTAGTAATATCTTGGTATGTATGTTTTTTTTTTTTTTTTTTGTCTTCTTCTAGAACCATAAATTCTCGTCTTCCCCTTCTGTTCTTGTTTTTTAAAATTAATTTGTGCTTTGTCACAAATTTCAGCACGGCCCTGCATTCATATTCCCGCTGAATCAGCAGCAAGCAGCTGCTGCGGCATCTGTTCGGCCTGGATCTGTTAAGTCTTTGCCAGTTTCTAGCAATGGAGCACCCTCCAGTGTGTCAAATTCAGCTCCGCCGAATGCCTCTGGCACGGGCGCTGCTGCTGCTGCGGCTGCAACAACAATGAGCTTCAGTTATCCAAATATGCCTGGCAATGAAGCTCCGTACTTGGCCATTTTGCAGAATAATGCTTACTCATTTCCAATACCAGCACATGTTGGTGGTCCACCTGGGTACCGTGGAACTCCCCATGCCCAGGCTTTTCCATTCTTCAATGGGTCTTTCTATTCTTCTCAAATGCTGCATCCTTCACAGATTCAGCAGCAGCAACTTCCTGCTCAGTCACAGCAGAGCCAACAGGGCCATCAAAATACCAGTATGTCTAGTGGATCCTCCTCTTCTCAGAAGCAGCATGCTGCCCAGAATCAACAACAAAAGCCTAATAATAATGCTACTGGATCCAATGGCGCTGGTAGCTTGCAAGGCTTTCCTGTCACCAAAAACCCACCATCGCAGCCACTACAGTTGCAACAGCAACAACCACAGCAGAGGCAGAATCATCACACTTCTCATCCAGCTCGCCAAGTTGAGTCTGAGATGGGAGGTGAAGATAGTCCATCTACTGCTGATAGTCGTCTCACTCGCACTACCATGAATATTTATGGCCAAAATTTTGCAATGCCTATGCAGGCGCCGAACTTTGCTTTGATGACACCTGCTTCAATTAGTGCTGCAGGTTCTAATGGTGGTCACAGTGAAAAGAAGCAACCCCAGCAGCACCCTGGTCCAAAGGCTGGAGGTGAAACAGCTCCAGCATTTGCCATGTCATTTGCATCCATCAATGGAGCTACTGGGGCCCCTGGCCTTGATCTCTCATCTATTGCACAAAATCATTCAATCATGCAGAGTAATCATAACTATCATATAATGGCAGCAGCAGCACAAGCTGCCAGTGCTCAGATGAAGAAGAGTTTTCATGCCCCCGAGGAAGGGAAAAATGTAGTTAATTCCTCTAATCTAGACGAAGATAGGAAGGCAATATCTGGAAAAATTCCAGCAACAATGGGGCAATCCATCGCGTTTGGAAGGCCTGATGTATCTGATCCCTCATTAGCGTCATTATCAGGTGCCACCAATGTCATTGATACCTCTGGTCGTAATCTCAACCTTGGTTCTGCTTCTTCCCGGGCTTCTGCTTCTGTTATGCCTGCTGCCATCAGCAATAATGCAGCCAGTTCTCAGCAACAAATGCAGCGAAATCAGCAGCAGCAGCAAATTCTTCAGCATCAGAAGCAGAATCAATTTGCAGCTGCAGCAGCAGCTGCTGCTCGCAACAAGACCCCATCAACAAGCAATGGCAGTGTCTACTCTGATAACCTCCCTTCTACATCTTCAATGGCTACTAAGTTTCCCAATGCTGTATCGGGGTTTCCGCAAAGCCTTGTACAGAGCAGTAGCACCGTTGCTCAGTCACCTCAGTGGAAGAACTCTGTAAGGGCAACAACCACTTCACAGTCGCCTCCATCCATGGCTTCCACAACACCGCCCTCGTCGGTCAAAAATCTTCCCCAGCAGCAGGCTCGTTCCCAGCAACCCCATACCCAAATATCTTTTGCAACAAATTCAAAATCATCCGCAGCACAAGTGCAACCTGCAAGTTCCACCCAGTCCCCATCTCCCCCAGTCATGGTTGGCTCACCAACAACTTCATCAATGTCAAAAAATACTGGTAGCCCAAGGACAACTTCAGCTTCAACAACCAACAATAAGATAAGCCAAAGTTCTTCCTTATCCTCTCAGCAAGCCAAGAACTCTTCTGCTGTGCCGGCGCGTAAATCGTCACCTGTTGGCAGCAGGAATGTGCCATCAATACTCAATGTGCCTCAGCTAACTCCCTCTTCCGGCACTGGGAGTAAATCCCAATTGCCACAGCAGCAACATAAGCAGCAGCAGCCGCCACAGCAGCAGCAAATGTCAAAGCAAGCATTACCCCAGGCCCAGCTTTTCTTCTCAAATCCTTACGTGCATTCACAATCCAACAGTTCCACATCCACCACCACCACAGTTCCAAGTGGTTATTACCTTCAACAACGGTCGCGCCCTGACCAGATGCAGCGACCGGGCTCTTCCGGCGCTTCCCCGGTCGTGAACAATGTGAAAGGCAGCAGTGGCTTACCTACACAGGGACTTCTGCATCCTGCACAGGTTGCTGCAATGCAACCCTCTGGGAGCCACCCCCAGTTTGTTCCTACTGGCTTTTCTTATGCTTCTTATGCCGCTCATGTTCATTCTGTGCCCCCAGTTCAAGTGAAGCCAGCGGAGCAGAAACAACCTGCGGGTGAGTAGAATGATATGATATCCTTTTTTGCTGCACCCCTGTTCTTGCTTTTATCAAAGAAGAAAGGTAGCTTGAGTGAAGCATGTGAATTGGCATGAAGTGCAAGATGGGGTCCCCTCTCAATGGCGGGGGAAAAATGTTATTATGTTGATATGATGCCGTTTTGAGAAGATGTGGAACAAGAAAGCAAGCAAGCAAGCTGGAGTAGGTTACTACGGCCAACGAAGATAGAGATGATTTGGATTCCTCAATTTTGGATGGGAAATCGACCAGACCATTGATGTGCCTGAATTGTGTTTAGTAATTTGTTTGTACCCTTGTGTTTATAAATCTGACAAGGTTGATCGCGAAGTCTAATCAAATTTGATTGGTTTTTTAGAAGAGGATGTGGTTGATATGGTGGGAAAAAAGGATAAAAAAAAAAAAGATGGAGGAAAGGAAGGGAAAGAACCACCTTTTCTTCTTTTGGGGATGTAATGGAGTTTACCTACATGTTCTTTCTCCTCTCTTTTCTTTCTTTATTTTTTTGTTTTTGTCTTCTAGGGCTACTAGAGCAGTAAACATCTTTTTGACAAAGTCTATGTGGAAGAAGGATGAATATGTACGTGTCTGGCTAGCTGGCTGGCTGATCATATATTATAGTAACCCTCAATTTTATTTTTTAATTTAAACATCAAAAGATGATTTCCCTCATCCCTTGCCGGTGTAGCTATGATGCCATTGGTTTTCTTTTTCTCCCCAAGTTCTAGTGAAAATTTGAGTGGGGCGGTGACACAAATTGCAATGAGTGTAAAAAGCAATAGCAATTTCAAATAATACTACGATGCTTTTTGATAGATGGGGACTTGCATGTGAGAGAGGAGAGTGAAAATTCAACCTGAGTAGACTAGAAACAAAAGGGGGGTTAGTAGATAAAATAGCTGGCAGATCAAGGGTAATGGATCTGAATTTTCATATCACTAATGGTTGGTTGGTTTTGCGCAAGGATGGCGTGGTCTGGATCATGTGGTAAAGATAGCTTCAAAGTTCCACCGAGTTAGACAATTTCCTTTGCTGAGATGTGTGCTCTTTACTGTCACCATCGCACACGTGGCTGATGGATTTATTGCAGATGTGTAAACTATTCTCGGTGTTATCATATTGATTGTTATCCTAAGCTTCTAGGATAATAGTATATTATATAGTATATATCATTATAAAATCAGATTAAATAACGTGTGTTGGTGGTACTTGGTTGGGTAGGCTCTTTTTCCTTCCACGTAATAGGAGCAAACTTTCCATGTTTGCCCTTGACCTTGGCCCACTCAAGCAATCACAGCGTTTAGAACCAAACTTAAAGCAGCAACACATTGCGGGTCCTGACATCCCACCTGTGACGATGTGAAGAACTTTGCTCTTGTCTCTACGTAATACACGTGTATCCACTGTCTTTATATTTTCTTTTGATTTCTCAAAGTAACAAAAATGTTCCAAATCGACAGAGCTATAGTGTTAGACCTTTACCCCTATACCTCAACTAGCCTACCTTATGCCTTACATTTTTCAGGGTTGGTTTATTTTTAAAATTGAATAAAAATAATTTTAACAGAATTAATTTAAATCCTTAAATGTAATTAAAATGTATATGTAAATCGACGATTTTGATTTTGATTTTGATTATAAACTTTACGTTGATGTGTCATAAGAAGACGAATTAATTATAAAATTTTTGTCAAATAAGTTCTTGTTCGGCCTAGTCAAGTTAACGACATGGACAAAGACACGGACTCGTATCAAGGACATAAGAAGCCTACCATTTTTATATGTATATTTTTCTTTTCTTTTTCTTTTTCTTTATGGGTATTAGCTTTGTCAAAAGGTTATGGTGTTTTTTTTATATACAATTATGAAATATGATTTTAACTTTGTTCCGGTATATGGACCAGTTCAAATGCAAAAAAGATGAAGTTAGATAAATAGATAAAGAGGGAAGACGCTGGACAGGCAAGGGAGTGAGAGTGACGTGGATTTCTTTATAAATATCCCTTTTCCATCAACATAAAGGGAATGGATCTACTTCCTTCCTGTGCTGAAATGGCAGGAAAGTATTTTTATAAAAAAATAAAAAAGCGGAGTGCGTAAATATATAATCATATTATTATGGGAATTTCAGATTGAAACAAAGCTTTATTCAGTGATTCATTTATTCACTTATCTGTTTCTTTTTTGAGGGGCCAAAGATAAAGCATACAGATCTTCACTTGGTTCCCCTCTTGATAAACCGAAAAAGACAATATTTTGTGTCCTTTTCCTCTTCAGAGGGACCCGTGAAAGGAATCAATTTAATGGAATAAGCAAAGTCCCCATGCCCCTCCATTACCAATTTGTGAACACTGAAAGATAAGCCTGAAGGTCACCACACCTAAAATCAACTATGACTTATCGCACCTTCCTGACCCCACTTCAACAGCTCCAAAAAGTCTTTTCCTTTCTATTTTATAATCATTATTTATGTTAGTTGAGCATCATAGGCAGTATAACTGACCCTTTCATCAGTGATCGCAAAACAGTCAAGCTACAATTCAACTTTTTCCCTTTCTTGTTCACATTTTGAAACCTATAAATCTCGGAACTGACTCTTTATTCTCAAGCTCTGATTTGCTCATACAACTAGCACAAGATTTTTTTTCCTTTTGGATATACTTACCGTTACTTTATATACATCTTTCTAATTTCTTAAAATTTATTTAGAGTAATAGTACTCACATAACGCTATAATAACAAAGTGACCCATATAACTATTATAATTTACTCTTTTTTTCTTTTGTTAAATTTCGGTTGGGTAGTCACTTGTGCTTGTATGATGATCTGAATCCTTCTTGAAACATAAGTTTGATTAAAGGATAGGCAACAGTAAACCGTAATTGTCCATATTAATATTCATCAATATGTCACTATTACCGTGGAAAATTGATTCATTCCTCAAAAGTATTAATTTCACGCTTTCTAGAAGTTCAACAGAAATTAATTTCTATATCCAGTGGTTCTCTGAGATTGTATGCCTTATGCCTTCATATCTATAATTTAAAAAAAAAAAACCTTACATATATTTTCTCCATTATTAGGTACCTTCGTTAAAGAAACAAATGGTGACCATTTCATTAATCACGTGTAATACAAATAGGGGCAAAATAAGAAAAAGAATTGTCAGATAATACTTAGTGACTTGTATGCAAGGTTGGGATATTGAATTTGGAACCACTATGGATCATCTCAATTACTTGCACTATATTGCAAAGCTATTTTTTTCTTCCCCATCTGATATTGTATGCCTTATGCCTTCATATCTATAATTAAAAAAAAAAAAAAAAAAACTTACATATATTTTCTCCATTATTAGGTACCTTCGTTAAAGAAACAAATGGTGACCATTTCATTAATCACGTGTAATACAAATAGGGGCAAAATAGGAAAAAGGATTGTCAGATAATACTTAGTGACTTGTATGCAAGGTTGGGATATTGAATTTGGAACCACTATGGATCATCTCAATTACTTGCACTATATTGCAAAGCTATTTTTTTCTTCCCCATCTGATATTGTATGCGTTATGCCTTCATATCTATAATTTTCAAAAAAAACTTACATATATTTTCTCCATTATTAGGTACCTTCGTTAAAGAAACAAATGGTGACCATTTCATTAATCACGTGTAATACAAATAGGGGTAAAATAGGAAAAAGAATTGTCAGATAATACTTGGTGACTTGTATGCAAGGTTGGGATATTGAATTTGGAACCACTATGGATCATCTCAATTACTTGCACTACATTGCAAAGCTATTTTTTCTTCCCCATTCATTGATGAATTACATAGGATGAAAGTGCAATTTAGTCCCCTAATTCAATATCAATTGATTAATAATTTCACTATATTACATTTTTTTCTAGATAGAGAACTACATGTATGTGGCTCATAACTGCCCTAAAAAAAGAAAAGAAATAAACAGTACCTTTATCAAAGGCATGAATTTAGTTAATATTCCCTCTGTTTCAAAATTATTATTTATTTTAGACTTTTCTTTTTGTTTCAGGAATTCAAGTCTTCAATTAAAAAAATTTGCCAACTAAATCTTCACATAATAATTACGTGTCTTTTGTCATTTCTCTTTTCCACTTATTATCTTTCCCATTTATTAATAATTTTCCTTCTCTTTCTTAACTACTATCATTAATTAATTAATGAGGATATTTTAGT
Source organism: Pueraria montana var. lobata (assembly GCA_026413185.1). Classification (NCBI taxonomy): domain Eukaryota; kingdom Viridiplantae; phylum Streptophyta; class Magnoliopsida; order Fabales; family Fabaceae; genus Pueraria; species Pueraria montana. Next base: position 87,748,515 of record CM048647.1, on the reverse strand, counting down.
GAAGATATAAAAATACTCGTATTTTAGATTAATTAAACATCTCTTAATTTATGTACGTTAATCTTCAACAATAGTTTGAAATGGAGGAAATACTCAATAGTTATAACTTTTAAGTAGAAAATGGTATCCACTAATTATTTTTCCTTATACAAGTAAATTTTTTGTGTGATGCAAGATGTTTGTCTCCATTTGTTCTATATCTGTAGTCAGTCATTGAATGCATCATTATAGTTAGGGGAAGAATAGACGTATGGTGAAGAAAAAGTAATCGCAATGAAAATGAAGAGTACTGTTGTGTGTTCTCTTTTCCCTTTTCATTCATTCAAGTTAAAGAGAAAATAAATGTATAATGTGCATCAAACAACCAGATTGCAGATATTAAATGGGTGAAGAAAGATCATGCTAAGATGTGGGCTACCCCACAGCATAAATAATAAAGATGCGAGGCCTAATTGGAAGGTCCATGCATTTAAGGCAAAGAGGTGAATCCACGTTGCAGGCATTGTCTCCATTAGGCGATGGTGCAACTTCAAAAGTTATTTAATAGTATAAGCGGACAAAATAATAGGGTAAAGCTTTGCCAACAATGTCTGAAAAGGAAAGGGAGGGCAATTCACATGTGTTTTAGATAAATACTTGTCCTTTGATTACTTGAGAAAGTGGAACAAGCAGGCTCTACAGTTACTCTGTGTGTGTGTGTGAGTGACACTGAAAATCTCACTCATATGACGGTACTTAACAAAGTGTCGCAATAACTAATCATGTGGGTTGGACTTTTGAAATTCATTGAATAGCAAATTGAGGGGAAAAATAAAGGATTAATAACCACCGGGAGGGGGAATGGGTAGAAAATGGTGGTGGGATCCTCCCTTCAATTAATTAATAGTTGGGTCCATATTGGCTTTTAATAAATAAATAATAATAATTGTAACTGAGAACAGATTCTTGACAAGATTTTATAGTGTGGCATAAATTGTGTTGGTAAGTGTCTTGAATTCAATAATATCTAAATTGTAGTTGACCACAAATGGAGGGCAGATACTGAACAGATCATCTTGAATCCAACCAAATTATTTTTCTTTTTCCAACTATTTTTTCCCCAGTCCCTCTCTCTCTCTCTCTCTCTGTCTGCACTCAACTTGCCCCCAGAAAGAACGGTCAACAGAGAATACTAACCATAGGCATAGGGGGACCCTTCCCTTATCTGAACCATTGGCTTCCACTGTTGAAAAGAAATTGAGTAAATGAATCTGGTACATCAATTGGTCAACTGAAATTGAGCTGAAGTATGAACAATTTGAATGCAATTTTCTTTGCATACCCCCCCCCCCCCCCCCCCCCCAAAAAAAAAAAAGAGAAAAAGCAAAATTTCTTACAGTCACTGGCAGAAACTGAGTGGCAGAGAGGGAGAATCACTCCAGGGGATATCTAAAGTTGGATGCAAAATTGAAAACTTCAACATTCAAAAACCCACCTCAAATGAAAAAAAAAATGAAGCAACTAAAGTACACCGTACATTATATTTCTGTTCTGGGGCGTATGGCCTTAGCTGAAATGGATAGATATCTTTAATGCTTGGAGTGAGGCTTGGATTCTGAAGAATAAACCTATGACAGTGGATTTTCTAACTGTTCCAAAAGACTAGTCCAGTTGGAACCAGATTCAACTCACTCTTGGTTACTGTTTCAAATCCAAAATGAACCATATCTACCTGCCCCTTCCCCTCTAGAAAGAATCACAAAACTGTGTTACAATTAAAAAAAAGGGTACCTCTGAAGTACCTTACCTGCGCTTCCTCTCCCATTAGCACCAAAACAGAAACCATTAAATACAAAAGAGGGTACAAAATAATATCTGCACTTTGAGGTAGGAGCACCAAAATGGGATTCCCTTCCACCACCATCCACACCAAAGAGAAGAAAAAGAAAAGAACTTTGTTACTTTCTGAGAACTTCCGGTCCAGGTCCCAGGTGGGTTGAGTGAGTGAGAGCCACACACATGATTTGATTTTGATGCAACGTCTCTTTTCACCTCTCTCTATCTCTCCTCTCTGTATTTATATATGGGAGAAGGCAAAAATTCCATCCATATCCATAACTTACACGATTGTGACGATTTTTTTTTTTTAAAAAAGTTTTATATGTGTCATAACATAATTTTCATTGCACGTCTTTCTCTTTTTTATTTATAATTTCTTTATTTGAATTGTGAAATTTTGTAAAGAAAATTATGTTAGTATTTTTACTATTTGTATATAGATGATGTGTATGATGTCGGAGAAATCTCTATTTTTATACAAAGTATATTCTACTTATTTTAATTTGAATTTGACTTGCTCAATGTTTATTCATTGTTCGCTCATAATTTGTACACTTTAATTTGCTTTAAAGTTCTTTTTTTTTTCTTCTAAAAGATGTCAATCTCATCTTTCTAGTTTTATTTGTTCTCTCTCTTAATCTTTTCTGAATTTCTATATAAGAGTTTCTCTGTCTTCACTTTTTTCTCATTTGGCATTTTTTGTGGTTGCGTCATTTCATCTTTCAATTAAACCAGTCATACATGGAAAATTATGATAAGTGACATTTAAGGTTTTATTTCATAGTTCAATTGGTTTTACTTAAGAATCATTTTGTTTAAAAAATTGTGTATGTGGATCGTCAATTAAAGGGAAATATGTGCAGCCATAAATTTCTATACTTTGACTTTTTTATTTTGTCCAATAAAAATTAATTATTATCTGTATTAGTAATTAGTTATTAGCATGTTATTAGCTAATTTTGTAGGACTTGTATCTGTTAGGATTTTTTTTTAAAAGCTGGGATATTCTCGGTCAAAAGTTAAAAATTAATTCTTAAAGTACTAAAATTTATTTAAGAGATTGATATATCTCATTAGATATTTTTTTCATATGTATAAAATTGTAGTTAAATCTTAACCACATATTTAAAAGTTAGTCTGGTCTAATTTTCTAACTGATAAAAAAAAGAAGTTATTATCAGTTTATATATTTTTATCGACAGACATTTATCCAAAAAAAAATCCACCCAAAAAGCTTATATATTAAGCAATATGTTTGCTAAATCATATTAAGATTCCATAAATTTTTACTAGTATTTGATTCGTGTTAAAGTATTTATTCATTTTTTATTTAAATTTTTTACTATCGAAAAGTCACATTGATCTCAAACTTTCTTAATTCTTTTTTTTAATAAGACTTGAATTTCATATCTAGATAAAATTATGCTTATTATCACTTGCACCAATAATCGTTGTTAAAGTATTTATTCAACCAGTATTATTTGGGAATGTTTATCTTTTATTGTTTATTTTATTTTAAATTCAGACGTTTTTTTAATATAAAATTAATGCTTTGATGTTCTTTCTTTTCAATGCAATTTAATTCTTGCAAGATCCTATTGGTTGCTGTGATTGAATGTTCACTTAAGAAGACCTTATGGTCGACAAGTAATTTGGAATGAGATGCGAAGATAATAACAGTAGAATATCTTTCTTTCTTTTCTCATTTTTGTGCATAGGGGAGATTCTCGAAGATGAACACATATCTAAATACTTATTTTCAAATGTTGTGATTGACGTGCAGTGACCTCTAACCTCAATATGTCATTTAACTTTATTTGACTTCAAATGTTTATTAAAAGTATAGATTTCTTTTAAATAGAATGGCTTGACATGATCATACCAAAATTTTGCTTGGTGGATTGTTGTTGTTGTTTTATAATTTTTTTAATATGGCAAGGGACCCAACTTTACCTGATATATTTGTAAATTTCCTTATTTTAAATTATCTATATATGTTTGAATTATTTTACTTTATACCTACCTTTTTCGTTCTTTTATATATTATCTGATTTCATGATTTTGATTCATTCTTAGAAATTTTTTAATAGGCACTTTCTTACCTATACAATTTTCAAAAGTTAATTTATATGTTTTAAGAATATTAAAAAATGTATAAAAAGACAAAAAATTGAAAAAAAAATTCTTTTGACACATTATGATTTTTTTATAATTAAATCGTGTATTTTTAAAGCAATCAAGACGGATATCAACCATTTTTGGTTGAGGCTGTCTCCAATTGATAATCAGGACTAATAATTTTGGAGACAAAAAAATCATCCAAGTAATTATAAAGTATTTTTCATAACTCAAAATATTTAAATAACCTAATTATTTATCAATTATATTATACTTCATTAGTGTTTTGACAAGTTTAAATTTTATTAGCACAATAATTAAAGAAATTTTATAAGCTGGCCCCACCCGCCGAGTAGCTGTTGAATTTAAAATAAGTGTGCAGTTGATAATTATTAATTTAGTTTATAATTAAATCTGTTTTTAAGATTTTTTTCCTTTTTATCGTATTTAAATGTTCAAGATATTATATGTCTTTAGCTATTATCTTTCAAGCTTGCTATAAATAATTCTTATTTCATTTTTCTTTTCCCATTACCGTATTAATCATTTTAAAATGATTACTATATTTAATCAAAATCTGTAGTATAGTTGAAATTTGTATAGCGGCCTGGGTCACACAATAGTTATAGTAGAATACAAAAATAAGCAACATCCTGGCAGGCAGCATATGAAAAAAGGTTGCAAAGACCCAAAAGAGTAGGACCCGTGTCCCAAGTGATGTTTTTATTTCCCTGCCTAGTGAAACTGAGGACTGTGTTTAGAGTGCAGACAACAACGTTACCAAAGGGAAAGGGGGTGCCACCACAAAATCCGGGGTATTGGGTCCCTCCCCCATTACTCTCTACTCTCAGTTAGTTCTGTCTATAAACTTACACGCACATGCCATCTCTTTTACACGTGTCCTCATCTGCTTTCTCTCCTACATTATTCATTCCAAGATAAGATGTAACATAACATAACATAACCCAAACGTTAATTTAATTCACTCATCTGAGTTATTTTATCATTTATTCTTGTCCCGAAAATTATGAAACGTTTGTACCAAAAGAAAACTAAAGCAGTGTGATGCTCTGTTTTACTATTATCGATAAAGGAATCAATTAATAATAAGACTAAATTCTAATAAGTACTAACAAATATCAATACTATTAAAAAAAAATGTATGAAAGAAAATTATTGAAAGAGAGGGGCAATATTGAAAAACAATTAAAAATATTAGAGGTGGAAACTGGAAAGAGAGGAGTGGCGTAGGGCAGAGGCGCAAAATATTGAATGATGCGCTGCCCCCACCATTGAATGGTGGTCCCCAGCACTTGCGCAGGTGCCGACGGTTGATTACGGTGGTGGTGGGTCCCACCACCAGTTCGAGTCACGGTGACAGTGTCGTCGCTTTTGGCACCGAGTATAAGTGACGCTTTTCGTGGGAGACTCGGAGGACATCAAAGTAATTATGTTTGCTCACTTTGCAAAATATCCATAAAATTTATAAATGTAAATATTTTACATATCCTACACCTAATGTAAAAATTGTCAACAAATTTCTAGTTTCATTTTCTATTTTAATTTAATTATTTTTCTCAAAATTATTAACTATATCAGTAGTACATTTATTTCTATAATTTATTAAATGTCTGGATGCACGTTCAAGTCTCTCTAACGCCTGTCAATTTAAAGCAACAATTAGTTTATGTACTATCTTTTATCTATATTTAACACAATTTTATGAAATAATGTACATTCCTAAAGTAAAATTTAACACACGGTTACTATAATTATTAACTGTCTCCTAATTCCAATATCTAGAATGTTTGGATTGGAATTGTGATAATAACGTGGGCTATTCCATGTTTCATTTAACTCTGCACATACTGACATGTTGATTCGTAAAATTCTAGAAGGGTGGATTCATCATCTCCCATTTTATCATAGGAGTTGCTATTTACACTCCCCTTTAGTACTAATACACTCTCTTTTATAATTATTTTTCCCAAAATACCCTGGAATTTACACTGATTTTGCACTCCCTTTTTTCGCACTCCGTCGTGGCCGCGCATTATCTCAGGTCTCATATCTTGGCAACAAAGCACCATCAAGGACATATATCAGAGAGGGCTTGGCGCTATCACAAAGAATAAACCAAACCCCCGTGCAATTTGTGCGAAATTGTTTCTCCAATTTGGGTCGTGGGACTTGGCAGAGAGTGTCCACTCTATGGTCGCAGCGCAAGGGTTGCGGGTTGTCAGCTAGAGGTGGTGGTTAAGTGAATGCACAAAAAGGGGAGTGTCATCTGTTAATCAGAACATAGAATTGTCTTCAGGAAATTAGATTATGGAAATAGGGGAGTGTAAATAAATTTCGGAATCTATTTTCCAATTAGTGGGTATTTTGGGTAAACAAAATTGAAAAGGGAGTGCAATAGCAAAAAGGGGAGTGGAAATAGCAATTGCCTTTTATCATATGAAGAGTGCTTCACATTTTTTTTTGGCATGAAATTAACTACAAACACAATATATGTTGGGCCAGCTATATGGGCCTTGGCTATGTACATTAATATTTTGAAGAGTTGGGTCATATGATACACTTTCTCATTGTTTCTGTATCTGAGCATAATTTGGCTTATTGACATTGTAAACTGTTAAGCTTTGCCCGCCACCCCAATTTAGTGAATTTACAGTACACCCACCAACTCTATTTTTTTTTTAAAAAAAAAACCTATTATAAGCCTATTATCAGACTAATTTACTAATCACAAGATATACCTGTGTATTATATGCCTTAAAGATGCATTATTCTGTATAGGTCCTGTGGGCAGACATTAAATCTTGGATCTTGCCAATAATAATAAATTTTTACTTTACTGGAGGGCAGGATGTTGTTGTGAACTTGTAATCACGATGCATGTAGGACCTGAACATTCGCAGGCTTCTTATTTACAAGTTTTTTTTTTTTTTTTTAAACTCTGGGATTGGATCTAGGAATATCTTATAGCTAAAAGTCATAAGACTAATCTCTTGAGAAAGTAGAGTATTAATTGAAGGGTAACTTCTCTACCCACAAGTATTATTCTATTCATATATCCAAGAATCGAATTCTTTTCATATGCTTTAAAGACTTAAACTACCAGTCACTTGTGTTACATCTTGTGGATACTTACAAGTCTGTTATTGCACAAGTGAAATTTATATATATATAAATAATATATATATATATATATATATATATATATATATATATATATATATATTTTGAGTAACATTATATTGGTGAAAGCTTTGCACTAGTAAGTACCCTCGTTAGAGATTGTGCACACCCAACACCCCGGCCCTCCAAAGGCCCAAACTATGAAACCAAGAACACCTATGGTGCAGCCAACGTGTTTTATTATTATTATTATTATTTTAAATAATAGGAGCAGTTATCATGAACTAATGGAGGGCATATAATTGCTTTAATAATTGGTCATTGTCTCAATTGAACACAGTCATCAAGAAGTACACGTGGTTTCAAAATCTTACAAGTGAATAAAGATAATATATTTTTTCTGTGCAAATAATCTCCACCAGCTGATACTTAAATTCTATAAGGACCAAGAAATTTAAATTACATATAAAGCCAAAGTGTACGACTATTGTTAACATTAGTTTACTCTTTTTAATTATTATGATAGACTCAATCAAGCCATAATCTGATCTGAATCACGTGGACACAAATTTCAATATGCTTTGCTGACTTGGATTGCTTCCTATTATTTACCTGCGGCGAATAATTATATATTATGAAAAATTAAATTATACTATTAAGTATTGGCTGGGTTGTTATGATTATCATAATGAACATTAATATATTGTCTAATAACTTCGATAGTCCATAATGTAAACACAAACTTAATTTTTTACTGGAAGGACTTTGCGGACTTCACGACAAATCATCACGTCATCGTCAATATTACTGTTGTTATTAACAAATAATAGTCATCCTAATATTCAGGAGACACAAAACACCAAGGGAAAGTTAAAAGTTTGTATATTATTAAAAATAAATAAAAAAGATTAAAAGTTTGTATGTTATGCACAAGAAATCTTGTGAGCTACGTAAGAATTACTCTTGTTTTGTTTAGGCAGAAATACAATTTAAAAAAATAGGAAGGAAGGAATCGACAAAAAGCTTTTTTTTTTTTTTTTTTCATAAAAAACAGCTGAAATGTTAGAATTTCACTTGTCCCAAATATACTCTAAAATCACAAGTTTTCCAATAATAATAAGCTATCCATTTCTTTTCGGTGACAGGTGAAATAAGATGCGTACGTGTAATTTCTTTTAGATATTTTATACATCAAAATGTGAGTCAAATCCCCAAGTATGTTAAAAAATGAACATCTGTAGTTTGAGAAAATCCTAATGTTTTCATTATTTTACAATAAATGTGATTTATGATCCTGTATGGAAAGAGAGGATGTAAACTAACGTAAAGACAAAATAACCCCAGTGTGATTTAAAGTCCCAAAATAAGTTGATACAATAATGCAAGCACACCAATTAATGAACAGATTGACACAAACACATATTATTGTCACAAAAGCATGAGCTTTGACATAAAAGACATTGTGTTTTGTCAAAATATATTAGAACCAATTTAATTAAGCATATATTGACAACTTTAAGAACCAATTTAATCAGCATATATTGACAACTTTAACTGAAATATAACATACAATAATATCAAGAAGCACGAAGTTTATTCCAATTAGAGACATAGAGTAGAATTTGAGCCCAGAAAAAACTATGCATGATTGAGTTGCATGATACTCCCTCCATTCTTTTTTATTTATCTTTTAAAGTTTCTATGTAAAAATAAAAAATACAATAAATTTTCTTGATCCCAATAAAATACTTGTGGAGTTTTCTATTTTATCTTTCTTCATTTCTACTTTACAGTAAATGCTTATGAGTAAATTAATTAAAGATTGGGTAGCAAATAAGTATATCATTAACAAAAGAGTAATTAATGTTATGAATTTTGAAAACAACAAATAACTAGAAACAATTTTTTTTTTAAAAAAATGACAATTAAAAAGAAACAGAGGTAGTAATAGATACATCCTCTTGTTCCTCTCATTTTCTTAAACTATTTATTCTTTAGCAAATATATTGATTTCCTTCTGTTTATATTGGTTGGCACAACAAAAAAGTCAGGCAACACCAGGACGAAAACTCAAAAGGCCCAAAAGCAGAAGAAGAGCAATAAGCAAAGCCCAACTAAAGAGTTGAGAAAAGTACACGGGCTGCACTATGCTAATTAAGAGGCTTTTGCTATATCTACTCTCTCTTTTTTTTTTTTTTTTGCTAATTGTACTCTCATTTGTTTTTTTCATCTAATTTTTATTATCATATATACCCTTTATACCCATAATGTTGATACATAATCATTATTCCGAAATGTGCTTTTCAAAACAATGTTTTGTTTTTAACATTCCAAAAAGCATTTTCCAGAATACAATTTTATTTTTTATAATTTCAAAAAATACTTTTTGAATACTGTTTTTGTGTTCCAGAAAGTACTTTTTGGAATGTTAAAAAATAAAACTGTATTATAGAAAGTACTTTTTGGAACACTATTTTGTATTTTAGAAAGTACTTTCCATAATGTTAAAAAAAATCATCCAAAAAAATTCAAGCAAAACACTTAAAAACCCTATATAAAGGAAAAATTGGACAATAGTGGAGCAATTGAAGTGGAAAAGGTATATAATTGATATTGATTCTTCAATCTGAACGACTCTAAAAGGCACTCCGTTGCAGCAACTTGAGCAAATTTAATATCTAGTCATATGTTATTGCATATATAAAATGAGTGACATTAAAGGTATTGTGTCAGTGGACAAAAATGAAACAAGAAAGAAAAGTAGTTGGAAGCATAAACATAATACATTGGAGTTTGGTGGATGAAAAAACACTAATGCTAGAATAAGAGACCAAACAAGAGAGGAACAAAAGGAGATTGAAGCGAGATTGAAAGGGGATGAAGGGAGTGAAAGAGAAGGGGGGGGGGGTGTTGTTGCTATGAAAGAGGGAGTGTGTGGGGGAGAGAAGAATTTTTGAAAAAGGAAAAGTTATTTAAGTAATTGGTTCTAAAAAAAAGTGAAGGAGATTGTACTTAGCAAAAAAGGAGAGTAAATATAGCAATAGCCTAATTAAGAAGATCTAAGCCCAAAAAGGAAGGGAAGAATAATCCGAGGCTTACGGAGCAACATCAAAAAGAGTAAATAAATACGATCTACGCAACCACTCACACTCTTAGAAATCTCCATATTCAAATTCAAGGGGGTTGCACAGCCATGTCTTGGGCAACGACAAAAGTGCCCGATTATGAGCCTTTCGAATGTTCCAAATCAGATTAGATTTTCCAATCATGCAAAGGATTGGAGGTGTAAATAAGTTAAGCTATTTGTGAACAATATTTGAATATTTTAAAGTACTTATATTTATAGTTAAAAAAAATATAGATAAAGAGAGGGTACATATGATATATAGGAATCAAATATAGATATCAGAAGTTTTCAATAATTTATGCATTTTTCAACCAACTAAATTAAAAAGGAGGTACATATACTTGGCAAGGTGGGAGGTTATATGCTCAAACCTAACCCCACCTATATACCTTTATAAGTTGGGGAAAAAAAAAAACTAAACTCAAACCCAAATTCGGTAAATCCGTCAAAGTCAGATCGAAATTGGACAGATATTCTCGAGTTTGAATTTAATTTCTATGCCAAACATAGGGGTAATGCCTAGCCAAAGAATAGTGAAAAAAAAAAACACTTATTCAAAATCCAAACACAAATTTTAATATTAATTAAAATTTATTAAAAAATTAAAATTGTGAATAGAGATTTATTAAATGAAAGTAAGAGTTTTAAAATTTTGTGATTTTTTAATAAGAGATATTTTAGTTAATAATAAAAAACATTTAAAAAAGTAAGTTAAAAAATTTGCTACCAATAATATCTAAAAAAATCGAATCGAAAAAGTTTTCCACGACCTGACACCTATGCCATCATACGTCATACAAACTACAAAGTAAATGCTCCATCAACATGTAATAACTGCAGCCAACATGTGATATTATTCAATATATGCTCCACGAGCTCCACGACTTGGGCTTTTTTTTTAAAAAAAGAAAGAAAGAAATTTGTCTAAAGTATTTATTCATTTTATGTATATTAGTGCGGTGGTCCGAGTAACGAACGAGAAAATTAATTGATTAATTTACATGAAATATATATAAAATATTCAGAATGTTGTATGATTATTATTTTTTTCTGTATAAGGAATAAAAAGACAGAGATTACAGCGCTATACTGCGCAAAAAAGGAACACCCGCTATAGAGGTGGGAGATGGATGGGTTCCAATCATCCATAAGCAACACTCTACGGATGTCATTTAGAAGACCCACTCTTGATGATATGGACCGCTGCCAAATAATCCATTTCTCTGTGTATGATTAATTTATTTTTAAAACTCAATGGATGTAGTTCACTTATCACATTGGTATCACATAGAACTGCGTGAGGGTTGTTAGGATTTTATCTTTACCTTTTTAGTGTGTTATGTGAGTTAGTGTGTGTTTGGTTTCACGTCGGATAATTGATTCTAAATCCATAATTGATTTTGGATAAATTTTGACATGTTTGGTTTCATGTTATAGAAGAATTCAGAATTGATTCAGAGTCCAGAATTGATTCTGAATAGAAGCAACTTTGAGTAACTTTTGCATTGAATCCAAAATTTTGTACTAAATTTTACTCCTAACTTGATTTTATAATAAAAACATCCAAACATAAATCACATCACTTCAAAATCAATTTTAACAAAATCAATTTCGCAAAATCAATTCTATTCAAAATCAATTTTGCCAATGCTCATCCAAACACGCACTTACACGTGACAATGATGATTTGGAGAAAAAAATTGATAAAAATGACATGTGAGTGACAATCATCTGTGGAAGCACACACTATCACCAAGTTAACAAAATGAGTAAAAATACAATTTAAAAAAAAATTACACGTGATTATCCGGTCAGACTCTTTAATGACGTGATAAGTCAATGAACTACCAATGTCACTGTTACGTCATTAGTTAATGCTATTACTTGATGAGAAAATAGGTTATGCACTGACAGTGTAAAATAATTTTACACGGTCATCCAATCACAACCCACCATGTATGGTAAGTTTGTTGACTTTTATGATAATTACCTCAATACTCATATCAACGATGATTTGTGATTAGATGACAGTGTAAAACTGTTTTATACTGTCAGTGCATGACCATTAAACTCTCACTTGATAGCAGAGTCTAAAACAAAAAATTAAAATAATATGAACCAAAAGGTTATTTAAGCCAAAAAAAATAATATGAATAAAAAATTAAAAAATTATCATTACGGATTAAAACCAAATGAACCTATACAAAATAGACTAAAAACATAAGCTGATTTTTTAAATCAAATATCTTGGTCATGATGAGTCTCGAGAAAAATAAAGGTTTAAATATATTTTTCGTCTCTGTAATTTAGTATTTTTTTGTTTTTTATCTTTGTAATTTTTTTTTTGTTTTTAATCCTTGTAAATTTTTTTTGTTTTGTTTTTTGTCCTTAAAGTGCTTTAGATAATATTTTTTTCACTATTCAAAGTGCTATCTAAAGCGCTTTAAGGACGAAAAATAAAACAAACATAATTTACAAGAACTAAAAGTAAAAAAAAAATTTGCAAAGATGAAAAGCAAAACAGCGCTAAATTGCAAGGACGAAAAATATATTTAAGCCAAAAATAAATCATGAAAGTAAAATGCATTTTAGCAGCATACTTTCCTCTTTAATTTTAATCTTAATTTACATTGTTTTTTTTTAATAAGTGTCACTTAAAATATTTAAATGTATTTCTTGTCTTAATTTTTCTTTTTTGACAATTCTTGTATCTTGTCTTAAAAGTTGAACACATTAAGTTTCATCTCTTAATATTTTTTATTGAATTATCTATAAATAAATAAAATATGAAAAAAAATCCACTAAAATTAATCCTATCATACTATAAATATTATTTTGATTTAAATAAAATTGTCCCCCGATGAAAGATGTGTTTTTGATAAAAGAAAAATTAATAATTTTTTATTTGGTAAAAGAAAAATTAATAATTCTTTATTTGGTAAAAGAAAAATTAATAATTCATTAATATCTGTAAAAATAAAATAAGTGCATCTGATAATTGAATTAATAGCCTTTTCTACAAGCTTAATTAAGACGGTTCATTTGAATATTAAAGTCCTTTAATTTTTTCAATACCAGTTAGGTTTTTTTGTAAAATAAAAAATCGAATTCCACAGAGGATAGCGTGGTCCCTCAAATAAACAAGTCTTAGACCTCTTGCCGAGGCATAGTCGATATCCACCTGTTGCTTTTTTTTTCCCGATAAATATCCACCTGTTGCTTTCTTTCTGAATATATAATGGATGTTATATAGTATATACTTCCTCCGTTTCTGTTTAAGTATCGAATTTTTAAAAAAAAAAAATATTTTTATTTATTTATTATTTATAAAATTTAATATCATATTAATTATTTTTTTATCAATTATATCATTACTTCTCTCATAATTTTTAATGAATTTACACATATATTTATTGTAGAATAAAATAAAAAATCTCATAATTACTTAATTAGAATAAAAAAAAATTAATACATTTCTTGATTTCTATAAATAAATCTTAAAACCAGGGAGGGTATCTGGTTAAACCACGAGTGCACGATAGGACAAACGCATAACAACCACGAGCAAAAAAATTACAGTATTACATAGGCACGCAATTAATATGGTTATTTATAACCAACCGTAAATTTGATATGCAAAGAGTTACTGTATTTTTCTTAATATTATGGCTTAAATATATTTTTAATCCCTTAAATATAGATGATTATTTTTTTAGTCCTCTAAATTTGATTGTTTTTTTTAGTTCCTGAAATTCGCAAAATACTCTTTCTAGTCCCTCTGCACATTGTGAACCGAACGGGGAATAAAATATTTACAATTTGTGATGACTTTTGATTACCAAAATTTGATTTTTTATTTTAAATTTTAAAGTACGATTTTTGGCTTTTTAAAATCTGATGGTCAAAAGTTGTCACAAATTGTGAATCTCTTATTCCCCGTTTAGCTCACACCATGCAGAGAGACTAAAAAAAGCATTTTACGAATTTCAGGGACTAAAAAATAATGATCATATTTGAGGAACTAAAAACATATTTAAGCCTAATATTATTATAGAACATCAAGACAACTAACTACCTTGTATTGTAGCGACCTATGTATAGGCAATTGCAATTCGGACTCATTAATTACTCTATATTTCAACTGCATGCATGACTTGTCTTCAATTAACAACATTAGTATCCCTCAGTATCTATCCTTTTGAAGAAGCAAATAACCTATCCGGAAAACTATTCTCTTTCCGATATATATTTTGTAATTTGTTTTCTCTTTGTATTTTTTTTTGTAAAAGGATCTCTTTGCAACATCATATTGGCCATGCATGTGTTAATATGTACACAACTTTTTGGATGGACTGGCTTGTGGTCTTCCTGGATGCTGGAATTGAGGGTGATATTAACTGGCAAGTGGCAAACTACTCTCGATCTGTTCATATAACTTTAGCTTTTTTAATATCCTTTTCGTTTCACTTTGATACATTCCACACCCAACAAGAAAAGAAGGGTATCAATTATCGACAACTCTATGCCAACCAACGTTTACCATGACCTTTTGGATAGTGTCATCACCAATCAAGTACTTTAATACATAGTATAAGTAAAAACAAAAGGGAAAATTATATATTTTGGGCAAAGTTTAAATAAACTTCTTTATAAAAAAAATGAAATATTTTTTTAAAGGTTGATTTTAGATTTTGGAAAAACTAATTATAGAAGTTTTTGTATTAGCTTCTTCAAAACCTAATTTTTAATTTATGTATAAGTTAATTTTCATGAAAAAAATAATATTTTATTAATAGTATCATATATATATATATATATATGTTACTATTAAAATAATACTTTTTTCATGCAAAATCATTTTGATTTCTCATCTCTCTCAATTTTATGAATTCCATCTTCTAATTCCTTTCATGAATTTGATCTTTCCACTATTTTAATGGTACAATTTTGGTTCATTTGTTAACTTAATATTCTAAATTTATGAAATTGAAAAGGTAAGGATAGCAAAAGTGTAATTAAACTAATTATTTTTGTGTTTTCGCATATAACAAGTTAAAATTAAGATGATGCCAAAATATATTAAGATTCTATTCTAGATAAGTTTTCTGAATAAAACAATTGAGATTTAGAAGGTTTGATGGCTAAGCCAAACACACGATATTTTGACTAAAATGTGTGGTCAGAGGTAGAAATTTTATGTTAAAAAAATTAGCAATAAATGTTATCAAACATGATATTATAAATAAAAATGTTATATATTTACAAAAAAAAAAGGTATTCAAAAACATTTGCTCACTATATTAAACATGTGTACATCAAAATAGTAATTTGTTTTAGTAAATTATGCTCTCAAAATTCAGTACGGGCCAATATTCCGGAAAATAAGTAGTTAACAACTTATATGATTTGATATTATCATAAAAAAAATGATTTGATATTAGATAATGATGTCAAAATACGATTTACAATGATGGATCACGATTCAATTATTATATTTATGTCGTTTAATTTATCAAATAAAAGATGTCAAGTTCATTAAATTAATTTTTTTGAGTAAAAGTTCATTAAATTAATAATAGTAATACATAATGATATATCATTATTAAGCAGATCGAAGTGCAATTTTTTTATACATCAAAAAATAAAATTTTATCTATAATTGCTGCTTGGAAGACAATTGTTGACAGCTAAATTAAAAATCGTAACTCCTATCTGGTGGATAATACCAATTAACATCATCATTAAAGTCTGCATATAGTGCATTCTCGCGTGAATCTTGACTATTTTGCATTTTTTTAATACAATCGTGTCAATTAGTTTTTTTTTTTTTTTGAAGTAGTGGGGCAGAAAGCCCAAAGAAAAGAAACAAAACTTGCAACAATAAAAGTCAAACGGGGTAAGGTTTCTCTACTAATTAAAATCATTGTACAGGAGCTTATTTAAATTTCTATATCGGATATTACTGTTAAGAAAACTGAAATCATGGTCGTTTTTTTAAAAAAAAAAGAAAAAAAGAAAAATGTATTATCTATAACTATGTATAAAGAAAATAGGGTAAAATATGTTTTTGTCCCTCATTTTATCTTGATTTTTGTTTTTAGTCCCTCATGATTTTTTTTACTGTTTTTAGTCCCTCATAAATTGTTTTGTTCTGTTTTTAGTCCATCATAAATTATTTTGTTATGTTTTTAGTTCCTGACATTAATTTCAACTGTTAAGTGATGACATGACAGACATAAAATGTGTGTGTGAAAAATTTCTAATTAAGTTTCTAATGACTTTTAATCGCTACAAATTTTTTGGCGGTTAGAAATGTTTACTTTTGTAACATTTCTTGTGATTTCAGAAAATCTGATATTCGATGTTTTTTTTTTTTTAATATTTCTGACAGTTTTAGTTTGCCAGAAAATTTGCAGTAGTTAAAAATCGCTAGAAACTTAAACAGAAAATTTTCAAGCACAAATTATGCTTGTCACGACATCACTTAACAGTTAAAATTAATGTAAGTGACTAAAAACAAAAGAAAACAATTTTTGAGGAACTAAAAACACAAAAAGAAAATTATGAGGAACTAAAAACAGAAATTTAGATAAAATGAAGAACCAAAAACATATTTTACCCAAGAAAATATGAGATGTTGGTGTACGGAAATATATCTACTAAGAGAACTTATCTTATATGAAAGTGAGAGGAATAAATATTTATCACTAGATTTTATTTAAATGATCAAGATTAAAACACACCAAGGCATGCGAGTTTTTTTAAAAAGTCACATGACTTTTTTAAGTAGTCATATAACATTCTAGTTCTTGGAGACGTTGGTACTGCTGCTTCTTATGGACCACCATACATACGTGAGTGTGATCAATGTGAAGAGATGAAAGAAACCACTTTCTTCTTTTCCCACTTTCCGGCAAGGAGGAGGAATTTTGGAAGATATTCATAAGATGGGGTTCGGTTAGGGACATCTTCATAGCGAAAAGAAGAAACCGGCAAGGGTGGAAGTATGGATTTGTCAGGTTAATAGGGGTAGATTGTAACCCCTATTCTAATATAAATATTTAATTTAACTATTAAAATTTTTCAATAAATCTATAAAAATACATTATATTTAATCTTTTACATTACTAAAATTTTCTAAAAACAATGTTACAAAAATAATTTTAAGTACTACAATTATTATATACCCAAAATATCATACTACAAAATGATCTAAATATTTTTGTAACTATTGTCAGCCCAAAATTTCCCATCCTACAGCTCTGGTCATATCTGCATCTTTTTCTTCTAACTATTCTTCTTTCACTTGCAATTAAACTTCCCTAGAAGCTAGGGACAAAATTTACCGGATCAGGCATTTAATTTCTAATACACAGAAAAACAATATCAATCAATAACACTTCATATCATAATTAATAATTCACATAAGTAATGCAAATGCAATATGCTTTATACAAATGCAGTTTTGACTCAAAAATCATTTTTGATCATGCTCCATGGAGACTTCCCCTTTTGATTGTTTAGCAGAGACTGGCCTACCATTACGCACTGCAATTCAGCTCAGCCCTCAACTAAACACGAATAAACTAGACAGAATTAGGAATACAGGATACCCCAGGAGGCTACCACGACCGCATCTCAGTCCAGATTCCAGCCACATGTGGAATCGCGCATACCCTGCACCCCACAGGCTATATAATTACAGACTGTACATACTATATAACCCTGCCTAACTTACTCTGCTCACCCATCATTTCTCAGGACTATCATATCCTCAGTTCGAAAATCTCAATCATCTTTTTAAATACATGACCACCGCAGTCCCGGTTGGTCAACATCAATCCTTTCTTTATTTTCATGACTACCGTAGTCCCGGTTAGTCATCACAGTCCTGGAATTCACTTCCCCCAAAACACTCATGCTTATGCAACATGATAATGATCATCAGTAAATAAAATTCTCGGTTAATCAATCTCAAATATTCTTTTAAATTTCATGACTACCGCAGTTCCGGTTAGTCAACAAAAATCCTTTCTCATATATCAAAAACATTTCTCATTTAAAATCTTTGTTCTTTCCCCAAAAGATTCATGAATATGCAATATACTAATGGTCACAAGCAAATAATTACTAGTAAACAATCACATAAAGAAATATAACATTATATTATTAACATTTTTACTAAAATATCAATTTGATCTTTACTATGGAAAAATTACTAAACTTTTACTAAAATGCCAATTAGGTTTTTACTATGGAAAATTAATATGCTTTTACTAAAATACCAATTAGGTTTTTACTATAGAAAATTACTAAAATACCCCTATCTTTTTCTAAAATTTCAATTTTGCCCTCAAAGGGTAAAATTACCAATTTGCCCTTACTCTTTTCTTTTATTTCCAATTTTGCCCTTGATCTTTTCTCAAAATTCCAATGTTATCCCTAAACTTTCTAGAATATGTGAAATTACAATTTTACCCTTATACTTTTTCATTATTCCCGAAATTGCCCTTGATCTTTTTATAAAATTTCCAATGTGTCCCTACATGTGAAATGACTATTTTGCCCTTGGTTATTTGAAAATTTTGCACATAGTACCCCTAAAACCCAACCATGGCCGTGAGTGGTTTCCAACCATTTTTCAACAAATCTCCAAAATCAACCATGCAATTTCAATTCAAAAACAAACCAATCAAGCAATTTCAATCCAACAACAACCAACCAATCAATTTCAATCCATCACCACATCATGAAATCAACAAAACATTGATTCAAACACATATTTCAAACTTATAACATCAAGCATACAAAAGTCCTAAATTAATTTCATGTTATCATGGTTATTGATTAAACGTTTGAAATTAAAACTCAAGACATGTTTTTCTTAATTCCAAGTTGTCTAAATTGAAATTAAATGCCAAGATCCTTACCTTGGATCCTTAATTTGATGAAAAACTCTTGAATCCCTTTTCTCCCTTTCTCCCTTGTCTTCTTGAAATTTTTGGGTTCTTCTCTCAATTTCTTCTCTTTTGGCCAAAGCTATATTGAAATTTGGGAGGTTTTGGTTGGTTTCTCTCTTGCAATTGGAAGAAAAGATGAAGTTTAATGGAGGGGCAGCTGCACAAGAAACTCACGGTTTTGGGTTTCTTGGAGAGCTAGCTTTGTAAGTTTTTCTTTTGGCTTTGGTTTCTTATGTTTTTTAAAAAAATTTCTCCACCCAATTTTAATAGGCACGGCCAGCTGCTGCCTTGGTTCAAGGGAGATCAATTTGGCCGAAATTCCCAGCCACTTGGACAGCCAAGAAAGCTTGCTTACGTGAGTGGCTAATTGCCTTGTCAAAAGTAAAAAATTGTAGAATTTGGTATACTATTCTAGAAGGTTTTAGGGCTTGCTAATTATCTTACAAACTAATTAGAATTTTAAGAAACTAACACCACCATTGAATTCCTCACTATCAAAAACCTTGGGATAGTGTCTTAGTTATCTCTTAATCAAAGTCAAATTAGCTTAATTTAATCACATTAGAATTATTGAGTTGTCACATTTTGATTGCCTAATACATTTTATTTTTAATTTTCTTAGTTAAAATTTTTTACTAATTATTCTAAGTATGTTATAATTAATAGATAATTCCATAGATATCATACAATTTTTATCTTAATTTTCTATCTTAAAATTTTATCGTAATAATTTCTCAGAGTTCTAACTTTCAGAAAATCCTAACAATTCGAAATTAGCATTTTACTTTTGCAACTGTATATATTTTAAATCTATATTCAATTATCTATTTATTAGATTACAGTTTACTCCAAAATTTTACACTGAAAAATTTATCCTGAACAGCTGTCTGACACAACGGTCTAGTCAACAAGTAATTCATTTCTCAACTCTATATTTTAAATCTACATTAAATTCTTTATTTATTAGAGTACAGTTTAATCCAAAATGTTATACTGGAAAATTTTATCCTGGACAGCTGTCTGATACAGCTGTCCGGTCAACAAGAATTTTAGGCAGAAACAAAAGTATTAAAAGACTCAGAAAAATTTACTGAATAGAACTATACTAATTTTATTATGAAAATATGTACAGAAAGTTTCTATAAAATACAGTACATAATTTCTCATAATATTTATATAAATAAAATATGTACAAGTAGTAAAATAAAATTGAGGGTGTTACATAGATAATCCGAAATTGCTAGAACATCAACTGGACCAGATCTACATAGGTAATGTTAAACTACACGTTAACTGTAACGACCCAACTTCGTTACAATTATGTTATACTAAACTCTCTATTTAATTATTATCATGTGAAAGAACGTATAAATTTTTCACATTTAAAATACATACACATGTACCTATATAAAACGTTCATCACTACATCGTCCAAATGTAATATACCGATGTACACCTTATAAGGATACATATAATATCAGAAGAAATATTCCCTTGTAGAGTACATTCACACTAATCTTAATATTTGTACAAAATCCTAAGTTGGTTTCCCCCTAGTATGTACATATATACTAGAACAAACTTAACAAAACAGGAGGATCGTCCAGTCTTTAGATCGTCCAATCCAAAGGAATAAAGGGATCGTCCAATCTTCAACCTTGACTATCATGGAAGCCTGCGCCATCACTATTACCTGCTCCCGTGTCAATACACGATCATTGCAGTAATACAATACAAACACAAATTGCAAGGGTAAGCTTACTTATATATAAAAAAATGATATAGTATACACAATTTCAATCACATCATTCACAATAAACATTCAGTTCACTTTAGGTATCATTCCACACATCAATGTCATCATGCAACATTATGCTGACTCGACTCCATGGAGATTTCAACAACTTTCGGGCGGTCCCCATAGGCCCCATCCCCTACCATTAGTCTCGCCTTAGACCATTCAGGGAGTCCCTTGAGCCACCATGTGGAGGAAGTGTGAATTTAATCCGACATAGACAAGTGTTGGTATTGGCTTACCTCTGTCAGGTTTGCAAAACCTTCCATCTTTAGGAATTCGTCCACTTGTCTATTCTATATGCCCGCCATTGGCCACCACGAAATCCTCCAGCACTAGGTTGAGAGCCCACCTAGCACCCTCAACTTACGTGCCTACCCTTATGCAATATCATGCACAACTCAACACTCTGATTGCCACACGTTCTCTCTATGTTATAAATTCACCATTTTTCTCAATTCAAGCTTATGAACCCATCCCGCAGTTCAATAAGCACAAGTAAAGCATTCTCATTACTTGACTCCTTACTCACAACTCAACATCAACGTTAACCAAAAGTGTGAATTTCCTAACATAGCTCTAGAACCAAAATAGTGGCATATCAAACATCCTCGTTCGTAACAAGACTAGGTTCTGATTCTCTGTTAAACACACCCTCAAAATTTCACAACCACCATCGTTGGACGTCAGACTTTACTGCACATAAGGCACCACTGGACGCGGTTCATTATACACTAAATCATTGGACATTGATCTCTAGACACTGGGTCATTGGACGCTGGTTTTACTACACTCTAGTATTCACTGGACGTTGGTTTTTAGTCATAGTATAGATAGATGGACGATGGTTTTTCTTTGGACGAGTGGTTTTCTACAAAGTCCAGAACCTTTCAAAACCCATTACGAACATATGATTCAAAGATTTTGAAACCATTTTCCAACACTTACAATATCATTCCACATCACAACAACATATTATCACAACAAACTCAGTTCAGATCATCAAAACATCAAGAGAACAAAAATCATCACATCATCATAACAAATCATGAAAGCATCCAAATAGAAACAGAATTCCAAATATATCACCACCAAATCAGTCAAACAAGTTTAAAGCTTCCCTTACCTACAGTTCTTGATTCAAACCGTGAAGAAGAAAAGCTAGAGAGGATAACTTTGAGGTTCTCGAGTGATCTGCCCTCAAGTTTTGCTACAGAGTCGACTAAGAGACACCGACTTAAACTCAGCCAAGAACTCTCTAGGAAAGAAGAAATAAATCTTCAAGTTCAGGTAGAAAAAATAGCTCTCTCACTTACGGTAAGGATACTTATAGAAAAAGAAAGATAAGAATGAAGAAGAATAGAAGAAACAGGAAGCTTTGCACGTTTAATAAGAAGATTTGCATGGAATTTTGCTATTTGTCCCCACCTTTCCTCTAAAGACACTCCCTTCTCTTATTATTTTCTTCTACAACTTACGTAAAATCCTAAAAATCTCCCAACACACACTCTGAGCCTAACACCTTATTAAATTCCAAGATTAATACCATATCACATATCACAACATATAACTTAAGTTAATTATCATATTATTTCAACATAATTTAATTTTCTCTTGTATTATCAATCAAACACTTGAAAGAAATCACGACATTACATTAACCTACCTAAGTTCAACAAAACAGGTGCCCAACTAAGGAGCTTCTTAGGTGGTGGAGGTCAGAGTAGGACAACGGGAGGGGTGCAGCAGTTTGTCTCGGGGAACACGCGGGATAATGGGAGAAGGAGACCGGGTATCTCTTATGCGCATGCAGTAACACTCAACAAAGGCAATCGAAAAGTTAGGAGGGAGGGTGCATTACAAACGGCAAATGGCATGGAGTTGTGGGAAGGCCCTGACATTCAAGTTGCATAAATGAATGTAGATTGGTTAAGCAAGTGTTGGATTGGAAGGATGCGCGAACTAGCAACGATCTTGGAACTTCAGGAAATGTTATTTTGGAAGGGTTGAGCTTGGTCCATGTGAGATATATGGGAGACAACCAGGTCTTGCTCTCAGGTCTCGAGGATTGCAACCTAGAAAATGTTATCAATGGAGGAGTAGAAAGGTGGAATGATCTGTTCGAGTCTATCCAACGTTGGGAACCAAGTGCGATTTCGGGGTATAGACTCGTATGGGTTAGGTGCAGGGGGGTACCGTTAAACATGTTGTCGGAAGAATGTTTTGCGAAGTTAGTGGCGGTGGCCAGGAATTTGGTGTCGGTAGCGGAAGAAACAATGACGATGCAGTAGTTAGAGTTCGCTAGAATCTTGGTCAAAACATCCTTCACTCCTTTGTTCATGTACCAAAGGATTCGCATCAATGGGATAATATGCTCAATAAGGCTGACGGAAGAGATAGGTACCAAGGTTGGCGATAGGTGCTACTGCCAGGAGCGAAACGAGGTCATGGAAGATGAAGAATCAGAGGCAGACTCGGTGGAGGGAGAGGATATGAACATCCTCCTGTCAGAAGATGATATTCAATCGGAGTGTTGGGGGGTGGAGGACAACGACGACGACGATGTTGCCTCGTTAACGCCGGCGGGTGGGTTCAGAGGTACGGAGCAAAATTTTCAAACTATGGGAGATTCTGACAACAATGGAAAGGGACCTATCTAGTACGAAGTTAATGAGGTGAGAGAGTGGCAGCAATGTAGTAGCAAAAAAGGGGAGTGTAGTCAGACTGTGGCTATGAGGGTACAAAAGGAGTCCGAGGATTATAACAAATATGGAAACGTTGACAGAGAGAATGTTAGCAATAAGGCTGCAATAGCGCCACAACCCTCGACCAATTTGGTCGAATTCAAAGAAAGAGGTCAAGAGAAGCTTGACGTTGCTTTACTGGAAGACAAAAGTTACATAGGGAGGCATGAAGGATATGGACAGGAGAGCAACGGTCATCATGTCAAAAATTCACAAGTTGGTAAACATAGTGAGTTTGATTTGACTGCCTTAAATTGGGCCTTAAACTTGGCCCAGTTAGTCGATGATAGGCTGGGGGAAATGTTATGTGATAATGAGACTGTAGGTGGGGAGCAATGCGATGGAATGGATGATTTAAGGCTTTCAGTTACAAGTACGTCATATAGGCCTCCTGGGTTTGAATGGTCACTCAGAGCCACCAAGACGCCCACTAATAATAGGCCAAGTCAGCAAAAGGGTGGCAGCAAAAGCCTAAGTTTGGATGCAGCGAGTTCAACAATATTGCCACAAAAAACAACGCAAGACACAAATTGGTTGGACAGAGGTAGAAATAGCTTGGCAGAGTCATTGGAAGGTCCCCCTGGGTTTTTTCCTTCAAATGATGAAAATGGGAAGGAACAGGGAGTATCAGAGGCTTATGGGGATGAAAGGTGAGCATAGCTGCAATGTCCGGGGAGGCATCTACACCAGTGTATGATACTCACTTGTACGCAGTAACTAGGAGGGCAGGGTATCCAGAGGGTGCGACGGAGGATGCAGATGGCTTAGTCTTTGAGAAGGCAATAAATAATGAATCGGAGTCTACTCGTAGGTTGGTAGATATTACTGCTGGGTTTGGAGTGGATGGATTAAAGGATGTGGAGGTCCAATCTGACCCGGATGGGTGGTTCACCTTCCTGGAAAAACTCAAAAGCACTGCGGCCAAAGAACCCAAAAGCAAAAACCAAACTAGATCGTTCGAAGGAAGTGAAAAAGTATACTACAAGATGTTCTTGCTTTGTGGCATCCCAAAGTCTTTATACTACGGATAAACCTTCGGGTAGTGATAATGTACAATGGCTGAAAGATGGCCTACATGAAGCTACAGTGCTATGCGATCTGGTAAGGTTATGGGGGCAAACTTCAAAGGAGCTGATGATATTGTAATTAAGAAGTTCGCAGAGATGGAGGAAAGGGGTAAGAGGCTTCATCTGAAGTCAGCAGGAGGGTCTTGTGTAGGGGCTAATGAGGTATGTCCATGAAGGTATCATCATTTAACATAAGGGGTCTATGAGGGTTGGGTAAGCGGAGGAAGGTAAAGAAACTCGTTGTAGATGAAGGTGTGGACTTTGTTTGTTTACAGGAAACAAAGATCTAACTGATGGACATGAGTATATGCTCGAGATTATGGGGGGATTCGGGGGTGGCTTGGAGAGATGACCCAGCTATCAACATGGCAGGGGGATTACTCTGTCTGTGGAAAAGTGAAGAATGGGATATAGTGGAAACGTTTTCTGGGGAGGGATACTTAGGTGTTCAAGCTAAATGGAAGGATGAACAACATTTTAGAGTTATAGTTAACATATATGCACCGTGCTCTCTGGAAGGGAAACACAATTTATGGATGGCTCTAATACAACAAAGGCAGCGTATCAATAATGGTAAATGGTGTTTGGCTGGGGACTACAATGCAGTAAGGTGCAAGGAAGAGAGGAAAGGCGAGCATGGACAGATGCTAACAAATGCTGGAGAAATGGAGGATTTTAATAATTTTATTGACTTAATGGGACTTCAGGATGTACCAATTGTAGGGAGGCGATTCACATGGTTTAGGAGCGGCGGAGCAGCTTGCAGTAGATTAGACAAATTTCTTCTATCTGAAGAATGGATCAACTCTTAACCTGGATGTGCTCAGTTCATTTTGAACCGGGATATCTCTGATCATTGCCCCCATTATCCTGAGGGGCACCAGATTGGACTGGGGGCCGAAGCCGTTCCGCACAGTCAACGGGTGGCTATTGGTAAAAGGGTTTGATCAGTTTGTTCGGCAAAAATATAACAACTTCCAGGTAAATGGGTGGGGCACGTATGTCTTCAAGGAGAAGATGAAGCTACTGAAAACTGAGATCAGGTCTTGGAGTAGTCAAAATTATGATGACCCGGAGGTCAAATATAATGAATTACGAGACAAGCTAACATATTTCGATTTAAAAGCTGAGATGGAAGGGTTATCGGATAATGATATCAAGGATAAAGGAGCCCTCATGAGGGAATTCTGGACATGGACAAATAAAAAGGAGTCTCTACTAGCATAGAAGGCAACGATTACTTGGTTAAAGGAGGAAGATTCCAATACCAAGTTCTATCACTCTTTGGTGAATTGGAAAAGAAGATCAAACTCTATAAAAGGGCTTACTGTTAATGACATATGGGTGGATGAGCCAACAATGGTGAAAGATGGGGTTAAACGATATTTTCAGGAACGTTTTAGTCAATAGGAGGAGCTACATGTTAATTAATGGGGTTATGACGAGACGCTTAGACTATCAAGATAACATTTGGCTAACTACGGCATTTACGGAGGAAGAGGTCAAGAGAGCTATTTGGGCTTGCGATGTCAACAAGAGTCCTGGCCCAGACGGCTATAACTTTAAGTTTATCAAACACTTTTGGTTGCTGCTCAAATCGGACATCTTGAGAGCACTTGCTGAGTTTCATACGCATGGTTCGTTGCCAATGGGGTCTAATGAGTCCTTTCTGGCACTTATTCCTAAGAAGGAGGGTCCCCTAGAACTCGGTGATTTTAGGCTAATATCGTTGATTGGCTGCCTCTACAAAATTATAGCCAAAGTCCCTACTTCAAGACTTCGGATGGTGATGCCTAAGGTGGTGGAGGAGACACAATCGGCATTCATAGGTGGGCGCAACATGTTAGACAATGTAGTCATCGCAAATGAGACGATCCATGAGGCCAAAGTCAAGAAGATACCGAGCCTGGTTTTTAAAGCTGACTTCGAGAAGGCTTACGATGACGTAAGCTGGGAATTTCTCTTCTATATGCTATCAAAAATGGGGTTCTGCAATAAATGGATCTCTTGGGTGAAAGGGTGTCTCACATCCTCCACCGTTTTTATTTTGGTCAATGGCAATCCTACCCAAGAGTTCATCGTAAACAGAAGCCTGCGACAAGGCGACCCAATGGCCCTTTTTCTATTTTTAATAGTGGTAGAGGGTTTGGGTGTGGCCTTATCAGGGAAGCAATGAGGCGGAACTTGTTGAAGGGTGTCAAGTTGGGAGATGGGGATGTCCAGGTGTTGCTGCAGCAATTCGCAGATGATAGGCTAATCATCACCGAACCATCTTTGGAGTGTATCCTGACCTTGAAGAGTGCTTTGCGATGCTATGAGGTAGTATCGGGCTTAAGAGTGAATTTCCACAAGAGTTTTTTTTTGGGGGGGGGGGGGGCGGTGTCTGGAAGAACGGTATCAAGGTTTGCACGGTTGCTGAATTGCAAGGTTATGAGCGTACCATTCAATTATCTGGGTCTACCAATAGGCGCAAACCCACAAAGGCTGAGTACATGGGATCCAGTTATACAAAAGCTTAAGAGGAAAATGTCTCGTTGGCGGCAAAAAAATTTGTCTCTCAGAGGTAGAGTCTGTTTAATTAATTCCACACTGTCTGTTGTACCATTGTTTTTCTTATCTTTTCAAGATGCCAACAGTGGTGGCCAACAAAATAAGATCCATACAGCGTAACTTCCTCTTAGGTCACGTAACCGACTTGGCAACCTCGACTAAATGCGAGCCATTATCATGTTGGTGAGAGCCCCGTTATCGTACCGTGACGAGGGTGTACTCACAATAGCCATCCAACTTAAATGTATAAGACCACTAAGCTCTAGGAGTTCCGGTGGCAACGGGCCCGAGATTGATGAATTAAGAATTAGTCAACAAGCGTGATTAGGGTCACAAGTGAGACCGTGAGAGAACCCTATTGTGTGGTTCGGTTATGTGTATGTGACCGTAAGGTCGTTTGTTTGTGGCTTAGAGGCGGGAGACTCACTTCGTACACCTTATTTTTCAAATAGAGACGAATGATTATGTGCAATCGTCGGAAATGGAATGGAATGACTACGACAAGTGCTAAAGATGTTGATGGATTGGTTCAAGGAAACAGATGATTTCCCTGAGGATGTCTCATAGGTTAAAGGGAGTATATAAGGGCTGAATTTCTTTTTGAGTCACTGCTCTGAGTTCCAGTCTTCCAGTCTTTTCTTAGATAAAAGAGGGTAGACTAGCCTTTAATTTTATGATATATCATCCTCTTGTATGCGACTCAAATGTAAAGTGTAATTATTTTCAAGGGTGTAAGTGTGCATTCATATTTGTGTAATAAAATTGGTTAGTGATGGAATTGAGGATGTGTAAATAAAGTTTATTTGTGTTTTAAATGGTCCATTGTGGATCTAATGTTTTACAAATGGAGTTTGTTTTACTAAAAAGATATTTCATTCAAGGATGCTTTTAAACAAATGATAAGTTAATAAGGACAATCACCTTTTAGAATTAAAAGCAATAACGTTTAGAGGTTAAAAAAAAAAACAAACAAATTTTCCACGTATTCTGTGAAGAATATTTTATAAATTGTAATTTCATCATTTTCACTAATAATAAAATTTTCTAATATTAAATTCCTCAATAGTAATTTGGGGTGTTATTCATTTTGCCCATAATGTTCAGCAGCTTTGGGCTTAGCTCTATTGTGTAATTTGATCTCCTTCACTTACCAATGCCACAATTCAACCGGGATCCCCTTCTTGAAGAGTATGGGAAAATATAATATTCTAGTTCTTCCCTTTCTCTCAGAAAATTTTGGCCAATAAAATTTTTCTGATAAGAAAGACAGCTTTTTGAGAGGTTACATTTATCTTCTATCGATAATATTAGTAAAGTCGCATTATATTACTGCTTGACAATAGCCCTAATCCATGTAAGATAATTCCATATGGCAATAAGATTTGATTATGGACTAATGGAATTTTCCTTGGGATACTTCTTATCAGAACATAGTACAAACATTTTCTTTACTTGTTTTATATCTGTTTTTAGTTTCAGGTTGAATGCAGCCTGTAACGCCCTAAATTCTATAATGATAAACGTATGATGTTTGATTCAATTGATTATTCTGTAAAATGCCTTAATTAATTTATTTAAGAAAACACGTGAAAGTTGAAAGAAACAACCGAAATTTCAGGGAATTTTTTTTTTAAACTTTTTAATTTAATTTTAATTTTGAAAGTTTTGATTTCTTTTAGCAATCATAACGCATTATTTAATTCAACAAAAAGGTCAAACATAGCTTCAATCGTAAAAGAATAAATAAATTTTTCGAATATTTGGAAATAAAACAATGGAAAATACATATGACTGGAAATGTAAACATGTATATATACATATATGTAACCAAAAGACATAACGTACTCCCAGAGCATAAGTATACAAAGATACTACATAGTCACATGATGACTGAATATGTACAACAAAATATCTGAGATGCCTAGATCTACTCAACCAAATTCATGATAAAACAAAATAAGATCCTAGCTCTCAGAGCAGTCATCGTCTACATCTACCCTATGAAAGACTCAAAATAAAAGCCTAAGTGGGTCGCTGGTCAATGTGGTCCTAGCAGTGAGATTCACGCGAGGAAGCCTCAAAAGAATCCCCAAGAGACTCCCTCTCAGAGTCCTCCTCGGGATCATCCTCCGGATCCTCCTCTGTGTCGGACTCCACTAACCAACCCCCTCCACCGGCTGGAGCCTCCACAACCAACTCTGCCGCTACTTCGACTGCTGCTGGTGCCACCTGATTCCCCTCAATGGGAACCTCCTCTATGTACGCCTGTACTTCCGCATCTGCTTGAGCCATCTCCCAACGCTCAGGATCGCTATGCTCCCCTAGCAGTAACTCTAACTGGGAGGAATAGGGCTCAGTAGGGTTGACCTCGGGGTCTGCTGGATGCAGTACTGGTCCTCTAGATGTCGTAGCAGTCGAAGAAACATAAATAATCTCCACAGGTTCGGCGGGATGATAATAGGGTGGTGTAGGTTGCGTCCACTGCGCTAAGTACTCATATACAATAGGATAAACTTCGGGCTCGTATTCAGGCGTATGAACCAAGTGAATATAACCTGTGAAATGATCGACGCGTCTAATCAGGTCGGGTTCCCACCTCCCATAGAGGCACTCAACTTCCCAGAACTGATGTGGGTCCGGAATCGCCATCTGATCCTAAAAAAAAATAAAACAAGAGGGTAACCCTCTGCTTCGTCAAGCAGTACACACAAAACGACTTTAGAAGTCACAAACATCTATAATCAACCACGTCGATGTGGTTATCTACCGATCACACACGATACCTAACCGTTTTCCTTACTAGAACAATTTACTTATCTTTTACTGGCCAGCTACCACCGGAACTCCCAGAACTCAGTGGTCTTACACAAATTTTGAGCTAGATGACATATTGGGAGTACACCCATTCTCCACGGTACAATGGCAGGGCTCTCACCAATCGATGATGACTCATAATTTCTGTCGGGATTGTCAAGTCGGCTATGTGACTAGCGTAAAAACTCGGCGCCATATATCCCCCAAGGACTGCCTCCTTACGATCATCTCCCAGGTACCAACTGTGGTCATCTAATACTATGAGGACTGACTCCTTAACACTCTCCTCACAGAGTTTATTTTTCTTTGGTCGCCTGTGGGTTTTTCTACTGCACGTGGTACAGGTGCGGACGAATTGACGCCGAGCTAAAGGTACCACCTCTACGCTCACATATGCATATATAAGTAAGGACTTTGCCTTTATCGCTACATAGTAACGATCTCATCACCCTAGGTGATGCGTCATTCGTAATCCGACCTTGGTTCATAGATAACTCGCAGCCGAAATATCCCACGCGACTTTCTTACATTCTTGAAGTCCCCAAGATCTGCTGTACTCTCGTATCTTCATAGTACGACTCTCAACTCACATAAGTCACAACGCGTCATATGTTTTTATTACGTTTTATGTATATTCCTTACCCTCTCAAGTGTCTTATGATTCTTATAAAAAGACGAGATTTATACTTACTATAAGGTTTCATTTATTAATTTATATTTAATAAACTAAAAGAAAATAAAATAAAATAAATCTTAGATCATTTAAATGTGCTCACTGTACAAGTTGTATTTATTAGAGCTGTCAAATGGGTCGGGCCTAACGGGCCAAGGAGAAAAAATGGGCTGGCCCGGCCTGGCCCGTATCTCTCACGGGCTGCATTTTTCTTGGCCCGGCCTGGCCCGTTTGGCCCGTCGGGCGGGCCAAATTGGCCTATTTTTTTTTTTTTTTTTAAATTATACTAATTTTAAAAGGAAAAAATAAAAAATAAAAAAATAATTTCAGGCCAAATAGGCCCGATGCTATTTAGGCCACAAATTTTTAGGCCCGGCCTGGCCCGTTTGGCCCGTTAGGCCAGGCCAAAATGGCCCGATTTTTTTTAGGCAAGCTTTTTAGTGGCCCAGCCTGGCCTGGCCTGACGGGCCATCGGGCCAGGCCATTTTTGACACTTCTAGTATTTATCTTTGAATAGAAATTTTGCTATTAACACTAGAAATCAATTCTAGTTACTACAAGTACTCACGTCGAGTCTTGTAGACACAACACACCGACAAACAATTTTACCATAAAATTCACACTACAGTCAAGAGACCGTATCACCAAAACAGAGAAAATCACACTTTTAATATCGAGCGCAAAAGGTTTTCCTTCCTGAGACTTAAACGTATCAATCAAAATATAGTTATATCATATCCATTATCTCACATAATCAAAATATTAGTCTAAAGGTAAAATGACAGAAGTACACATATTGATGATCACATTTGACCATTAAGTCGAATTTTCATTAGCAGTACTTAATGTGAGCTCTCACTGAAACAAGCAAATGATCTCGGATTTCAAAAATTTTTATATCAAATCGAAGCTTTTGAAATCTAGTTTATAAAAGGTGGTTTACTTATAAAAACAACATCTAGAAAATTTTTTATAAAAATTTTCTAAGTCAGTAACTCTAAATTTTTAGTGCCCACTGAACATAGCTCAAAGAAATGTAAATTTCTCCCACTTCCTAAAACGAAATTAAATGAAACTTTTTACAGATTAAAACTAACACCTTGATCTTTCCAAAAAGATATTTCTTGCCTTCAAATTAATTTTCATGTGTTCCCAGTAAAAATATTACTAACAGCCTACAATTTTGACATCAAAACAGTATTTCAGACCATTGTTCTGTTTCTTGTTGAAAAATTAATTTACACATAGGACTTGGTAATTTTTGTAATATACATAGTTAAAAATATTATTTTTTTCTAGTTTTCAAAGGTTTAATTAACTTTTAAAACCATTAAGTAGACAGGGAGAATTTTAACAAAACCCGAGCCCTGTTCCAATGAAACCCCAAAACAGGACAGACAACTTTTGAGCCATGGATGAACCCCAAGATGAAATAATTTTTCAAAGTTTTCAACATAAATGTTGTTTCATTTTATGTATATTTTAGTTCAAAACAAATTTCAAGTAAAACCAACTATTAGATCTTTCAAAAATGGCAAAACAGTGAGGGTTGTTCCATGCTGAACGAAAGAACAGCCTCTGTCCACGAGTTTTCATTAAAACTTTTTAAAGCAAACTTGATCAAAACCCATTTTTGAGAAAGAGGTACATGATTTTATTTGTTTCCAAAGCCATTTCCAATCCAATTACAAGGTGAAAATAAACTTTCTCCTCACATGCAAAAGCTCATCACCACTGCCAAAGAAATTTAACACCACTCGTCCAATTTCAATTCTAACAAACAAATCAAACACATCTCAATTTTCAGCAATGGAGGCATACATGCATACTATGGTTAAGGCCCCTAGCCCCTAACCATATTCTCAACAAGAAAATAAAACCAAGAGTCCACAAGAGAGTTCCCTCACCTTGGTTCTTGGTTTCGAGCCAAGAGAAAGGAAGAAGAGATGAAGAGGAGACTAGGTAGGGAAGATGTGGAGTGTATGCAAGACTTCAGGCTTCCAAAAAAAAAAACTTCCCTTTTCTCTTGTTGGTGCCTTGGTCAGCAGGTGCAAGGAAGAGAGATGAGAGCATTTGTGTGTGATTTTGTTTGTTAAGAGAATTAGTGAGTGAGTGTGTGAGAGTGAGAGTGGCCGTGAGGTTTTGGTAGGGTTTAGGGTGATGAGTTGTTAGTTTAGGCTAGGTGTCAAGCTCTTATAGCTCAAGGTGTCAAGATCTTATGGCTCAATAAATTTGGTTACTCAATTTAATTTACACAGTGTAATTTTTATACTGTGTAATCGTAAAGAGGTGTGTTTTAAAATTTTAAAACTTAACTCCAAATATCTAATTAATTTTATAAGAGATAACTTGGTGTGCAAGTTACTATAATTTAATATAATTAAAATACTTAAAACCAAATTTTTACACAATTAATTATTGCATAATAGATATTTTAAATATTTTACTACTAGTAATTAATCTCAGCTCAATTAATTACTAGCAGGCATATCAAATAAGCATTCACAAACAATATATGTACTTGATCATTACGTACATATTACACTACACAAATAAATAAGTAAGTAAACAACATAGACACTTCAATCATACAGAATTTTATAACAACTTACAAACAAAACACAGGAAAGTAACTACATAGAAATATATAAATATATACATATTTATAAATATGTACGTATATACTTATATAACTGAGTTGAAATTTTTAGGACGTTACAGCCAGTGGAAGTAACTTGAAATTTGAAGATGTTATGAGAGACATTCGGTGTTTAATGTGAATGAATTAACAAATCAAGGCTTCAAAGGGAGTTTATGCATAGTCATGGAGGGTTTTTTAGTTTTTGGAAAGAATGTGGGTCTGATATGTATAGATACAATTCTAGATCCCTTGTATTTTTTGTACTAAGCTTGGACACATCTTGTGCCAAGTTTGGTATTGTATAATAAATTTCATTTGCCTTTTAAAAAAAATATGGCAATAAGATTTAAATCGACAATTTCAACCAAATTATTAAAATACTTTGTCATTAAGCTAATGGTAATAGGTTTATTTTTTTGCATTCTATAAATTAATTTTAAAAAATTAATTTTGAAAAACTTCTTTTGGAAATAATAATAATTATAAGTACTATTAATAATATTCTATAAACATTACATGCATTTAAAATAATAAATTTTTAAATATAATTTAATATTCTAATAGGGTATTAATTTGTTTTTTTAGTATTTTTTTTACCTTCAATTTAAGAAAAAAAATCAAGACTATTAATGTTTATCTAATATTCACTAAAACTTAAGAATATAAAAAACAGAGAATTTTGAATTAGACCTAAATTGATTATTAATACATTGTTCAAAAAAAATATTTTTAAAAAAAATATTGGACTCCGAGTTGGATAGGGATAACCCGAAATAGAACCTAACGCATCCTCAATATACATCAAGTCTATTTCTTAAAACCATAATCGGTCAAAATTAACCTCCGATCGGTCAAGGATAATGAGAGTTTTAGAGGGAAAAAAAACATTTTTAAAATTAATTAGTGGAATGTTGAGTGCCAAAATGTGGGCTCTAAGCACCCAAAGAGAGGGGATCTTTGTACCAAAAAAATATGTTCAACCTGAAACAGGTGAGAGGCTTAGAAGTGTCTAGAGCCCACATTTTTCACGAAGATCTTATTGCTAGCTTTTATCATTACGTGACAATCGTATAATTATGTGTTATTCAAGCTTTTATCATATTAATAAAAAAATTATCTTATAAAAAAGTTATCCTATACTATTAATTTAAATTTAGGCTAAAATATATTTTTCGTTCTCACAAAATTGGAAATGTACATTTTTCGTCCCTGTAAAATTTTTAATACGTTTTTTGTCTCTGCAAAATTAAAATGTGTCGAATTTTGGCACGGAACTAGGTACATTATGAAATTTGTGGCGGTTTTTTTGAAATTTATGGCGGTTGAATTTTTGGAGGTTAAAAAATGCCACAAATTGAAGAAAACCGTCACAAAACGTTTTTTTTTTTATAATTTGCGACGGTTTTTAGGTAATTTGTGATGGTTTTTAACTACCAAAAATTCAAGTGTAGATCCGAACCTAGCTCCGGACCAAAATTTGACACATTTCAATTTTGAAGGGACGAAAAACATACTAAAAATTTTGTAGGGACGAAAAACGTACATTTCCAATTTTGTAAGGATGAACATATTTTAGCCTTAAATTTATAATGTCTATATTAATAGTTCATTTTTTTGTTAGAGAAAATTATGTTAACAGGAGCTTTTCTAAAATTAAATTGTTAATAGATGATAATTTTTTTGTAGTGTGATATGCATAGCTATATTTTTTTATCCGTATGAATTGAATTCAGGTATGAAAAAATTTAAGAAAATTTCTGCACACTACTCAATTAACTAAGTTATAACTCCTTAGTAAATTAACGTGAACACTAAATTTTACATGTTTAACATGTATAAACTTAATT
Organism: Pueraria montana var. lobata; assembly: GCA_026413185.1. Taxonomy (NCBI): domain Eukaryota; kingdom Viridiplantae; phylum Streptophyta; class Magnoliopsida; order Fabales; family Fabaceae; genus Pueraria; species Pueraria montana. The sequence goes on along the minus strand of CM048647.1, from coordinate 87,713,220 downwards.
CTTTGTATAAGACAAACAAACCCGTTCATCATTTTTTATCTTAGTCTCCAAATCCATAAAAAAAAAATCTAAGTCTCCAAATATGTTAATTTCATCTTAACCTCCACAATTGTCAACTTCATGACAAATCCTATATTCTCAAATTTGGCTAACTTTATGAAAGAAGAACAACTAATTTGTTGTGAAATTCAAAAAATTTAATTATATATACATAAATTTTCAGAGTTGCTTTCCAAGAAAAAAATTATACAATAATTTTATTTAAAAAATAAAAAACAAATTGAAATTTAAATATTAAATCAAATTTAACATGTTTATAAACGACGAAGTACTTTTAAATCACTGAATATCCTCTTCCAATTTGGATTTCGGGTAACAGAAAAAATCTATACAAGTTTTTGTGATCTTCCCAGTATCAACGAGAATAGACTTTTTTATAAATCTGCTACAGTTTCAATCTTTATTTGTAGGAATGCCACAGTTAGGGATGACAAAGTGGACCCGGACCCTATAGATACTCACAAAAAATATCCGTACGCAGGTCGGGTAAATATCCATTTATTGGGGCTAGAGCTAGGGATGGGGATTTACCCGCATTTTTTTGCGGGTACGGGTACTATAGTACCCGTCCGCCCCGCCCCGCACTGCCATATATATATATATATATATATATATATATATATATATATATATATATATATATATATATATATATATATATTCCAATGACTATCACTCTCACCAATCCCGCACCAATTATGCACCACGACACCAGGTTTGTTACCCCTTCTCAATTCGCACCAATTGCGCACCAATCCTGACATTGGGTATTTACCTATTTGGTTATGCGAAAATGCTATCTACAATCTATTGAACTGCACGGTGGATGTTTAACAAAATTAAAGAAAAGAAAACAACTAGATATAGAGATGGAAGAGTTAAGTAGTGTGAAACGTGAAAATGACCTAGCAATTTGAAGAAAGCCCCACCATTCACTCACTGTCCTTAATTTCTGAGTTTGCATCCGAGTAATGAAATGTGCCGAGGGGTGGTGGGTGATTTGGCTTTTAGTAATGAAATTCTTTTGCTGTGCAAAAAAAAAAAACAAAAAAGCTGAGAAATTTGTTAAATTGATACCATTGAACTGATTGGGGATTTTTTTCTTCATTTACCTTTTCAGGTTTGCTTTCTACATTTTTGTTACGTTATTGATGTTATAATTATTTAACTCTGAAAATTATTATATGTTTCTTTATTCCGATATGTCTCATCGTTAGTACCAATTTATCAATAGTTAATACCAATTTAGTTTTGTCATAAATGAATTCATGAATATTATAATAGTTAATACTAATTTAGCTTTGTCAAAAATTAATTCATGAATATTATTTACTTTTATGTCTAAATTTGTAGTGTTTATGATCTAGTGTAAAATGTAACTTTTTTTTTTGTTTAAATACATTTTTAGTTCTTGCAATTTAGTATTTTTTTGCTTTTCATCCTTGCAAATTTTTGTTTTATTTTAGTCTTTGCAAATTATGTTTGTTTTGTTTTTCGTCTTATAGCGGTTTAGATAGCGCTTTTTTCACTGTTAAAAGAGCTATCTAAACCACTTTAAGGACGAAAAACAAAACAAACATAATTTGCAATGACTAAAACAAAAAAAAATTGCAAGGACTAAAAAAATATTTAAGTCTTTTTTTTTGTTTCCTTTTTCATATAAATTTTTTTATTGATTTATTAACTTCATACATAAGTAAAGTGCGGGTCGCGGATGCGGGTATGGGTATATAGGTACCCAGCGAGAGTACGGGGATGGGAATTAAAGTTACTATCCGAGCGGGTATGGGGCCAGGTACGGGAATTTTTTCTAAACGCCGATATGAGGATGGATACTATAGAACCCTACCCATTGCCATCCTAGCCACAGTTTCACTTTTATGTGTAAAAATGCCACACATTTACAATGGCTTTGGGAAATCGGGTTGCAGCCAACCGATTTCCCTGTTATATTTCTCAACAACCCTTTTCTTTTTCTTTTTTTATAAAAAAAATCAGTTTCCCATTTTGTTTTTTGTTTTTATTTTTTTCATAATATTTGTTAAAATTTTATTTTGATTAATAGTAATTAATATTTTACTTTATTTTTAAAATTGATTTTCAAAATTGTTATTTAAAAATATATAGGATTTTTTTTATATTTGTTGAATTATTTAATGAAAAATTACATTGGAAATATAGATGATGAAAAAATAAATACATGAATTTTTTTTATATATTTCTTAATTATCAAAATACAAATTTGTACAGATATATTCATCTACATGAAAAGTATGCACTATTGTTCAAACTAAAAAAATTACATGCATAATAAAAGAACTACAAAAACTTACAATAATGAAAAACTTTAAACACCTTCAAAGTTTTATTATTTCTCTCCAATTTAACAATTGATTTTTTTATAAAAAAAAACACAATAACTATTAATTATTATTTCTCAAAATAATTTTTTAATAAATATTAACAAAAAAAAAAGAAACAAAATGGAAAACAGAAAATTTTAAAAAAAAGGCTGTTGAGAAATCGGTTTTTAACCGATTTCTCACAGCTATTTTTTTTCAAAAAAACAAATATATATAAAGAGAGAAATCGGTTGGGTGACATCCGATTTCTCAATGCCATTACAAAGTGTGGCATTTTCACACATAAAAATAAAACTGTTGCATTCCTACAAATAAAAAAGGGAAACTGTGGTAGATTTATAAAAAAAAAAAAAGTCACGAGAATAAGCAGAGCCAATGAATAAAGTTCTGTTCAAAATTGATTTTCTGCTTATATACGTATAAATATTCCTAGAGCAATCTTAAACATATCTAATGACATCAGTGGATTTTGTAAGTAATGCTATTATATGCTAAATTAGTTTATTATCAAAATATTTAACTAAAAGCTGCTTCGCACAAGAATGGAACAACAAAAAGAAAATGTTATTTAGTGATTGGTAGGTTTAGTAAACGTAATAAAACTCAATCTAATGTAACGTATGAATTTTATTTTATATTTAACAAGTTTATAAAAATAGAACAAAATAAAATACAACAGCATGTCTGCCCATAGCCAGCGCTATCATGTCACCTTTTGTCATATTCAGAATGATTTACACTGACAATTGTAAAAGAAATGATAAGATTTTTTTTATCTATAAATGATTAGATTTAATTTATGCAACATGCACATGTAATATAAACTTTGTGATATCTAGTCAAAAAATAAAAAATAAATAAACTTTTGTGATAGAAATTAACCGAAATTATCAACGAAGTTGCTCATGCCATAGGTCTCGCATGGTGGAATCAGATCCCTTGATTATGCATTAATTAAGAGATAAAGATGAAAACTCCATGTGGGTCCCAACTCCCAAGAAGGGTCTTTTTCAGCACTTTATTTCTTTCTCCTCTGTATCGTTGTCAATAATAATAACAGCACCTCATTCCCAACTGGGTCAACCAAGACTCTTAATGATCATAAAGAACCAAGCCCGGAGTGCCAAAGTCCAATTTTAAGCCAGTGTCTCCACAGCCTAATTTGCCGGAAATATTGAGTACACATGTGTGCGTATACATAATGTCAATGTGTGCATCTAAATTTTGATTTTATTTAATAATATTATTATTACTTTAAGAATACTCCTCGTTCTTTCGTTTCTTATTTATTTGTACTACTACTTATTGTGCAGTCCTTCCTAGGGTGGAAAAGGTTATTTGTTAGTCTCATCAGTTTGAGAGTTGAGAGACACACACGAAGAAGAATCATGGAGGTGAACAACCACATCGTGGAGAGGAGCAAGAGGGTGAAAGGGAGAGTGGTTTTGATGAAGAAGGGTGTGTTGGACTTCCATGACATCAAAGCCAACGTTCTTGATCGAGTTCACGAGTTATTGGGCAGGGGTGTCTCTCTTCAGCTCATTAGTGCCACCACTCCTGACCCAGGTCCTCTTAATTTCCTCATCATCTTTGCAATTAAACTATTGTAAGACAATGCTTATACGTACACAAAAAACTTCAATTATTTGTGAATCACGAGAAGTAGAAGAGTACACAATAAGCAAAAGGGTCTAAAATTTCTTCCATCCTAACAGTCAACTTCAAAATAGAAACTCAAACAAATTAATCTTCATCTTTTGGAAACATATAGAGAACAACGTATACTAGGAAGTTTCCAAGATTAATTTGTTTCTGGTCTTGAGGTATTAATTTAACAGATCCAATAAGTAATTTATTTATTTTGTGTTTGTGTGGCGTTAATGTTATAGCAAAGGGATTGAAAGGGGCATACTTGGAGAGGTGGGTTTCGACCATTTCGTCTCTGACATCAGCAACAGACACAGAGTTCTCTGTTACATTTGATTGGGATCAGAGCATGGGTGTTCCTGGGGCAATCATAATAAGGAACCATCACCATAGCCAGTTCTACCTCAAGACAGTGACCATCGAAGACATTCCAGGGCATGGTCCTGTTAATTTTGTGTGCAATTCGTGGGTCTACCCTGCTCATCGTTATGTCCATGATCGTGTGTTCTTTGCCAATAAGGTAACTTCGTCTAAAAGGCTACTTCTTCTGTTGCCCTTTTTGTTCCAACAGTTCTCCCTTCTTATGGTCAATAAATATTCTTCTCTTAAACAATGTTTTAAACAAAAAAAGCTTCTAAAAAATTATAGGCTCACAACTCACACAGATGGAACTTTGGTCTCAAAAGCAAATTTGACTATACTCAAAACTAAGCAGAACAAATAATAGAAAAATGCAGATAAACAAATTAGAAATTTCTGATTGTGTTTGAAATTCTTTAGTATTTTTTTTTTTGGGATAAAAAAATAAAGCTTCATTGTTCTTGCTGTTCTGTGGCGGAATTGTCAATCTCATTCATTAAAAACTTAAGGCTGTTATGGTTGTCTCATGCCCGAGTAGTCAATTTCATCGTACAAGAATTTCGGGGATATGTGAAGAATTGATATTGCTTTTTACTAATTATTTATATAAAATTAAGAATCTTGAAAGACATTGGTTAATATTTGTCTAAAATTAAATAGTTAATATTACTTTTTTCAGTAAAAAAATATTATTTTTTATTCAATTATTCAACCTATGTATGTTATACGCAAAACTTTATTTCAATATTTTTGTGATGTTCTTTTCCCTACAACGTACGCAGACACTTACTTTTGACATGTAACACTTGATTCACCAAGACTGGTGGTTAGGAGCAAAGCAAAACTCTGAAAAGAATATAACCCATAATATATATATATATATAATACTTAATTCATACTTTATGCCATTTTTGCTAGTTCCTCTGGCAAATCAGAATATTACTATTTAATTTTTGGCTTAAATATATTTTTGTTTTTTTTTAATTTGAGTTACTTATATTTTTGTCTCTTCAATTTAATTTTTTTAATTTAAAAAATACTAGTATAATAACTTATACAATACACGGGATATAATGCTGTGATTTTCTTAATACATAATTAAGTAATTTTAATTAAATTGTTAGAAGAATTAAATTTATTTTATGTTATTGAAAAATAAAATATAAATTAAGAGGATGATATTTTTAGTCTCTTTTCATAAAAAAAAATAATAAACATTCAAGTCACCTCAAAATTAATGAAATTTATTTTTTTATGTAGAGGGACTAAAAAATTATTTTTTGAAATTGAGAAACTAAAAAAAATTAAATTTGGGAGACCAAATTTAGTAATTTTTATACAAAAAGATATTGTTATTTAATTTAGTATATGTATAATTTCATTAATTTGCATTAACGTTGAGACAAAATAATTTTTCAGGTAACTGGTTTTTTCAATATCACTCTTATCGATTGTTATATTATAAATTTAAGTTTTCATATTTATAAATAATCTTATATATTTTCTTTCTCACAAATGGAACTTTGGTTTGAAAAGCAAATCTGACTATACTCAAAACTATAGAAAACAATAATACAAAAAATGCAGATAAAAATGTTAGAACTTTATGGTTCTATTTGAAATTATTGAGTTTTTTTTTTCCTTTTAGATAAAAATAAAACTTTATCATTACTCTTAAATATAAAATACTAATCTTCACTTTTCTGTGGCAAGTTAAAGCTGTTATGGTCGTCTCTTGCCTGAATAATCAATTTCTTCGTACACTGGGTTCTGATTATGTTTTAAATATCATCATTGTTACCATATACTAATGTATATGAATAATTATAATTTTTTTTAAGGTTATGAATAATTATTTATTTTTAAAAAAGAATAATTATTATTAATTTTAATTATTTATATAAAATTAAATAGTCAATATTAATTTCTCCTGCATCGATGTATGTTAATACCGAAAACATTAATATTAGAATTTGAGAGAGAAAGAGAGAAAAAAGAGAAGTATAAATATAATTGATTATATAATATGATAAGTAAAGAAAAATATAAAAAAATTGTAAAATAACTATTTTTAATATATAAATGTTACTACTATATCATTACTCCTAATCTTAATATTTTGCATATACTTCACTTTTGTGAGTATATGTCCCCCAAAACGAGATTCGCGGCTACCTCAAAGCCAATGAGGTAATATAAATATTTTACATATACTCCATTCAAAATTTTAAATTTTTTTTATATTCTTAAGTTTTAGTGAACATTAATAGTCTTGATTTCAGTCTTAAATTGAAGGTAAAAATACTAAAAAAAGAAATTAATATCCTATTAAAATATTAAATTATATTAAACAATTTATTCTTTTTAAATGCATGTAATGTTTATAAATATTATTAATAGCTCCTTCAAAAAAAAATATTATTAATAGTATTTATAATTATTATTATTTTCAAAAGAAGTATTTTAAAATTATCTTTTTAAAATTTAATTTGAGATTAATTATTTTAAAGTGATTAAATTAATTATCATAAAGTGAGATGTTGAAATTATTTGATTATAAAATTAGTAATTTTTTGGTTGAAAAAGTTAGAATAAAATTAATGAATTATATTAAAAAATGATTAAAGTATAAGATTTACCTAAAATTTCTAATCACTGCCCTCCCAAAAACATACTTTTTGGCATTTTACACTTCCACTTCACCGACAAAGGTGATTAGGCGAAGACAAAACTCTTGTAATTATTTAATTTAGCCGTATAATTTGCATTAACGTTGAGACAAAATGATTTTTATTGATAAAAAAAAAGACAAAATGATTTTTCAGGTAAAGGGTTTTTTCAACATCACTTTCATTGATTCTTGCAAATGAATTTAATAAGTCTTTATTTTTACAGATAAAGACATTTTTCATTGTATTTCATTTTCAATGTTATTTATGTCCCAAAAAATTTCAATGTTATTTAATATTTATTTCACAATTTAAAAAAAGTGAATTGTTGATTATTTTCAAATTTTATGCTAAAATTTCTTTTCCATATTAACTTTTTATGGCAAGATTTCAAAATTTTAAATCTCATTTTAACTTTAAATTTTTATATTAAAAATTCCTTTTATCTCAATTTTTAAAATTTTTTAAAATTTATTATTTTTTAAATAATTTTTAAAATCAAATTTACCTTTTCTACTTAAAAATTAAAATATATTTGTTCAATGTTCGTGATCCTGATAAGCTAAACTCAATATTCATTTTATACTTTTAAGATTTATTTGTGTATTGCAAAGTAAAACAATTTACATTATGATTGAAATATTTTAAAATGGAATTAATTTGATTTAATTTAAAGTATATATTTGAATTGATTTTTAAAAATTAAATCTTACGTTTGAAATTAATTAAAAAAGGAAATATTTATTTTTAAATAAATATGCTATTTAATAAGGATAAGATAGTTCATCTAGATAATTAAAATTAAAATAAGATCAATTCCTTTTAAATTCTACCAATTTCGAGAATATTTGTAAAACACAAAACAATAAAGCCATGAGATTTTAGAAGGTAAATCATTTCTAATTTATATAAGCATTTCAAACACAAAATTTTTACTTAAAAATCAAATCAAATCAAATTCTGTTTTCAACATTTCAAACGCACTCTTATAGACTATTTTTAAAATCTATCAGGTTCAACTTATGAAATAGTTAAAATAAGTCAAATGATGATTAATGTTAAATCACGAGAGATCGTTTGATTGGATTTCTTTTTAAAAACAAAACCCATGAGCAAGCAACAAGAATGTTGCTTCTACGGAAGGAGTTAGAAACCTTTGGAATCCAAAAAAACATTAGCAGTATAGACATTATGAGTGAAGAGAAATGAAATAATACATATTAGAGCATCTTTAATGGAGCAATCCTCTATAAGTGCTTTCAATGAGACCCACTTGTACACATCATTCATTTTTACTCTTCCCAATACAAGCACCTCTAAACACTTAATTCCCTCCAATGGAGCAACTCTCCTTGGGTGCTTCCAATGGGTCCCACCAAAAAACTTACATCTTTATATTTTATTAATTATTTATTAAATTATAATTATTTTATAAATAAAATAATTATTTTTTAAAAATTAAGGGATTTATTTATGCTATTATTTTGAAAAGTATTTTTTAATAATACAAAATAATTTTTTTTTCAAAAAAGCCAGTTGAGAATTTTATGAGAATAAAAATAAGAAAAAAATGATAGGTTTAATTGTGTAAGAAAAATTTGAAGTACTCCTTATTTATATGAATGTTGATATACAATAGTAAAATTTAAAAAAAAATAGTAAAATAACAATCAAATTTTGTTAATTGCCGACTGATATCCAAACTGCACAAATTGAGAAATAATATTTTAATAATAGTTTTCCCAAACGCTAGTTTGACCAACGGCTAGTGTGAATAACGGCTAGTTTGAATAACGGCTAATTTTCCTAAACGACTAGTTTAAATAATGACTAGTTTTTTTTTGGTAAACGGGATAACCCAGTTTGATATTATAAAAAATAAAGATAAAAACCCTTAACTAAATTTGATTTTATTTAAAATGGTAAAAATAACTAAAGTCACACAATTATCACAACATATTTTAATATCATTAGAATTAACAAAAAAATACATAATAAAAATAACATAATTAAAATATATATTTTTTATGAGTGTAAAAAGCTGAAGCACCGGTGCTTGGTGAAGCAACCGGTGCTTCTATGAAGTCGTCCGTACCGTGCCTGCAATGAGAAAAGCTATACAAGCATTGGTGCTTGGCTAGCAGTGTGCCATTTTAGCTATGCGGTAAAGATGCTCTTACGAGTGATGTAGTAAGAAAGAAAGAAAAGATAAAAATAATGTAAGGTAAATGTAAAAATTATAGTAAGAAGGAAAAAAAAAAAAAAAAAAAAAACAGGGGGAAACACTGACAGGTTGTTTGCATTGTACCTTGAATGTGAAAATTATTGCCGGTGGTTGGTGGGAATGATACCAAGTTCAAAGCACCTTTTACACCTTAACATGATCTTTGTGTATGTCTCAAATCTCAATCATTCATGTCTGGCTTTGTGATTGATTTCAGGCTTACCTTCCATGTCAAACACCTGAGCCACTGCGCAAGTTCAGGGAACAAGAACTAATAGCCCTCCGCGGAAAAGGGTTCGGGAAGCTTAACGAGTGGGACAGAGTCTATGACTATGCATACTACAATGATTTGGGACTTCCAGATTATGGTCCAGACTATGCACGCCCTGCTCTTGGAGGATCACAATTTCCATATCCACGTAGAGGAAGAACTAGTCGTCCACATACCAAAACAGGTTACCAACAAAACCACATTCGGATTCATTCGACTAATAACAATAACATTTCATTTAACTAAAGAGAAAATATTGTATGTACTCACTTTTAGTATACTACTACCTCTCTTTTTATATATAAGAAATAAATACCTAATTCGTCAATACCAATAAAAATAATTAAGTTGTTTAATTTTAATTAATAACATCATAAATTTAAATTTTCTTCCAAAAATACCCATAAAATTAAATGGTTTAAGTGATGATTGTATTTAATGACACTACTTATTTTTCAAGAAATAACATTTTCAACCAATGAGTATGACTTATCTCATTAGTTGAAAATGTCCTCTAATAACCTATGTTTATTTTTACTGTAATTATCTTATAAGTCATATCAACAAAAGATTTCAGATTGGTTGAGAGTATAAAATTTTTAAATTGATAGTACATGAAAATTAAACTTACTTGAAGCTGCCATAGCAGCATTCACTAGCAAAATTTTCAATGACAAATGAGTATTCTGATTGTGTCACGGTTGCAGATCCCAAAACTGAGTCAAGATTGCATCTTCTAAACCTAAACGTTTATGTGCCGAGGGATGAACAGTTTGGCCACGTCAAGTTTTCAGATTTTCTGGCTTACTCACTGAAATCCGTTGCTCAGGTTTTGCTTCCAGAGATTAAATCCTTGTGTGACAAAACTATTAATGAGTTTGACACTTTTGAAGATGTACTTAATATTTATGAGGGAAGTATTAAGCTGCCAAGTGGACCATTAGCGAGTAAACTTAGAGAACTTGTTCCCTATGAGCTGGTGAGAGAACTTATTAGGAATGATGGTGAGAGATTCCTCAAATTCCCAGTGCCTGATGTGATCAAAGGTATACTAATGCTTTCCCCTTACTTCTTCTGGATTGGATGGACTCATTAGTATGATTTTATCTACATTAATATCTGCTGTATAATTGCAGTGAGTAAGACTGCATGGAGGACAGATGAGGAATTTGGAAGGGAAATGCTTGCAGGGGTTAACCCTGTTATTATCCGCCGTCTCCAAGTACTGTATAAAACAATTGCAATTTATAGTTACACAAAACTTATATTCAGTTTGTTAGGTACTGTTTTCCGATCAGAATTAAAGTTTCATCTTAGTAATTTGTGTAATAAAGATTTGTATTAAAGCTCAATATAAATTACGAAGTAAAACTTTAATTCTGATCAGAAAACAATAGAAAAAAACACTTAAGAAATTGTATCTAAGTTTTGTGCTTTATAATTTTATTAGCGATTCAAAACGTATTTGTTTTAGCAAGTGAGCTAAATCTTAATGCCACATGCAGGAATTCCCCCCGGCCAGCAAGCTAGACCCCAGAGTCTATGGAGACCATACTAGTTCCATCAGAGCAACGCACATAGAAAATAGTTTGGATGGGCTTACAATAGATGAGGTACTCCTAATGAGGATTCACTTTTTTGAAGCTAAACCCATGTTGAATATGCTGTATTTAATATATGTATATGTCAACAACCAAGCATCGTTATGTTGCAGGCAATTCAAAATATGAGGCTATTTATATTAGATCATCACGACGCATTGATGCCATACATAAGTCGAATAAACTCCACCAACACAAAGACTTATGCCTCTAGAACGCTCCTGTTTCTACAAGATGACGGTACACTGAAGCCGCTGGCTATAGAGTTAAGCTTACCCCATCCACAAGGGGAACAGCATGGAGCTGTGAGCAAAGTTTTCACTCCAGCACAAGAAGGAGTATCGGCTTCAGTGTGGCAGCTGGCTAAGGCTTATGCAGCTGTGAATGATTCAGGATATCATCAACTGGTTAGCCACTGGTATGATATCCAGAGAAAAGTAATCTCAATAGTGTTACAAACTTAATTCTATTTCTGATCTTAATAAGGAGAAAGCTATGTTTCTTGTGCAGGTTGTACACTCACGCAGTAATTGAACCGTTTATAATAGCCACAAACAGGCAGTTGAGTATTCTTCACCCAATACACAAGCTCTTGAGGCCACACTTCAGGGACACAATGCATATAAATGCTTTAGCTCGGCACACTCTTATCAATGCTGGAGGGGTGCTAGAGAAAACAGTTTTCCCTGGTAAATTCGCCTTGGAAATGTCTTCCGTTATATACAAAAGTTGGGATTTCACTGAGCAGGCACTACCTGCTGATCTGCTTAAAAGGTGAGTTCAGCTAGAAAATGACTTTGTGAGAGAAATGTCAGTAACATTATTTTCTAACACACTCTCTTAAATACAATCTTTATTATTGACTAAAATTTATTGAAAATCACAAAATTGTTTAAATCTTACCTCTCATTTAAAGAGTCTCGAGTCATGATTTTGTAGTTTCTAATAAATTTTAATTCATATTAGAAAGTTTATTACACATAGTGTATCAAAGAATGTGTTGCTTACTAACATTTCTCTCCATGCGAACATAGTAATATACTACAATTCTATTTCAACTGAATTTCAGGGGAATGGCAGTTCCTGATTCAAGCTGCCGTCATGGACTTAGGCTTGTGATAGAGGATTATCCGTTTGCTGTGGACGGGCTAGAAATCTGGGATGCAATTGAAACCTGGGTGACTGAATACTGTAACTTCTATTACAAATCTAATGACATGGTTGAGGATGACTGTGAACTTCAGAGTTGGTGGAAAGAACTGCGCAACGAGGGTCATGGTGACTTAAAAGATAGGGATTGGTGGCCAGAGATGAAGACTAAAGAGGAGCTGATTCAATCATGCACCATTATCATATGGCTCGCTTCTGCATTCCATGCAGCTGTGAATTTTGGACAATACCCTTTTGCTGGATACCTCCCTAACCGTCCAACGGTGAGTCGTAGGTTCATGCCCGAGCCAGGTACCCCAGAGTATGAGGAGCTTAAGTCAGACCCTGAGTTGGCATTCCTGAAAACAATCACTGCCCAGTTCCAAACTCTCCTTGGTGTGTCACTGATAGAAGTTCTGTCCAGGCACTCAACTGAAGAGGTTTACCTTGGGCAGTGTGAGAACCCTGAATGGACTTTGGATGCTGAACCATTGGCAGCATTTGAGAGGTTCAGGCAGAAGCTGTTGGAAATTGAGAACAATATCATGGAAAGGAACAAGGACAAGAGATTGAAAAACAGAAATGGGCCAGTGAAGATGCCTTACACCCTTCTCTATCCCAACACCTCAGATTATTCTAGGGAGGGTGGACTCACTGGCAAGGGAATCCCCAACAGTATATCCATCTAATACAACTCTCCTACCTTCTATCTTCCCATTCAATTCTATTTCATGCATGTATAAGCAATATGGGTGTCAAATAAGAAATTTGCGTATCGTGATTACTTTTGTAGCAATTTATTTCATTGTTATGCCAAGACTAGAGTGTGTATAATTTATATCATTGTTTGTTTTCAAATTATCATGCTGCCTTTGCTTTAAGCCTTTAATTGGTTCAAGCTCGCTGTGTAATACTACCTTTTGAACTGCTTCGGATTGAAAAACCATATCATCTTTTTGGCGCGTCATAGACACTTGAAAGCAAGTGTTTGGTTAAGCTTCAGAAAACGACTTTTTTTTTTAATAACTTGATGTAGTTTATTTTAATAAATTTTATAATGAATTCTATCAAAATAAATTATATACTCTTATTGAACAGAACGAGTGAAGACCACTGACCAGTGGCACTCTCCTCTCTTCAGTTTTTTGTTCACGAGGAACATAACAACAAACAGAATAAAAAGAAAAAATTGTTCACTTTGCAAGTTTCATTAAATTGTTGGGTAACAGAGTAACAAAATAACTCACAACTAAAATAAGAGATGAGAAAAATAGGAATTGACACACAATATTTTAACGTGGAAAACCCTCAACGAATAAGGGAAAAACCACGGGCAAGACCAGAGAAATATTTTTACTAAGTGGAAGAAAATTACAACCTCTCTCTCTACTATAAGGAGAGAACAATTACACTCTCTCTTACAATAGGAGAACACACACACTACTAGTGTTGCTACCTCTCTCTCTAAGATTACTACAATTGTAGTGGGATGCAAAGATGAGCAAAATGGCTTGCTATTTATAGGCAAAGATGGGAGCTCAAGCATTTAATGCATTGCAACAATTTTCTACCCTCCAACCAATTTTACAAGCCTAGCTAAGTAGAGCTAAAATTTTCATCCCTTCATTTTTGACTTGCATGCCACAAAAGTGGCTTTAGTCCACGGCTTCACAATCTCCCACTTAAAGCTACTTTTGTGAGTGTTCAATATCTCTCTATCTTGCCATTTCCTTGCTGCTTACGTTTTCGATAGGCCAAAGGAGGATCGGCACCATGTAAACTTGTTTGTATTGATTGGCTTCGTCAAAACATCTGCTAGGTTATCTTTAGTGTGAATCTTCTGCATGTCTACACTTCCTTCCTCTACTACTTCTCTGACAAAGTGATACTGAACACCTATGTGCTTTGTTCTAGAATGAAAGGCTGGATTCCTTGCAATGTGCAAGGCACTTTGACTGTCACAATACACAGTAGTCTTCTGCTGCTTGTGCCCAATTTCTTCCAATAGCCTTTGAATCCAAATAGCTTCCTTGCATGCCTGGGTAGCTGCCATGTACTCAGCTTCTGTAGTAGACAAAGCTACAACAGTTTGTAATTTGGATAACCAGCTCACTGCCCCTCCTGCAAGTGTAAACACATACCCAGTAGTAGACTTTCTTTTATCAAGATCACCTGCAAAATCTGAATCAACATAACCCCTGACAATAAATTCCGATCCTTCAAAACATAATGCAACATCCGAGGATCCTTTGATGTATCTAAGGGTCCTCTTAACAGCATTCCAGTGCTCTCTACCAGGATCTGCCATGAACCTACTAACCGCTCCCACTGCTTGTGCAATGTCTGGTCTTGTACAAATCATGGCGTACATAAGACTTCCCACCGCTGATGCATACGGTACTCGAGACATTTCTATCCTCTCTGCTTCATTGCTAGGACTCATACTTGAGGATAACTTATAATTGATAGGAAATGGGGTAGAAATTGGCTTACAGTCTTGCATGTTGAAGCGCCGCAAGACCTTCTGTAAGTAATTCTTTTGAGAAAGCCAAAGCTTCCTATTTTTTCTGTCTCGGTGAATTTGCATCCCTAAAATCTTGTTTGCGGGTCCCAAGTCCTTCATATCAAACTCCCTAGCCAACTCTGCCTTCAATTCTTGGATTCGATCTTTGTTGGGGCCTACCACCAACATGTCATCCACATACAACAGCAAAATGATGAAATCATTATCATCAAACCTATTGTAGTATGTACAATGGTCTGAACTCAGTCTGTTGTAACCAAGGCTAATAATGAAGGAATCAAATCTCTTGTACCAACATCTTGGCGCCTGCTTTAGACCGTACAGAGATTTGGTCAACCTACAAACCAAGTTTTCTTTTTCTTGTTCTTTAAAGCCTTCCGGTTGGAGCATATATATCTCCTCTTCAAGTTCTCCATGGAGAAAAGCAGTCTTTACATCAAGTTGCTCAAGATGTAAATCAAATGCAGCACACATAGCCAGAACAACTCTAATTGTTGTCAATCGAACAACTGGCGAGAATATCTCATTGAAATCAACACCTTCTTTCTGAGCATATCCTTTGACCACCAGTCTTGCACGATATCGTTCCACTTGATCATTGCCATCTCGTTTGATCTTGTATACCCATTTGTTTCCGATGGCTTTTCGACCCTTTGGAAGTTCAACAAGTTCCCATGTCTTGTTTCTATGCAAGGCTTCCATTTCTTCATGCATTGCTGCCATCCATTGAGAAGCATCCGAACTACTCACGGCCTCTTGAAAGGTTGATGGTTCTCCTTCCTCAGTTAGAAGACAGTACGCATCATGGCTTGCCATGACAAACTGTGAGTGCCAACTTGGTTTAGATTTTTGTCTTGTTGATCGTCGAAGACCTCCTTCGTCATTGACCTCATTTGGCTCTTGTTCTTCGTGCTCCTGTTCTGCTTCAGAAAAGTCATATTCTCCAGACATCTTCTCTATCTGCACTATAGTAGTGTCTTTGGTAGTGCTGTCATTTTTCTGCTCACTTTGCAATTCATTTTCTCCAAAAACTACATCTCTGCTAACAACAACCTTGCGGGCAGTGGGATCCCACAAGCGATACCCCTTAACATTGTCAGCATAACCCAAGAATATACATTTCCTGGATTTTGGATCCAACTTTGTTCTTTCTTGGGAGTTGTACATCACGTACACAGGACATCCAAACACATGTAAGGAAGAATAATCAGCTGGTTTGCCTTTCCACATCTCCATTGGCGTCTTTAAACCAATCGCTGTTGATGGTGATCGATTTATCACAAAACAGGCGGTTTTAACTGCTTCTGCCCAGAAAGATTTGGCTACTTCTGTTGTTCTCAGCATAGCTCTTGTTCTATCTAGGAGAGTTCTGTTCATCCGCTCTGCCACACCATTCTGCTGAGGTGTATGTGGAACTGTGAATTGTCTTAAAATACCCTCTTGTTTGCATAATGCTAAAAAGTCACCATCTACATATTCTCCTCCATTGTCTGTCCTCAAGCACTTAATTCTTTTTCCAGTTTCAAGCTCCACTTGTGCTTTGAATTCCTTGAATACTGGAAACACATCTGACTTCTTCTTAATTGGGTACACCCACAATCTCCTGGAATAATCATCAATGAATGATACAAAATACTTTGCTCCTCCCAGGGATACTTCTGGTGATTCCCACACATCCGAATGGACCAAGTCTAGTATGTGTTTGCTTCTAGTAGTTACTTTAGCAAACTTCAACCTATGTTGCTTACTTATCACACAATGCTCACAGAACGGTAAATTGACGGTTTTGAGCCCAGGCAGGAGATTACGTTCCGCAAGGACTTTCAGGCCTCGTTCTGACATATGTCCAAGTCTACGATGCCACATCATCGTTGCTTCTTCTTGACTTGCTGTTGCAACTGATGCATCTGCTTCTTGCAACGTATCTCCCAAAAGCATGTATAGATTAGCTGTGATCTTCTCAGCTTTCATCACTACAAGATTGCCTTTCACTACCTTTAAGATCCCACCTTCCATATGGATCTTGCAACCGAGATCATCCAATTGTCCAACGGACAATAAGTTCTTCTTCAAGCCCTTCACATGGCGTACCCCTTGAAGTGTGCGAACAGTACCATCATACATTTTTAATTTGACAGTACCGACTCCAGCAATTTCCAAGACATGATCATTTCCCATGAACACAGATCCTTCCGAGATAGGCTCATAAGTGCAAAACCAATCTCGACGTGAAGTCATGTGCCAGGTTGCACCTGAATCCAATATCCAACAATCATGAAGTTGTCTTCCGCCTTTAGAACTAATTGCTGCTTCACTATACAGAACTTCTCCATTATCTGAGGTACTGGCAACGCAACCTTGAGAGGTTGATGCTTCAAAATTCTTTCCTCCACTCTTCTTGTGCCAACAATCTTTCTTCAAGTGCCCTCTCATGCCACAATTGTAGCATTTGATGTTCTTCCTTCTTCGAGACTTTGATCTACCATGATTTTGACTCCCACTAGAGCCACGTTCCGTTGATCTGCCTCTCGTCATCGTTAAAGCTTCTGCTTGCTTGGAATTTTCCTGCCTATCTTCCTTATTCTTTCGCCTGGATTCTTCTTCAAGAATAGCTCCGGCAACATCATCAAAGGTTAGACGGCCAACAATATTATTGTTCGTTATGTTGATGATGAGTTGATCATACGAATCTGGTAAACTCTGAAGTAGAAGTTCCGCCCGCTCATTTTCTTCTACGTTGAAATCTAACGCAGAAAGTTGAGCGAATAGAGTATTCAGATTGTTGATGTGGTCTGTCACCGAAGTGGACTCATTCATTCGAAGAGTGTAAAGTTTCCTCTTTAAGAATATTCTGGTGTGAAGTGACTTGACCTCGTACAATTTGTGGAGAGTATCCCAAATCTCCTTCGCGGTCTTCTTCTCCGCAATACTGGACAAAACCGAATCCGCCATTGCTAAGTGCAAATTGGCAACAGCATTGTCATCCATCTCTTTCCACCTTTCATTAGTGATCTCCGCAGGTCTGCCTTCAATTGCATCTTGACAATTGTCCTTCCTCAAAATTGCTTTTATCCTCAATTTCCATAGGGAGAAATTATTCCCGTTGAACTTCTCAATCTCGTATTTTGCTGCCATGGTTTCACACTAAAGAACTGACTTACACAACTTCCACCGTATATAGTACCGCCTACTGGAACAGTGACTGTAGACCGTGAACCAGTGCACCAGGTAAGTTCCCAGGAAAGAGAGGTGGGTCACCAATGGACACGCTTAAATACCAAGTCTTTCCTTAGCCAGAACTTTCCTAGACATGCACTTTCACACTACCTCACTCTATATCCAGTAACAAGAATAATTCTTTTCTGATGTGGTAGATCAGATTATACCGCAACCACAGAGCATACTAAGAATTTTCTCCGGCACTATACCAGCGTACCAGCGTGTATCGCAGCGGAACAATATCAGAACCTATTGGCTCTGATACCACTGTTGGGTAACAGAGTAACAAAATAACTCACAACTAAAATAAGAGATGAGAAAAATAGGAATTGACACACAATATTTTAACGTGGAAAACCCTCAACGAATAAGGGAAAAACCACGGGCAAGACCAGAGAAATATTTTTACTAAGTGGAAGAAAATTACAACCTCTCTCTCTACTATAAGGAGAGAACAATTACACTCTCTCTTACAATAGGAGAACACACACACTACTAGTGTTGCTACCTCTCTCTCTAAGATTACTACAATTGTAGTGGGATGCAAAGATGAGCAAAATGGCTTGCTATTTATAGGCAAAGATGGGAGCTCAAGCATTTAATGCATTGCAACAATTTTCTACCCTCCAACCAATTTTACAAGCCTAGCTAAGTAGAGCTAAAATTTTCATCCCTTCATTTTTGACTTGCATGCCACAAAAGTGGCTTTAGTCCACGGCTTCACATAAATTAGCCTATTTTATATTTACAGCAGCAAATAAGCAAAATTTTACTGAGATGTGGCTTCAATAAGCAGAGTTTGTCTAAATTAGGAACGATTCAGGTTCGGTGTATTAAAAAAAATGAGGTTTATTTATTTATTATTGGAGCTCAGTTTACTTTTGTGTTACCATTAATCCATAAATTATACACCAAAAAAATTAATCCATAAATTAGCTATGAGGAGTTACTATGCTTTAATTAATGAACTTGAGTTTGATTCTTGAAAATACAAGTCTTAAAATTTGGTGAATAAAGCTTTCTTTTTATTTTTTTAATGGTTTAATTATTTTGTGGTCCTCATACTTTTGCTAAATTTTTAATTAGGTCCCTAAACTTTTTTTTTCTTTTAATTGGATCCCTAAACTTTTATTTATTTTTTTCAATTGGGTCATCTCGTCCAATTGCCATCATGAAAGGTTAACCACAGATATCTAATTAAGGGTGCATATAGTGGACTTATGCTTTTGTAGTGTGTTGTAAGGACAACTGAGTCAATTGTAAGATATTTCTATAAAGTTTCAACATCTGTAGGTCAATTCAACCTAAGTATTCTTTAAAAAGTATCTCATAATTGTAACTTCTCTCTTCCAATTTCTCTTTTCATGTAAATAATAAGAAAAATAATATTTCTATTTTATCTTATTTTTTCCACTCTATTTTTTTTTCTTATTCCAGTTTATTTATATCTTCTCTTTTTTTTTTTGTCTCTCCAAAAAGGAGCAGGCCACAAAGGCCCAAGGAAGAAAACAGTAGACTCCAGGGTGGCCCAGCACTTTATTTTTATCTAAACAAAAAAGGTTGTAAATGTCTTTAACAATTGGGGCTTTGCTATTCCCACCCCCACAAATTGCTATTCTCACCCCCTTAACCTTGTAAAATTACTCTCCTGTCCCTCTCCATTCCTCACACCCCACCCCACTCCCTTCTCCTCACAATCTCCACACCCTACTCTGAAACTCGTATCACTCTCCTCCTCCTTTAGTTACTCACACCCACACCCTTAAGTTGTGTAGATCGACGGAATCATGGTTCCGCTGTGTTGAATACACAGCGGAATCGTGATTTCGTTGTGTATGCCATTTTCATACACAACGGAATCGTGATTCCGTTGTGTATGAAAAAAAATGCACAACGGAATCACGATTCTGTTGTGCATGCAGACAGTATTTGATTTATTTTTTTTACTGGTACTCATTTAGTGAACTTTCAATTGTTTTTTTTTCCAGTAGTAGCAATGGATTGGAATGCTTTTATTTCTGATGAAGTTACGATGCCAAGTAGTTGGGAAAATATGATTGACGCAAGTGAAAATGTTTTAGACCAACCCGATGAACAAAATGAAATGCAAGCAAATGATTATGTGATGGACATTGAACCTCAGCACAATTATCCTGACTTCTCCAATAATTTCATGACTGACGAGGTTGATTGATTAATTATTGTTTTTATCTAAATGATATTTTTTGTATGTGTGTTTTGTTAGTGAAGGAATGCATTTTGTTTTTAGGCTTTTGAAGAGCGAGATCACTTGTTAACGTGGGTTCGATCTGTCGCAAAGGAGCTTGGATTTGTTGTTGTCATAGAAAGGTCAGAAGCTGGGAAGAAAACTTTTGTCCTACTGGCTTGTGAAAAGGGAGGAAAGTACAAACAATATAGAGATAAGTTAGTCCGCAAGACTACTGGAAGCAAAAAATGCCAGTGCCCGTTTAAATTAAAAGGGAGGCTTGTGAAAGGCATTGGTTGGAAACTTTATGTTGTTTGCGGTTTTCATAACTATGAAGTCATCAGTCCTCCATGGTGAGAACTCTTTCCAAGGGGTCTTCTATCCCCACAGTAGGGAATGAAGCCTCAGTCAAGTCATCAGTTATGTCCCTAGACTGAACAAAATTGCAAGAGGCAAAAGAGGTAGGCTTTTTCTAGGCTTTTTCACAGAATCAGATAAGTTGAAAACTACATTTTCTTCACCCAATCTTAAGGTGAGTTTTCCTTGCCTTACCTCAATTACCATGTCACAAGTGTTCAGAAAGGGATTCCCCAATATGATTGGGACATCGTCCTCTTCTTCCATATCAAGTACCACAAAATCAGCTGGGAAAATAAACTTGCCTATTTTTACCAATACATCCTTTATTACTCCCCTTGGGTATACAATAGACCTACCCGCAAGATGAATGGTAATGTTGGAGGGCTGTGGTTCTTTCATGCCGATTTTCTTAAAAACAGAGTAAGGCATCAGATTAATGCTTGCCCCCAAATCACACAAGCATCTTTCAAAATAAGCACTCCTTATCTTGCAAGGAAGAGTAAAACTCCCTAGGTCTGCCATTTTGGGGGGCAATTTCTTAAGGACCACAGTCGAACACTCCTCATTAAGGCTTATTGTCTCAAATTCCACCAATTTCTGCTTGTTAGAAATGATCTTTTTTAAAAATTTAGCATACTTTGGCATTTGAGCAATAGCCTCAGCAAAAGGGATGTTTATGTGCAGTTTCTTAAACATCTCTAAAAATCTAGAAAACTGCTGGTCATGTTTCTCATTCTTGACTCTCTGAGGAAAAGGAATACTTACCTTGGGAGGCGTCAGTACCTCCTTATTCTTCCCTTCTCAGGAACTTGATTCTCTTCAGTAAGAACCTCTTCATCATTAGCTGTGGCTGGGCCTTCCTTCTGTTCCAGCTCTTCCTTGGCCTTCTTGCTCCTGGTTAACACTCCTTTGACATCTTCCTTCTTAGAATTAGTCTCTGTTTGGGATGGCAGTGTTCCAGGAGTCTTTTAAGACAACAAGGCTTTCATGTCGGTTACTTGCGACTATATGCTCTTCATTCTTTCATCATTTTTGGCCATGTATTGCATCATGACCTCCTGAAGAGAAGGTCTTCTCTCCTCTTGTCTTGACCTCTGATTTTGCAAATGTGGAGGTCTGTAGACACTTTGATTCTGGTTCTGCCCTTGATCCCTCTTATTCTTCCAGGAGAAGTTAGGATGATCCCTCCATCCTTGGTTGAAGGTGTTAGAGAAGGGATCGTATTCGGTGCTTTTCCCACCAGCCCAAATCACCTCCTCTATAGCTTAGGCCAGTTCAACATCTATAGGGCATTCATTCTCCTCATGAGCCTCCTTACACTTATCACAAGCAGGAGGTGGACGAGATGCTAAGAGAATCTGAGCCTGTGCCTTCGTCATATTCTCCATCTACTTAGACAATATCTCTAGCTTCTGATCAATCTTGGAGCTAAATGCTCCAGTCTCCACTTGATTCACAAGCTTCCTCAGAATACGCCTATCTGCAGTATGGTTGTAGGCGTTGGAGGCCATAGCTTCAATGATTCTATTTGCCTCTGTTGGTGATTTAGCCATCAACGAACCTCCACAAGCAGCGTCGAGGCTAGTTCTGTTATGGTTGGACACACATCCATAGAAAATCTGGATGATTCTTTGCTAGCTAAACCCGTGATGTGGGAAACTCCGAAGCAGTTCCTGAAATCTGTCCCAAGCTTCTGACAGACTCTCTTGCTCCCTTTGAGCAAAATTGCCTATCTCTCTCTGTATTTGGTCTGTCTTCATTACAGAGTAGTACTTCCGTAGGTATTTGTTGGTGCACATCTCCCAGGTAGTGATGCTATTGGTCGGAAGTGAGCACAACCAACTGAGTGCTTTCCCGTTAAGGGAGAATGGGAAAGCAACCAGTCTAATATATTCAGCAGACACCCGAGGATACTTAACTGTGCTAGCCATCCTCAGGAATCTTCTCAGATGTTCCACCGGGTCCTCGGTAGCCAGTCCATTGAATTGGTTACTCTCTATCATCTGGAGGAAGCCATGTTTCAATTCAAAATTGACACCCCCCAGTGCTGGCAATAAGATGCTGTTAGCTACCCCAACTTGAGGAGTGAGATAGTCTAACAGAGACTGCTCCACCGGTGGGTCATTTTCTTCAGTCATTACTCTTCTTCTCTGTTCCGCTCTATTCTTCCGGGCAAGCCTTTCAATCTCAGGATCATTCACAAGCTCTGACCTCTAGGACCTGGTTAGCATGCACTATCAACACAGCAGGGAGATTAAACGTAACGGGTAAAGAAGAGAATAGTATAATAAAAACAAACATACACACACACACACACACACACACACACACACACACACACACATATATATATATATATATATATATATATATATATATATATATATATAAAATAAAAATTTAGAAATTAAACAGACAAGAAAAAAATAAAAAAAAATTAAATTAAAATATATAAAATAGAAAAATGAAAGGAACCAAAACTATGCACAATATGAACAAGAATTGCTTAATTTTCACAAAATAAATTATCTAGGAACTACACAACTAGTCCCCGGCAACGGCGCCAGAAACTTGATGCGTAAAATGTGTTCGCAAAGGACAAGCGTACCCTACGCAGTAGTGACAGTGGACTCTAGGAGTCCAGATATCGAACCCAAAGGACCAGTCGTGTCCCCAAACAATTAATTTTGCAATGAATTAAACAATTCAATTAAGAATCAAATTTGAGAAAATAGTGTTCAATTGTTCAGTTCTTAAGAGCTAAGGATTAAGATAAGAAGATTAATGTGAGATAATAAGATTGGAACGCCAAGGATTATGATTTTGCATGCATCCATTTTTCCCTCATCTTGATCTCAATGAATACTCTAATTAAGTTAATTGTCAGTCCTCTTTAGATTCATTAGTAAACAATTGGTCGTAGCTTACTACTATTGTTTCCCCTAATTCAATTTCCAATTGGTCATAGGTGAATTAAATTAGGGCAAACGATGATACTCAGAGAGGTTGATTAACAAAATTAATCCACTGGAAATTCACACAATTAGTTTGATTATGCAAATCATATAAATTCAATCACTTTACAGTTCTGTCAATCCCAGGCAATTGATCATAGACAAGGGACTGACCAATATTTAGAGTGATCAGTTTTAATAACAAACAAAATAGTAAAGAGATTCAATAACTGGAAACATCGAGACATTCATTGATAATCAAAGACGGGGTACAAAGGACACAACTACCTCATAATCCTGGGCTCCGAGGACTAGCCACTCATGTTCATGAACAAACCAGTAAACCCTACAGAAAACATAAAGATTACAAAGGGATAAGAGATTTTACAAGTGGTATTCCCAATGACAATCTCTACGTCTTACAGCAATCAGACTCTCTCACACGACCTTTATCTCACTCAGAACCCTCAGTATTCAGAAACAGAGCCAAAGATGCCAAAAGAGGGTTTTCAACATTTATTTATAAAGTCTCAAACTATTGACGCAGCTCACCACAGCCGTGCTGATCAGATGACCACGGTCGTGGTCCTTGCATAGTCTGGAGGTCCAATCTGCGCGTATTCCGAGCACGGTCGTGGTAAATGAACCACGGCTGTGCTCCAAAAATTGACGTTGATGCAAAACTTCTAGTGATTCCTGCTTGGCTGTGGTTCTTGCATCACGGCTGTGGTGACTTAGCACAGCCGTGCTAAGTCTACCACGGCCGTGGTATTCCAGACAAAGGCAACTTTCCTTCAATTTATTTTTTTTAAGCTTTTTTCCTCAAGAAATCCCTGAATTGCCTGTCTTACACAAGCTAGTGACAACCTGTGAGTTCTGCCAACAAACTAAGCTCAAATCATATGCAAATGACATCCAAACTGAGATAAAAATACAATCAAAATCTGGTTTATCAATCGTGTGCGTGCAAACTTGCTAGATTCAGCAATATGTTTGGCTCAATACCCTTGAGGTCAATTCATGTGCATTGGAAGATGTTATCCATCAATCAAGATGACACCGGTGATTCTTGGGGGGACTTGACTTTGACACACGAGGTTGATGCATTGTTAAAGAGGTTTTCCCAACTTGATGTCTTCAGGAAGATCACAATGAAGACTAAAGTCCGTGAACTTGCATTTCTAGATACCACCTCAATGTGTCCACCTCCATAGAAGGTGAAAACAAAGGGTGCCCCGAAGTCTGTGAAATCTACTAAGCGTGTACCTTCAATGTGGGAGCAAGTCAATGCAATGCACACAATGGTAGGTAGTTCAAGAACTCTTACTGTGCCTCCCAAAGTTGCCAGTGACAATAAGTAGAGCAAAATGGTCCCTTATGTTAATGAGTTTCCCGATGAATTGAAACCATTCACCCAAAAAATTATTGATGTCAAAGCAGATGGAAATTACGGTTATAGAGCAATTGCAGCTTTGTTAGGTATGAGTGAGGAATCCTGGGCTCTCATTCCTCCAGACTTGATTCGGGAACTTCAAACACGGCACTCTCTTTATCTTCAACTCTTTGGCACGGAAGAAAGATTGGTTGAACTAATCAGCTCGTTGTATCTCGAAGGTGGACCAACAACCATTGACAAGTGGATGACCATTCCCGACATGGGGTATGTGATTGCTAGTTGGTATAATGTGGTGTTGGTTCACTTATCTATGCTTCAAAGTTGGACTTTCTTTCCGCTTAGGAGCCGGCCTCCATCTGCTGCACAACAACGTCTTATAGCTATTGGATTTGTTAACGGAAATCACTTTGTACAGGTACACATAATATACTAAACTATTAACTATGCAAATTTGTTTACTAAGTTAAGCTTACCAGTTTAATTTTCATTGATTAGCTATTTTTACAAGATGATTGTCCCCCTGCCTCCTATTGCACCTCAATGGAGAACATACTGCACTGTTGAAGCTCGGTCATGGCCAAAATCGTACATGCAACGCATGCAAGAATTCAACTCAATACCATTTCATTCAACTAAAGGATCTCAATATGTAGTAGACATTACTAGGGATTCATTTTAGTTAATTAATCCTCTATTAATAATTGTCATTAGAGGACTTTATTTGTGTAATGTTTTGGTTGTTGAATTTTTTTACAAAATTATATTGTATTATGACTGATTGATGGTATTTTAAACATATATTAGGCACTACTACAAAATTTAACCAAGATTGTACCCTTATACAACGAAATCGTGATTCCGTTGTACAAGGGGATGAAACAAATTTGTACACCGGAATCGAGATTCCGTTGTACACTTTTTTTCACCTCTTGTTTAATGGAATCGTGATTCCATTGTACACTTGTCAACGGAATCGTGATTCCGCTGTATAGTGTACAACGGAATCGTGATTCCATTATACACTTGTACAGCGGAATCACAATTCTGTTGTACAAAGGTATTTTGGAAAATCAAGAAAAAATACCCATGTGAATGATGAGAATAGCAAAATGGGGATGAGAATAGCAATTGCCTAACAATTGTGTTCTTTTCCGGCCCAACTTGTGCTATTCGAAGGGTGATCCAAACTTTGTGCACTATTTTTTTTTTTAAGTTATAATCAATAATGTATAATTATTTTAAGGTGTCAATGTAGGTTAACTCAAGCGATTAAAGAAATGGTATCAATTCTTACCTTTCTCATAGATATAGGTTTGAATTTTTCTAATACCACTTTTTAAGTTTGATAGATAACTTTCTTAGAGAGTTTCCTAACACTCAGAAACTAGTTGAGTAGTTGTAATTGATTAGAAAGAGACTGCTTACTGTTCAGACATATACAATAAATTCTTTAGGTAGGTCTCAACCTCGTGCTATTGGCACCCTCTCTAGTAGTGTCGAGAGTGTTTCTCGCTTTACCACTTTTATTAAAAAAAATTATTTAAGGTTAAATTAAAAATTTAATCCTTTATCATTTCTTGTTTTAATTTTTATAAAAAGAATTATATTTTATTAACTCTTATATAAAAAATTATGTATGAATTATTTTTTATATTTTACTAAAATTATAACGATATTAGATTATTTTTATATTTAACATTATTTTTTATTTTACTTCTTGAATAACCATAAGTTAACCAAATTGAAGATTAAAGTAAAATATATATTTCTTTTCTGTGTTGAATATGGTAATAGAGATATACTTTGATGTCTGATTTTTTTTTTAACTGTCAACGCTAGTACTATTCTCTTAGCTGAGAAACATTTTTTTTTTCTCATTGTTCTTTTAAGTGATTTTTAATTTTGAAAATCCTTTGGAAGTTTTCCACGGAGTATCAAGCTAGGTAGATGAATAAGAGGTGTGAGGCTTGGGTAAGGGATTGAATCAAAATCTTACATTATAATTGGTCCAAGGCATATCACCTTATCCATATCCACATCCACATCCACACCACCCATCCAAAATCTCCTCCAAACTACTACTTTACTCTCTTTCCTTTTGTTTCTTATTGATCTATCTCTGACAACCCCAACACTTGTGAACCAACTTCTCCATGGCAATGGCAACCCAAGCCTCTCTCTTCAGCCCACCCCTCTCTGGTCTCAAACCCAGCGACCGTGTCTCTGTGCCATGGAAACAATCCTCCACCTTGTCCTTCAGCCCCAAGCCCCTCAAGTTCTCAAAAACAATCAGAGCAGCAGCTGCTGATGAAACCACAGAGGCACCAACAAAAGAGGCACCGGTTGGGTTCACCCCACCAGAGTTGGACCCAAACACCCCTTCCCCGATCTTCGGTGGCAGCACTGGTGGGCTTCTGCGCAAGGCCCAAGTGGAGGAGTTTTATGTCATCACATGGGACTCTCCCAAGGAACAGATCTTTGAAATGCCCACTGGGGGTGCTGCCATCATGAGGGAGGGCCCCAACCTCCTCAAGTTGGCTAGGAAGGAGCAGTGCTTGGCTCTTGGTACTAGGCTCAGGTCCAAGTACAAGATCAAGTACCAGTTCTACAGGGTGTTCCCCAATGGGGAGGTCCAGTATTTGCACCCCAAGGATGGTGTGTACCCTGAGAAGGTCAACCCGGGTCGCCAAGGGGTTGGCCTAAACTTGAGGTCTATTGGTAAGAATGTCAGTCCCATTGAGGTCAAGTTCACTGGCAAGCAACCCTATGATTTGTGAGCAATTGTATCATCCCATGCTTGTTTTATGATATATTGTCATGTACCTATTGTCAAATTTATGCGAGAAATGCTAAACTCTCTACCTTAATTTTCTTGTTATTATTATTGTGCCAACAGCATGTTTTGGAATGTTAATTTGCTTCACAGCTTGATCAAACTTATGCTAGACTAGTGATTAACGAAACCAAACGAGGATAGGTCGCGTAAAGAGTGAAAAATCGCGGATTGAACTTTGCTGAAGTGAGAATTTTGTGATCATTATGAGTGAATCGAATATTAATATTTTATACCGAGGGAGAGCGCCTCCTACTATTTCACGTTCAACATAACTTTTTTTCTGCATACTGATTGATAGTTTTTCCTACCAAGCCTACAAATCCGAAATTTCACATAACAAACCTTGACAAATACCCACAACAAATACTTATTTAAAAGCCCTGATCCTATTTACTAACACAAAATCCTAGAAGAAATTAGGGATGAGTATCTTTATTCGATTTAAAATTTTGATTAAGTCATTTATTTGAATTCAAATCTGACCTAATTAACACTCTAAATATATGGAAAATAACTAGGTCAATTCGGTTTTTTAGCGTGGTATATTAATCTTAACATTCAAATTTATCAAAAACATACTGAAAAAAAAAATTATCAAAAAAATTTATTATTTTTAAAAAAAATTATACTTTTTAAAAGAACATAAAACACTAAACTGTATTCGGACCTTCTGAATGAAATTCAATAAGTATATTTCTTTTCCAAAAAAAAAAAAAAAACTGTATTCGGACAACCTAAAGCATCATTCGAACTCACCTTAAAAATACATCCAATCTAATTTTAAAATTTGAACATTTTTATCAAAAAATAAATTGATCATTTTCATATCAAGCCCTGGGCTTTGTACCCAAAAAAAAAAAAAAACCTGGGCTAAATTAGTGGGACGGACCGATCATGGTCACCCCTTGAAGAAAGGGCTTGATAAAACAACGGACCAGGTGAGCCATAGTTCAAAATTGCAACTACTTAACCAGCCTCCGAACCAAATCGTCAGACTTGAATTCGCGGATGGTTTGAGTTTGAAGAAACTTAATAATATGTGAATTTTTTTTTTATCAAATATCGAAAGATCTACAACAATTCATACATGTTACTCAACCGACCTCTCAGTAATGATATGTGAATTTGAGTTTAGTAAATATGTACTATTAGTGTAAATTATAAAATATTTTTATATGATTTTTTAAGTAGTTAATATAAAAGTCAAAAATATATTTTATATGTAGTTTATGATTGAATAATAGTAAAAATCTTTTTTATACTATTAGTGGATATATTATTTATTATAACTTAAAAGAAAAAAAAAACAATTCATGTACTAACAATGTGAAAGATTTACATTATTATTCAATCACAAAATTAATGTATGGTAAATTTATTGAGTTTTCGTAACAATTATCTTAAAAGTCATAGTATAATTTTTTATTGATTTACAATGTGAAATTTTTTACATTAACAATGTATTAAAATTAAACTCACCTTCAAGCATGTGGTTCAATCGGCAACCTTCCCATGACATATAAGCTACTAATCCATTTTTTTCCAAAGTAAGTTCACTGCCAACTATAGCAACACCATCAGCTAAAATTTGTCCTTTTTTTATGAATTTACCTCGGTGAACCTGAGGTTTTTGATGCATGCAAGTAGAAAAAGCAGAAGTCATACTCCTATTAACATAGGAACTGAAAATGGAATAAAAGGTATGATCCATGAATATTGATGTGTATATTCCATATAAACAAAAAAATTCTGATTCTAATGAATTTTGTTTTCTATTCGTCGGTTTAGCATAAACAAAATCCTCGTAAAAATATGAAATATTTATAAATAAGGGTTGCTATTTGCACTCTCCCCAGTAGTAATAGTAGTGGCCAGTTTCTTTTTTGCTCAATGATAAGAATAGCAATTATTACAGTAATGTAATTCTTGATAAAATTATTTATAATTAATTTGTGAATAATAAAAATAAAAAACATCGTTAGTTATTTTTTTTAAGGGAAAAGAGCATTAAGCCCCCTTAAACTTTACTTCTTTTGCAAATAGACACCCTAAACTTTAATTTTGTCTCAATTAATCCTTAAACTTTGTCTCTTTTGCAAATAGACACCATGAACTTTAAATTTATTATGATTTATACTATAATTTTAACTTTTTTGTAAATAGACACCTTAAACTTTAATTGCATTTTAATTTATCTTTTTTACAAATAGTTTTTTTCAAGCTATTTATCTTAAATGTTAATCATTTATTAAATTTTTTTATTACAACTAATTTTTTAATATTTAAAATATAATAAAGAATATGAATTTAGAAGATATATAAAAAGGAGAAATAATAACATTAATCAAAAAAGTTTTTATTTGATTTTTAATTTTTAATTTTATTATGTTTTAATGTTTGGAAAAGTAACCAGAGAAAGGTCCGAGGCACATGTTTGCGGTTTGGTGAGGATTTAATAGCTATACAATGAGTATAGAAATTTAGGAGTGAAATTGTATTGTAATACGTAAATGTTAGCTTAAGTTTACTGTATGTTTTTTATGTAGTAACTTGCTCTTGTAATGAGTCTTATTTTGGGCACCTCTTGTGCTCATAACAAACAATCTTATATTAATGAATTATTTAGCTTATAAAACAAATGTTTGGAAAAGTGATTTAAAAAAATAAAACTAATAAATAGTTAAGATTAAACAAATAATCAGTTGAGATTTTTTTTATTAGTAATTTAACTCTAATTTAATATAAAAAATTATTTACGAAGTTAGTAAATTTTAAGAATTAATTGAGATGAAATTGAAATTTAGGTGTCTATATGTAAAAGAGGTAAAGTTTAAGGATTGATTGAAACAAAATTAAAGTTTATGGTGTTTATTTGTAAAAGAAATAAAGTTTAAGAATCAATTTGGACAAAATTAAAGTTTAAGGTGTCTATTTGTAAAAGGAGTAAAGTTTAAGGGGGCTGAATGCTCTTTTCCCTTTTTGTTAATATGCTTTAAGCTTTACTGCTTTAGTATAGTTTAGCTAATTCTTTAATTATGTCAAGAATTTATTATTGATTTAAAAAATATTGTCATTTATAGAAGCATCTACAATGCATGATTGCTTACTTGAGTTTCTTATCATAAATTTGTGAGTCCTATAAAGCCACATAAATTTAAAAACTTTACACAACAATTTACTCTAATGCAAAAGTTGCTAGAATGAGTGCTTAACTTGAACCACATTAAATTTGTAATTAAAAAAATGATTTTTTTTGTAAGAATCAATTAAGCAACGGTTATTTATATAAGCAACTCATTTAAGCAATGCTCTGTCATGTCATTTGCTCCAATGAAAAAAATTTGTTAATCAACGTTACTTAATTTTAAACAACTCATAAGCATCCGCATTGGAGATGTTGTAAGTGAGTGACCATTGCTCTTTCTCTTTGATATATTTCATTTTAGAGTTAATAATTACACACACCTTTGTAAGTGAGTGAGCATTTTATCCCTCCATTTTAGAGCATTACATTTTGCATGTTTGGATTAAAGTTTGCAAATTTAGGTTTGGATCAAACTTAAGTTTGCAAACTGAGTTTGCAAAAGTATCCAAAGTCTTATTTCTTCCAAACTCAGTTTCAAGACAAAAATTTACTCTCAAACATACTTTTGAAATATAACCAAACATGAGTCTAAAATAATTTTACTCTCAAACGTATTTTTGGATCTTCCCACTAAAAATCCAAACATGCTCTTTTACCCCTTGTCTCAAACGTCGTTTAGCTACGTTATGTTTTTAAGAAAAGAAAAATCAAAATAAAATTTAACTTTGCAATATTCCATAATTGTCCCTGTCATCTTCCCCAAAGCCCTCTCAACTTTTCTTGTTACCTTTCCATCTTACTTCCTCAAATTCCCTTGCACCACAATCAGAATCAACAAATCAATTACCCAACTACACTCACAATTTCATATTCACACAACCAATCCAAAACCTAACGGTGCTAAGAACCAGGTTGCCATGAACCCGCAGAACACCGTTTTTGACGCCAAGCGCCTCATTGGTCCCGATTCTTGGACCCTTCGGGGCAGGGAGACATGAAGCACTGGCCGTTTAAGGTTGTCCCCGTTTCTTTCTCCCCATCCTCATCGAGATCTCTAACAAAACCCATATCTAAAAAAATAAAACCAAGATTTGACGGTGAAGGGAGCAAGGAAGGAGGAGAAGGGGGAAGAGAGAGGACGACGGTGGTGCCATCGCGTGCAGCAGTTCCGGTGGTGCATGATGTCGGCGTTAGGACGTCACGGCATCGCGAATCTTTCTCCAACCCCTTTCACCGCCGCTGCCGCTGCGCCGTCGGAAACCGCACAAGCCACCGCGCGAGGCGGCGTGAGTCTGAAAGTGATTTTTACTTGGCTTTTATGAGGGGTTGACTCTGTTGTGCCGTATGGTTCTGTATGAAATTGAAATTGAGATTGAAATGTAAATGTATTTTATGTTGATATTGAAATTGAGTTGTTTGAGAGTCTGGGAATTTTATTGTTTGGGATTCATAGAATTTATGGGGTTCTTGAGGTTTTGGAAATAATCTGGTTGTGCAAAGTTTTTTTTTTTTTTTAATTTTACTTTCAAGAACCACTGGAATGTTAAAGGAGGGAGATGAGGGCATTATTGGTAAAAAATTCATGTGCCGATCAATGATGTTGCTCCGTTAATGTTTCTGACCTTCAAAACATCCCAGGGGGCAAGTGTAACAAACTACCAAAAATGAAGGGTTTTTTTTTGTATTGTTTTAAAATGAAAGGATGATATTAGATCTAATAAGCTCAAATCTCATAAGGTCTGTATAATTTACTATTCATTTTATATATATTGTTTAAATTTTGGATATGTATTTTTGAGTAAATCAGTCATTGACTTAAATAAATATTTAGTATTTTTGTTGATATTAAAATATTTTTTATAGACTACAAATATTCATTGGATTCAATTTTATTTAAATCATATAGATTATTATAAATAGTAAAAAAAAATTATTTTTTTTACGCAACCAGTTTTTTTTATTATTATCAATACGCAACCAGTTATTAGATAGATTCAACTAGTTTTGTTCGCGTCCTCCTGACCTTCCAAACATTTAACACTGTTATTGGTTTTGCATAATTCATGTTCGCTAATATCGGATCAGCTCAAAACTTCACATGTAATGGCAAAACTGTTTCTACATTACCCGAAAAAATAAGAACACCATTGGTGAGCCTTTCTTTTTAAATATGAGCCTTTCTTTTTAAATATGAATTTTGCAGACAATTGGTGAAACTTGAAAGAGACTTATCATGATTTCTACTTGAAAGAGACTTGATTAATTAAAAAGTAGGATCTATATGAGCAAAGCTCGCACAGATTTTGCTAAATAATACAAGAAATGTATTAAAAAATTAGAAAAAACATTAATCTAATATCCATAGTTGGAAAATTATTCTAACATTGTCATGTCCAATGAAATTAATTGAGTAAAGTCATCATTTAAAACTGTATTAATTAATTGAGTGAAGTCATCTAACATCTTTTCAATATTGGCATTTGGCGAGATAGCCAAATGACCTTTGGCAAAAGTTACGGTTCATATGGTAACTGGCCTTTGTTATCCACGAAATAAATAAATACTATAAAAATACATCTTCGAAGCTATCGCAGTTCAATGATGTGAAACGGTTCTCGAATATTCCGGTAGACTGTAAGGAAAGATAATTAAAACAATAATAACACAACTTTAATTGTTAACCAATTGATATCTCAAAGAGATACAAATTGATTTTATTTTGAGACGATTCATAAGTAGTACAGGTAATACACAATATCTTACAATATATTCACATGATTAACATGTCGCAAATAATTGCTAAGGGGGTCCATGTTACTTATTGTTATTGTCTTCGTTATCGGTGTTCTCTGATAGTATTATTTTAATTGCTTAGATAGGTTGGGTTGGTTGGGAATGTACAACGTCAGGCCTTATCCCACATCCAAACAAAAACAAAGGGTCAGTTTTCAAGCTCCAACCACAGCACAAGCGAGTACAGACTCCAATTCACTCTTGGTACGTGTCATTGTTTGATCATTACCGTCCATTTGGTTTGCCCATATCTCTGGAATCACTTGTGGAACGTCATTCACACACTCCACAGCATAGTCTGCTCCTTTGCTTTTCACTGTCTTCCCAACCTATAACAATCCCAAACATGCACTCATTCATGATAACATTGAATATTATGCTAACTAGATGAACTTAAATTACGACGTCGTCTAGGAAAATACCAGAACAGTGTGGAGGCCCATTTCTTTTCCCGCGGCAATATTGCGAATGCTGTCATCTAGAAACAACTGCAATATATAACATAAAATATATTAAGAAAATTATTAGCTTCTCAATAATTTCTTATAAAAAATTAAAAATGATCCTTTCTGACTTTTCCTTAAATAATAATCCAATTAGGTTTTCACTGTCAAAAAAGGACATCGCGAAAACAAGAAGTGACGACCCGTTTCGTTTGTTGACTATTTTCTAATAACCATCATGACTATTTTTGTTGGCAAATTTAATTGACTATGTTTAACAGAATTTTTTTTTAATCATGTTTTCTTTTTTATTTACAAAACTTAAATTTAAAATTTTATTTAACATGGATTAACGATATGTTTGTTGACTATTTTTTTTAGAAAATTTGATTAATTATTTTTAATTATATTTTATTTATGAAAAAAAGAATTATGCACTGATTTTACAAAGTCATTCAATCGTAATTTATCACATATGATAAATTGGTTAATTTTTACAAAATTATCTTAAAAATTATATCAATGATATTTTGTGATTGAATGATAGTGTAAAATTATTTTACATCATCATTAAACTCTTTATTTATTTTCAAAACTTAAATTCAAAATTTTGGTTAAAATATTTGAGTCTAATTTTTACACGGATTAACAATATATTGGTTCTTTCATTTCATTCAGACGAGTTCCTTTGTTGACTTTGTTGCTGTCTTACCGTACGACGAGGATCCACGTTGGCAGCGTCGAGCGCGATCTTGAAGGCGTCAAGCGACGGTTTCAGGATGACGGGGAATTCGTCAGGTCGGGTCGAATATGGAAGGTTCGGGTTTATAGTCTCGAAGCATATAATTTGCTCGAAACAGTCCTTGATCCCAAGCCTATCCAACGCCCTCATCGCGTGAATCCTATCCGAATTAGTAAAAACCTGAAAAACAAAAAAGGACTATTAGAATATAATAATAAAAAAAAAAACATAGAGAAGAAAATATCCATTCCCAACTAACATACAATTTTTCTTTGTTTGATGGTGCAGAGGATGTTCCGTAACTGAAGATCAGGCTTGATGGAGTCGTAAGGTAGCCTTCCGTGCACGAAACTGCTTGGAGTGAGAAGAACGAAAAGTTTAGACTTTGGTGGAGTGAAAAAAATGAAAGTGATCATCACTAGAAGATAGTTAATTTAATCATTCTCACCCGTGGTACTCCTCTGCTGTGATATCATGGCCTAGTGCCTGCAAATTAACGAAGAAGGAAACAGAGTTGAGATTATTATTCGTGTGTTAGAAGCTTGATTGGAATTATAGTAGTGTTATTACTGACTCGCAAACCGGCGAGGGTGCTTCCGTAGGTTTTGAAGAGTTCAACTCGAAGGGTCAAGGCTTCGGATTCTGAGAATCCGCATTTCTCGATGAGAAAGAGTTCGATGTTTTTCTTGACGCACTTGTCAATTCCGGTGCTGGACGGGTACAAGGTGTCGTCCAAATCTGTTTAATTATTATATTTTGGACAAAATAAGAAACAGTAATAATTTTGAGGAAGGAGAGAAAGAGAAAGAGAGAAGATGAAGTATGAAGTACTCACCGAAGATGATGTAGTCAAAAGGAGAAGCGTTGGTAGTGATACCCATGGTTATGGAAGAATAATAACAGAGCAAGTAAGATGTTATGGGAAGTGAGAAAGTGGAAGCGAGCTTCGAGTGAAAGGATTGGAGGGCAATTTATAGAGAGGAGATCACGTGGACCACGTGGATTGGATAGACATGGGTGACGGGAAGGGTCGCTGCGTCACCGTTTCGAGTTGGGAAGCCGAGTAGACGAGGGGTCCACACGATAAGCGCATTTTGCCAACCGCTATATATCCGCGGTAATAGACGATAATACCCCCGCGCGGTGATCATGCCCAATACCCCGATATGGTACTAGGATTATTAAGAATTTAAGATGATTCTATTGTAATAACAACGAGGCTGGCTCATTTATTGACACCTTAACCTGTCTATTTATAATCTTTCTTTTTTCAATTTATTCTGTTTTCTGAACTTATTCCTATTACTAATACGACAAAGTTATTTTCTTCAAAAAAAAAAAAAAAAAAAGGACAAAGTTATTAGCACTCCAAAATATCAGTTTATGCTCTTTACCTTTTTCTAATTTATTTTAAATTCTAAAGTCATTTAGATTCAAGTTTTTCTTTTCAACAACACTATACTACAAGAAAATTTAATATTAGTAATAAAATGATTTATGTATACTTTTTAAAAATTTGTCATTGAAATTTTTGTAACCTCAGTATTAGTGACAAAAGAGTATTTTCTGTCAAAAAAAAGACAATTTATCACTAATTTTTGTCACTAGTTCTTTGATAAATTAATTTTATTTATATATTATATATAAAACTAAAATATAATGAATATAACAAATGTACCAGGTGTTTATGAGTTGTCTCATCTCACTAATTAAGTCTGATTTTAAATTTATTTTGACACTTTAAATTTTAGAAATTAGATTTAGTGTACGTTGAATATATGTTTGAGTTATATTTTGGGTTATTCCAACCAAATATGACGCCTTATATTTTTAAAAGATTAATTACAGATTTTACCATCCAACTTTCATCATTTTATGAATTTTACCATTCAAGTTATTTTTTCACAAATTTTACCATCTAACTTTCATCATTTTACGAATTTTACTACCTAAATTTTTAATTTTTGCGCATTTTACCATCCTCTTGTTTCACAAAAAAAAAAGTTTTGAATTCTTTAACTTTTTTTTTTGTGAAATATCAGAGTAGTAAAATGTGCAAAAATTGAAAATTTTAGGTGGTAAAATTTGCAAAAATAAAACTTTTGTGGTAAAATTCATAAAATTATGAAAGTTAAATGGTAAAATTTACGATTAAGCCATTTTTAAAATGTGTTTTATATATAAATAAATGATTTTTTTTCACTTTGTTTCACTTATTTCCCTATGTTTTTCCTCTGTCTTTCTTATGCTGATCTCACGTTCTAAAAGAAAGTGCGAGAAAAGCTTTGGCCTATAATAAGTGCTAACGAATCAATTAGTTGATGCTATGCATTTTTTTATATTAATTATATTTAAAAAAATATGTTGAGATATTAAAAATACAGGTGTTTATAATCGGTCTTATTCCACTGAATTTTAAAAATTATACTCTATATATTTTGATAACAAATACAAGATGTACTTTTAAGTTATCTTAACTTTGAGTAAACTCTCATTTTATTCCTGAAAAATATAAGTTCTGATAATTTGATTTTTAAAAGAATTTTAAAGGTAAAATAGTTCTTGAAAATTTTTTCGTTAAACACATTAGTCATTCCGTCAGTATCATTTAATTATATTGGTAAATTAGTCCTAGATAGTACATAAGTATATGCAATTTAGTACCTAAAAGAATTATGCAATTAGCAAAATTAGTCCTTTAAAGTTATGTATCATTAATAAATTATCTTCAGAAGGATTAATGTGCCAAATGGAAAAAAAAATTAAGAACTATTTTGTCTCTAAAAATCTTTTAATAACCAAATTGTCAACGCTTATATCTTTTAAGAACGAAAATAGAATTTTACTCTCATAATTTTGTATATTATCTTACATTCTTTTGTAAAATATAATTTTTTTAAAAATTACATATTAACTTATTAACTAATATTTTGCATTACATGATATTTATATTTATATATTATTGACTTATTAACTTGTATTTTGTATTTTGTTTGTATTTATATTATTTATTTTGAAATATGTAATATAAAATATATTTTAATTATAATTTATATATAATATCAATTTAAATTATTTCATCAATAAATCATATTGATACGATTTTGTATCATTTATTATCAAGTCTTAGTTAAATCGAGTTGAAATTTAAATATATGACATTTAAAAGTTTTGGATACAATAAAAATAAAGATAAACTTATTCCAATTAAACACCCCTAATTAAAACTATGATATAAAAGTGATGAACTAAATCATTCGGGATATATATTTTTAATGAAAAATATTTTTAATGAAGATAATGATTTTGCATGTAGGACAATTAAAGTTTTCAGAAAATGATAGATACTATGTTTTGTTCATATTTTAAATAGTTTTTGACAGAGAAAATTGTGTATTTTTTTATGTTTTTGTTGATAAAATATATAAAATTGAGTCTCAAAACTGGTAAGAATAAATATTTAATTCTTGGTTAATTTTTTATTATATTTTATTTTAATTATAAGTGAAATAGAGAGAAAATAAATAAATAAAATAAAATGAATATGTGTGTGTGTATAAATTTGGAAGGGGCGCAACAATTATTCAAATATAATATTTAAACATGTATTGTTTAAGATAGATAAAAATATGAGGAAAAAGATGTCAAACTTATTTGAATTGGTAGCATTTTATTATATTATTTTTCCTAACATAAAATTCTTTACTTTTTATATTATAAAAATATTTACTTTTTTAAAAAGTAAAACAAAAATAAATGTAACGCAGTATGTTTTTAATTTGCTTAATTAAAAAAAAAAAGACTAAAATTATTATATACGAAACTCATAAAAAGATTATCTTTCTCTTTATTTTTCCTCTCAAAACTAATAATAAAAATTTAATATTTTTATTATGTTTCTCCTTTTAATTCCCTTCCATTTTACCCACAAACGAACAGACAAGTTATGGAATGATAATTGACTCCAATACGACATGCATTGGATACAGAAATCGTGACAAGTTAGGAACTTGTCATTACCTTACCAATCGCCTCACTGCTTTGTGTTACAACTCAGATATGCAAACTTAATTCTTTATTTTGAACTTTTTTAAAAAGTTATTCAATAAAATAATTAACACTTGGGAGATAACGTCTTTTTTTTTTTTTTAAATTCCTTATTCTTTTAGTTATAAAATATGGTTTTGCCTTGTTCTTGTTTTTAGAGACACATATATTCTCCATAGAAGCAATTTTACTTGAGTTTCACATGATTGTAAAGAACGGCAAAATTTTCTTTTTGAGTATAAAAGTTGTATATCTATAATTCAAATTTTCTTTTTGAGTCACACACTTAATGTTTTCCTTGCTATTGATTCGAGAAAAGTAAAAGAAATATATAATAAAAATAAAAGAAGAAAAATAAAAACTAATTTTATTTTTTAAATATAAAGAATAAAATAAAAATATCAATTTAATTTATTTATTTAATTAAAAAATGACCTACAAGAAAATACAATTATATTAAATATATTTATTTCTTTTAATACTATAGTTAATAAATATAGAAAATTATCATTTCCTTTTTTTTTCAATACTTGCAAATTTTATGTCTTTTCTTATTTTTAATTAAATAATAAATTACATTTTTGTATTATTTTCCTCTGTTTATTCTTTTTTCACCCATTTTCATCCTAAGCAAATAAAAGTTAAAAGTGAGAAGTTACCCTACCTGTAGAAAAAGCTTGATCACCTCAAAACATTCAGTAACCTTTATTTCTTTCTTTTCTTACAACCGCATATTTCTTTTCATCTTTTTTACACGGTGCAAGAACTCTACATAAATAGTTGTCCACAAGGAATAATCTCTCTGTATATAAATGTGTACGACTACATGCTTCCTCATACCTCTACTTTATGCATATGATATCTGACATACCCTCCTATATTTTTAATATCAACTAAACGGTTTAACAAAATGTAATTGAATATCATAAAACTAGTTTCAAATATATATATTGAGGAGTGCTAGCAACACACTAAATTTCTCATATATATTTTATTTTCGAAATTTAAATAAACTCCTAAGATACACATGATATGTCATTCTATGTTTTTAATATCAACTGAATGATTTAACTTAATTTTTTTATCTCTTTCAACCTATCATTTTTAATATATTTAGTTCTAACTAGAAAACTTGAATTTTTTTTTTTAAATTATCAATAATTAAAAATAACAAATATTTTTTTTTTGTCATGGGGTCAGAAATCATGAGTATCCTCCAACTCACTGAGTCAAAGACTAATCCCGCTCGCGGTGCGTGCCTACCGCTGGCCCAAGGGAATAATTTTGCACACGAAAGGAATCGAATACAGGTTCTCCCATTAAATAGATCGTATTTCCACATATGAATTATGATTTTCATGTTAAAAAATATTTATTTATTACATATTTAATTATAATTTAATTTATATATTTAGAAATATTTATTTATTATAAATTTTAATAGTATAAGAAAAACATTTATTCTATGCAATGAATAGACTATAATACTAACAATTATCAAAATAACATCATTTTACTCAGGGAATTAAAGAACAAAATTATATATATGTGTGTGTGCACCAAATAAAAAATCAAATATCTAAATAATCTAAATTATCACGTCTTAAAATATATCAAATGCATCATCGCCATCATGACGACCATCATCGTTATGACTATCATTGTCACCGTTGCCATGACCACCATTGCAACTACCACCATGACTATCATAGCCGCCATGACCATCATTGTTGCCACCAACATGACTGTTGTTGTCATTACTGTTGCTACCACCACCACAATGATCATGTTGGTGGCGATAGTGGTGACAACAACAATCATGGCAGCGTTCATGATGATGGTGCGGTGACGGTCATAATGTTAGTTGTTGTAGTCGTCATGACAATGATAAATAATTTTATAGAGTCAAATAGATATTTTTCTCTTCACCCTTTTGACCCAAACATAAGGAGAAAAGGATTCAAACAAGTAGTAATGATTTAATCATTTTCCAAAGTTGTCTCAACAAAAAATAAATAAATGTCATTTGCAAAATATAAGAGAGATTTTTGGTCCTCCCTTCAATAGAGTTATAAGCTTCCAAAAAGCCATAATCAACCACAATATTAATAAAATTGGATAGTCATTTCATGCAAAGTATAAAAATATAAGGAAGTACAGCATCTTCTTGACTCATAGTCATAACCGTAAAAAAGGAGATAAATATTCCAAATCTTCCCCGTTTCAAAGAGGTGGAAAATGCATTTGCGTATTACAATGACAAATAATGCTTTTTTTATTATTATTATTATAACATATAATACTTTTAATAACGTGAAAAGGAAAAAAAAAATAACATGACTATGAAGTTTGATTTGAAAGTATACATAGACTTAAATGAAAGTTTTTATAGTTCTACTTAAAAAATTATGTAGATATGTAAACAATGATATAAATGTAATAAACTAAAGTCTATATTAAATAAATTTTTCCGTAAGTACTTATAAAAAAATGATAAAATAAAATAAGTTTTTCATCTAAATTAAAATTAATTTATGTATTTTAGTTTTTGGAGAAGCTATATGAAAGAATTTTTATAAAAGAATTTGTGCATAAGTTCATTTTAATTTGAGAGAAATTCATTTCATTTTATTATATATATTTTTTATAAATATTTATGGAGAAGTTTATTTAAATAAAACTTAAATCAACTTTGGAATATGATGAAATATTTTTTTGAAAAATATATTTTTAATAAAGTAGTGATTTTGTACATCTTGCAATTAAAGAATTTTTCAGATAATAATGATAGATGTTTTGTTAATTTACTAAATTTTGACAGGACAAGATGTTTATTTATTTTTTTCATGTTTTAGTTGATAGAAAAATATATAAATTTGAGTCCCAAAACTGGTAAAAAAAAAAAAAAAAAAACTCTTGAATTGATTTGTCATTACAGTTTTTTTTTTTTCCCTTCCCAGATAACAGTTTATGTTATGGAACAATAGTTCACTCCAATGCGCCATGCATCGGATGTAGAAATCCTGAAATCGGGACAAATTAAGAAATTGGCATTGTATTGCCAATCATGTCACGCCTATGTGTTACAACTCAGATATGCATATTTAATTTTTTTAACTATTCAAAAAATTTATTCAATAAATTCATTAAGGCTTGGTCAATTACGTGTTATTTCTTTAAAATATGTATTTTTTTAGTTATACAATATAGTTTTGCTTTATCTTCTTTACTAATGATTGGAGAATAAAATTGAGAAAAAAAATAATAAAAAGATTAAGAAAAATACTTTTTTATTATTTTAATAAAAAAGAATGAAAATAAATGATCAATCTTATTTCTTCCTCTTTAATTGAAAAAAAAGCACGAGAACAAATGTAATTGTATTAAATAATTAGTATAGCTTATTAAATAAAATTTATTAAATAAATACTTAATTAAATTATTTACCCAAAACACTATCTAAATATATAAGCCAAACTTGAGATATTTTCTAACTAAGCAAGATTCCAATCCTTCCATTAAGATAATTACATAAATGTTCCCATAAAAGGTGTACATTCTTAAAATTTACCCCAATGTTCGAATTAAACACTGGACCACATGCTGAAGATAGTTTAAATAATGACATGGGAAGAGTGTGGTTTGTAGAATACATTCTCTGATCATCCACCAAAAAAAAAAAAAAGAATACATTCTCTGATCCACTCACTAACATCGATGAATAAAGCTTCGAAACAGAGGTTTAAAGTTCAATCAGATAAAGTTTTTGGGTAAGAACAAGCACTCGATTCTCGTGCTGTAGTATCATTTGGACTATATAAAGTACTCATGCATGTTTCATGTTTGATAAATTAACAGCCAACAACTGGCGCTTTGTTTCTAATGTTACAATTAATTTACGTCAGGAATTTTACTTTACTCCATCCGTTTCAAATTATACGACATTTTAGAGAAAAAAATTTGTTTCAAAATAAATGTCATTTTATAAAATTAATGCTACATTAAATGTCTTTTTTCAGGATTAATCTTAATTAATACTTAGTGGGAGTAATGTACTATGAGTAATTAATTAGATAGATAAAAGATATATTAAAAAGTTACCTAATATTTTCTAAAAAATTGAATAAATTAATTATATTTTTAATACATGTGTCAAAACCTTAAATGTCATATAATTTAAAACGGAGGAAGTAGTTTAGACAAAACGAGTAAAGTCAAGGAATCATTATTTAAATTTAGTTTTCATCGTCTTGACTCTCAAGAAACCAAAAGGTGTAAATCTCATCCAATTTAAGGGCATATCATAACTCTTAACGATAGGATCGAAAATTTTAAAAGTAGTAATGAGCAATTAGCCAATTAGACACCTTTTAACAAAGAAAAAAACGAGATTCCAATCAAACTATGTAAAGTACGATAAATTATACTGAATACATGAGTTAACTGATATAAGATTATTCTAACTTAATTAGAGATCTTAAATTTGAGTCCTACAAATTTGCATAAATTTATGTATACATATTTTATTGGTTGTTTAAAAATTTAAAATAAAATAAAATAGTTAATTTGTCAAAAATTACAGAATTGTTTTTGTATATACTAGTTTTGTGCAGTAGTGTTTCATAACAAACAACATTTCTCTTTTTTTTATCTCATCTCAAGAAAAATGTTTTGTGGATTTCTAAAAATTAGAGTTGTTTTCACATTCATAGTGTTGGAGTTAAAGTGTGAATGAGAAGTTTTACATTAGATAAAAGTAGACAAGTTGAGCAACATATAAGTAGAAATATTCGCAAACCTAATATCTTAAGGTTTTGGATTGACCGTTGTGTCAAGTTCACTTATGTGATATTATTTTAAATGGAAGCTTAATTAGATTCGTCTTGATTGGAGTAATAATCGAGATTGAAGATCGAGTCTTACAATTAGACATAATCCTGCTAAAAATAGCAAATTCACAAAATTTAAACAGTCTAATTAAATTAATTAGGAAACTAATATTGATACGAAAAGTATATTTAAATTTTTTTATAACTTATATTTAGTTTTTTTATTAGCCATGCAAGAGTATTTGCCATGGATTAATCATTAATCTGGTTCAATCATCAATGAACCAAAACTAAATTAAAAAAGTCATTAAATTAATGTATTTGGAAGAAGTTTATTCAAATTTATGATCCTTTTATAAGTTTTTTTTAACTTGTTTTATTAACTTTTACATTATGAATTTTTTATATAAAACTAATATATTGAATAAATACTTAAAAGATATTTAGTTACCCAAAAAATTACATTAACAGCGACACTAAGCATGATTGTTGGATGATGACGAAAGTGTGGCTTCAATTATGTACCAAAGAACGTGATGGGCAATAATATAACAAAATATGACAACCATAATATATTTTTCTTTTGGTATTTGATAATTGGGTTTGTTTAGCACAAAAAAACACATACTAAAATAATTGGGTTTGATAGGACGTGTTTTGTCTGAAACAGCAAATACAACTAATTAATTAAACATCGTTCTTTCTTATGTAAATGTGCCTGTCATTGATGACCCAACCACTCTGAGATGACAGAGATCGCTAAAAAAAAACACATTAATTGATTTAATTCTTGGTTGGTTCATTGTAAACTTGGCTGTGCCGGAAGTGTACAGTACAGATGATAAAAAATATACTTTGTGATTGTTTTATTCATATAAACGGGGCTACGCGTCTAAAAAGGAAAAACGTAATAAATTCATAAAATATGGGTTTGAATCTTTTGCAGCAAAAGAATGTTGCAGTCAGAGAGAAAAACACGTGAGTTTCGTGCTACAAAATTTACGCGTAGTTTTTCTCTCAGTATCTGACCGCTGCAAAGAGTCTTTTTCTAATAAA
This sequence comes from Pueraria montana var. lobata, assembly GCA_026413185.1. NCBI lineage: Eukaryota > Viridiplantae > Streptophyta > Magnoliopsida > Fabales > Fabaceae > Pueraria > Pueraria montana. The sequence goes on along the minus strand of CM048647.1, from coordinate 87,668,386 downwards.
TTATACACGAAAATAAAATATTCAGGGGACATTTTCTCAAATTATGGGAAGAAGGGAAGGGAGCAACGAGCAACATCAAGCACCTAACAAGTAAATGATCCAAGGAGATCAAGAAAGATTAATCACGTGATCTACACATCAGACTCAAACAACCTAAACGTATGAATAGTAAACTGATAGATCATATGATCTTAATCTTGATATTTTTTTTTATCATTCAGAAAGATAAGAAAAACAGCTACTAGCCAGTTAATCTTGATATTTAAGTGATCTATGTAATTCCTCATTTTCTCTTATTCCAAATTTGTAATCAGCGTTTCGTAAGGGAAATAATGAGATAATAAAAAAATTACGATAAAATATGTTTTTAGTTCCTATACTTCTACTAAAAATTGGTTTTAGTTCTTGTACTTTCAAATCGACAATTCTAGTCCTTAAACTTTGAAAAACATGTGAATTTAGTCCCTCTTCTTTATTGATGTTAAGTGACTAAATCCATATATTTTTCAAAGTTTGAGAACCAAAATAGTCAATTTGAAAATATATGGACTAAAACCAATTTTGAATGAAAGTATAGAGACCAAAAATATATTTTATCTAAAGAACTAAGATGCCTAATGCTTTATAGTACGTTTAGATTACACTCAACTCCTAAAATTAGTTTTAGACAACAAAAATTTAATGATATTGCAAAATCATAATTAAGGACATATTTTGTAGACGTGGAAAAGGAGAGACAAGAAAATAAGTTGGGTAAAAGTAGGATACAAGACATTAGGTACACAACAATCACGTAAATCAACATTATGTAAACTATCATCTTATTTGATAAAGATATGATACTAGTTGCAAGGCTTTTATTTTATGGTATGTTTGTTTGAAGAAAGAAAATGAAAAGAAAAACAAGAAGGAAACAAAAAAAAAGAAGAAAGAAAATGAGCAAAAAAACAAGATGATTTTATAAGTTGTTTAATAATAAAGAAAGTTAATTTTTTTTTGTTTGATTGTATAGAAAATAAAAAAATATATGTATATAAAATACTAAAAATATCCTTAATTAAAAAAAAGTACATAAAAATAAGTTTTTTTTTAATCTTTTTAATGCACAAAATCACCTTTTCCTCCCAATTTAGATGGAAAGTTAAAATTGTGAGTCGTAATTGTGTTTTAATCCTTCCCCTACTTTTATAAAAATTCCAAAGGATAAAAAGATCATAATTCTTATACTTTTCCATCCCTCATTCTTTTATCCTTTCAAAACCAGCCTTAATAACTTAACTTTTGCTCTTTTAACTTAGAGTAAATTACACGGACACCTCGTGAGGTTTGCCTTTATTACACCTGACACCCTTCCAGTTTTGAGCCCTACAGAAAACCTCATAATTTTTGGACTTTCGTTACACTGACCCCTCCTCATAGGCATAAATCATTACATTGATCCCTTTTTTCAGGTTTTAAAAATATTACACTTACCCCTCCTTAGGATTGCTCAAAATAATGTAAAAAAATAGAGGGTGCTAGGTGTAGTAAAAGCAAATCTCAGAAGAGATATGTGTAATTTACTCTTTAACTTATTGACTCGTTCCTTGTCAAAAAAAAAAAAAAAAACTTATTGACTCGTTTACTTATGCCTTGGCTCCAAATTTGGATATCAGACACCAAAAAGGAAAATTTGTTTTAGTTTACTCTTTAGAAAACAAAACAGGAGTCACGCCATGCCCCAATTGTAGCCTAGCCTGGTTTATTTGCTGCAGGCCAACATGTTATACATGCTCTTCCTTTCTTTTTGTCTTTTTGAGGCACTACGCATAATCCATGTTTGGGTCCATTTCCATTGCCAATTTCTGGCTTCTGGTAATACAAAATGGGGAATTTCTTAAGGCACCTTATTTTTTTTCCGGGACACCCCATAAATTTGTATATTCCTATTATATCCTTATTGATTATATATGTAAGTCTTGTAATTGAATTATGGATTGTGTAATCCGTAATGCAATTACAATACTTACGGATTGTGTAATCCGTAATGTATAATGTAATATACATTACGGATTACTGAATCCGTAATTCAATAACAACATTACGGATTACACCATCCGTAATATAGTTAGGATTCCGCGATATGCTTTGCATCTGCCACTCTCACTCACCTCCTTCACTCTTTCTCCCACAGCCACATTTATTGTTATTTCATTAATTCATTCCTCTCATCACCCTTAAGCTGGACATGCTCGATTTTGTTATTTCATTAATTCATTCCTCTCGTCACCCTTAAGCTGGACATGCTCGATTTCGTTCTTCTGGCGCTCTTCTTGCCCTGCCTCGGCATAAGCGTCGTTTTCATCGTCTACATGTGCCTTCTCTGGTACGCCACCACCCACCACTCCGACCACAGGCTACCGGCCAAGCCTGTCTCCGACACCAGCCTCTCCCCTTCCCAGCTCGACAAATTGGCCAGAATCACTGGAAAGGACCTTCTCACGGGAGCCAAATGCGCCATGGTGCCAGCTAGAGGTGTTTTTGTTTCTTTGATTAGGTGCAAACTCTTTGGCACTGTACAGTTTCTTATCTCTCGTCTCCTCTGCCGCACAAAGTATTCTCACATTGTTGGATCTACTGACTGTGTTTTTTGATGAAGCACTGGAGCGGAGCCAGTGGTGAGGCTATGTTTTTTTTTTTTTGCTCTTCCGAGGTGACTAATTAATTATTACCAGTAATTTGTTAGTGGTGATGGTTGATTAGGAGATGAGTGACGAACATGTTTGTTCTCGGAAGCGTTCTAGAATTTTTATTTTTATTTTTTTGGAAAATGAATTTTTACTTTTTATTGAATTAGAGAGAGAGAAGATGTGTGAAAATAAGAGCGGGTAATTCACGCAAACACGAAACTGTGTGTTAAATTGAATTTTGCGCAAAAGGAAATCCTTGTCTTGAATTGAACTTTGCATTACAGAAAAGGAAATACGTAATAGATTGTATATATATTACGGATTATCCAATCCGTAATAAGTTGAAACTGTGTGCTGCATTAGGGAAAAAAAAATCCGTAATTGAATTGCATATATACTACGGATTATTTAATCCGTAATAAGTTGAAAGTGTGTGTTGTGTTACGGATTAGTCATTCCAAAACATAACAACATATATTACGGAATGAGTAATCCGTAATATATGTTGTTATGTTACGAAATGGCTAATCCGTAACACAACAACACTTTCACCTTATTACGGATTATCCAATCCGGAGTTTTAAAAAAATAATAATAATAATCGAACAAAACAACCACTTACCGAATTCAATGGCGGAGGAAGAGGATGACTTCAATGGAAGAGGAAGAGGATGCCAACAAAGCTCCGTGAAGACGCACCATCTCCAGTGAGGTGTGATGTGCTTGAACGGAGTAGCGGGAGGGGATGGAAGCAAAATAAATTGAAGGTTTGGCAACAAGATGGGGTGCGGCGGCGCTGGAAGGAAAAGGAATGAAAGGGAGAGGTGTTAGGATTACGTGGTAATGGGGTGCACCGGCAAGGGTTATGTTTAATAATTAAAAGGGAAAAAGGGTAAACTTGTCTCATAAGATGGTTAATTATTTTTCATTGGGTGCGCCAAGAAAAAATAGGGGTGTCTTAAGTAAAAGCCTACAAAATGTTAAACTGGAATAAGCCCATTATCGGAGGTAAATATTTGGGCTAGCTTGTATGAATTAGGACAGGTAGATCTAGCTTTATGGACCAAGAAACAAATAAAGAAAGGTGTATCTAAAATATGCGGACCATTTCTTATATATCAACTGTTCGGTACACATGTAAAATAGAATATTAACTTTCAATATCAAAAAAATAAAAAATAAAAAATACACTTTACTAACATGTCATTTATTCGAGTAAAACTGTGTTTTAGGATTTTTTAAGATCCCGAATTTGAATTTTATAGATGAAAAAATATGATTAGGAAAAAAGATTCCACTAAAAATAGTTAGTTAGCTTCTCCTGTAGTGATTAATCATAAGTAAATTTAACGGATACTCTACACCAATATCACAATAAAAAATGGGTAAAATATATTTTTGGTCCCTCATTTTATCTTGATTTCTGTTTTTAGTCCCTCATAAATGTTTTTACTATTTTTAGTCCCTAAAAAATGGTTTCATTTTGTTTTTAGTCCCTGACATGAATTTTAACTGTTAAGTGATGTTGTGGTGAGTAGAATTTGTGCTTGAAGAATTTTTGTTCAAGTTTCTAGCTGTTTTTAATTGCTGCAAATTTTCTGACAAACTAAAACCATCAGAAATGTTAAAAAATAAATAAATAAATAAAACCTCGAATACCAGATTTTTTAAAACCACAAGAAATGCTACAAAAGTAAACATTTCTGACTGTCAAAAAATTTGTAGCGGTTAAAAATCACTAGAAACTTAATTAGAAAATTTTCACACACAGTTTATGCCCACTATGTCATTACTTAACAATTAAAATTAATGCTAGTGACTAAAAACAATACAGAATAATTTTTTAGAGACTAAAATAGTGAAAAAATGTATGAAGGACTAAAAACAGAAATCAAAAGAAAATGAGAAACCAAAAATATATTTTACCTTAAAAAAAATATAAACTTTGTTCTTGGAAAAAAAAAAAAAAACTAACGATAAAATATTATGAAAAGGAATAACTTTATGCCAACGGCACACTTTTGCAATCATATATGCTTGAGGCTGCCTGATACTTGGGAAACAGAACAAGCAACCTGTTTTAATGCTGAAATTGTCTCCCTTTGATGTTAATTAAATCGTAATCTTGGAGTTCACTTGAGCATTTCCTTTTAAAAAGAAAGTATTATGTTTTCTTTTTTCCTTTTTGAAATCACAGGTAAAATAATAAACGTTACAAGCATAAAAAAGTAATGAACTGAGTAATAAAAGAGGCAAAGTATTCAATTTGTGTTAATATTGTATATTTTCTTATGCAATTTGTAATTTTTATTTCTCAATCCCTAACTTTTATTATTTAGTCTGTAACTTAAGAAAAAATAATACGTGGATAAAAAAAATAATAATAATACGGCATACCTTTGCTTTTCGAGGGAGTAATTAAATTTGTAATTCTTATTCCTCAATCCCTATCTTTTATTATTTAGACTGTAACTTAAGAAAAAAGTAATACGGTATATATTTGCTTTTCGAGGGAGTAATGCAAGTAATAAGAATTACAAAAAAAAAAAAAAAAAACCAATTAGAACACTTCACATGTGGAGAAAGGTGAAAAGTAACAGTAACTCAACCGTGATTTTGTTCAAGTAGTTGACTAAACTCATGTGTTGGAAAGCCGTTGGATAGCTTCCAAAATTACGTTTCAGACAAAAGTAACAAAGGTGTTGCTTCCAGCAACCTATGTTTGGCTCCAACGAACAGTTATACAAACATGCTATAAGTGATTCAGATTCAGAATATTGGTAGATCCATAAAAAGCACAAAATAGGACCCGCTTGTAGCCCATTCATATATCTTGTAAGCCTTTTCAGGTGAACTACACACCAAGAGAAAAAGAAAAAGGAAAAAAGAAAAAACAAAGGGAAATGCATAAGATGAAATAAAGTCTTGAAAGCCTTTTCACTTGCGTTGTGTGTCTCTTTTTGCGTTACTATTTGATTTTACTTCTGAAGCTTGGTTATGCATGCTTGCCATGACCATACATGAACCTAGGACTTTCCTCTGTGTATACATGAGTTTCATTGTCCAGCCTGTCAATAGTGTCAAATGTGTGTCAAGAACAGAATATCACAGGCGAATAAATGCATTTGCAAGATGATAGAATATAATAGAACTAAGCGTTCCACTTACGACTTGCGAACAGTTTTGCTCAAAGTTGAGCCTGATGTGAATGTTTTCCCATCAAGATATCTATTTTCCCCCTTAATCCTATGTCTCATTCTCAGGTCTAGCTCCTCTGCACTCAGGTCTAATGGAGAATCTGAAGCCTGTTACATATGCAAAAAAATTTTTAAGATACGTTTCTTATATGAATCTTTTCAATAGTTGAACAACCTTTTACTTTTTTTTATTTGGTGGTCCTTTTCTTAATATATCATAACAACTTGAAATTAATTATCAGTATTATTTACCATGACCCATCCCCAAATATCAGCATAGGATGGGACGTGAGCTGAATAAGGCACAACATCTGCAAACAAAAGAAAAGGTGAATTTGATGTAATTGAACCCGAAAAAACATATTAGGAAAAAGTAATATTTTCTTTTCCATCGGAAGACCACTTACACTTGAAAACTTGTCTCAAGGTGTTGTAGATACATGAGAACACTTCTGTGTGGCTAAATATTCCAGCTGGTCCTGCCTGAACAAGTATATGAATTTAATACACACAAGTTACTTAATTGTGTTTTGATTTGATACATAGTGACTCATATATACCTGTGTCACAAATATGCCACCTTGCTTCAGTCTAGGCTTGACAATGAACTCATAGAAGGACTTGGTGTAAAGTTTATAACAAGGACCTCCATCAATTGGGTCTGCCAAGTCGCCAATTATCACATCATAGCTCTCATCTCTGGCTTCTAGCTCAGCCCTGTTACATGACACATAATAATTACAAAGTTACAACTTAGTGGCAAATATAATTAAAGAATGACACAACAAGCACGGGACACTATTTGATTATCAAACCTGGCATCATTGATCACGACCTCAAGTCTCTGATCACGGAATGCTTCCTTGTTCACCACTAAGTACGATTTGCAGAAATTCACCACCTCCTGCTCAGCAAGCACATGGGTTTTATTTAAGTTTTTATTTAACTAGTCAATTAGCTCGATGGTATATAATTATACGATGAAGAGCTAACTTTATGCAAAGGAAACTTTACCTCATCTATGTCACACATTACAACTTTGTCTATGGTCTTGTGCCTGAGCAATTCTCTTGCAGTAGAGCCTTCTCCTCCTCCCATAATAAAAACATTCTTTGGGCTAAAACATAGCATACAAAAGACAATGAAAAAAAATAATTAAAAATGTTATCTACATCTCAACATATATTTTATTGTTAAGAGTGCAAATGAGGTACTTAGGATTGTGAAGCAGAGCCGGATGAACAAGACATTCATGGTAGATAAATTCATCTGTCTCTGCACTCTGAAGCTTTCCATCAATTACCAAAGCCTGCAAAAGGGCACAACAAAGTCGAGCACATAATAAGAGGCTAGTTTTAACTTAGGTTCATGATTAGTTAAGGTAACTTTATGTTGTATGAGCATGTGAACCTTTCCAAAGGGCTTTGTGTCCAACAATGCAATGTCTTGGTACTGGCTAGCTCCTGTATGCAATATACTGCAACCGCACCAAAGATAGAAGAATAAATTAAAGTAAGTAACACATGAATGACACGTAAAATCTCAAAGTTTTTTCACTTTAACAAATGAAGAGAGAGAAAAAACTGCTGCTTTATTGTTAAAAAAAAAAAAACTCTGATGTGTAAAAATATGTGTTAAAGCAGTATCTATATCAAACAGATAATAGTGCTGGACTTGGCAATGAAAAAGCTAACTTATTTTCATTTGTGTGTTGTCTGCCTTTTTCATGGCCACTAGCAAAAAGAACTTATGACTTTTAGGATCCCTTTACTTTTTCCTAGCATGAGAAGCTGGAATCATCAAAATGTCCGTGATATACACAGCCAAGAAAACTCTAGACATTTGTAGCAGACAACTTGTACTGTATTTTTGTCTCACTCAAATCAAACCCGAATAAAAAAGTTCTTGCTTCTTTTACCTTCTTGTTTTGTTGCTTTATTCCTTCCATGAATCTTCTTAAATCATCATTAACAAAAGGAAATAATAACTAATAGTAAAATGAACATGAAAAGGCCAAAAGAGCAGTCAAAGGAAGAATAATCCTATTCCTATGAGAAAATGGAGAATTCAAAATGAAAAATATAACCGGGTGAGACAATTTGTTGGTTTTATAGTCCACAAGAAGCATATGCAATACATCAATTTGGAGTTGGCAGACCTACATTATAGTCAGGCTGTGCAAATGCACCCCTTATTTTAAAAATCACAAGTAATTTTTTTTTGACAGAAAATTATAAGTAAAATCTTATATTTTTATATTTTATTCTCTCTATTTTTATATATTTGAACTTATTGATTTCAGTTTTTATAATTTGCTTCCACTGTCTCAGGATCTTGGGTATGTTTTGGACGATTTGATGGAGCCAGAACATCCATATTGAACAGTTAAGCAAAATGGTAATTAATGTGGTATTAATATATTATAAGAAGCTATTATATAAGATGTGCTACTTTGGGTTGCCTAAGGACAAAAAATAGAGATATATGTACCTATTGAGAGCAAAGCACCATCTTAAGTCCTCTTCAATCTCTTCTTCATACCAACAACTCTTCCTGTAACCATTCAGAGAATGGCTTTGTCCATTGACTCCATTAATACTGCCATTGCTAATGCCATTTGGTAAAGCTATCTCACCCATGTTAGCCTGCAACTCAGAACCTTGGAGCTATTGAACGAGGTATTGGAAAGAGAGCTAAAGAGAAAAGATAGCTAGAGAAGTGTTGTGGATAGGATAGGAGAATGGAGGAGAATATAAGGAGGTGAAGATGGTGGGAAATCAAAAGGGACAATGATTCGGGTTGGGAATGTAAAAACCAAGAAATCTAGCAAAGTGGATGTGCTCAATACATGAAAAGCGCAATATCCTCATGGGGTTTCGTAAAGTAGAATACAAATAAGCTTCGGGGGATTTCTGAGGTTGATTTGATATCATAGTCTGGCCAATATCTTTGCTATACTAGTTGTATACAGTAGCATGTGCATGCTAATAACAGTAATACTAACAGAAATTCTTTGTTCTTTATCATTCAAAATATACTACCTCAATTATAACACTAAAAAAAGCATCACAGTAAGAAACATTAATGACTTACATAATTAATGTGACACACATGGAATAATGGTACATACCAAAAACACTTTCTAATGAACTTTATGGGCAGCTAAGGAATTTCTCCAGAGTACATAGACATGGCATGCATGATTATATTTAATGATGTTATTGCTACAAAGTTGTCACATAGGAGATTGTTGCGTATTGTAATATACTAGTATATGTTAGAAAAGGGTAAAAGGTGATGATTGTGGGAGTGACAATTACCGAAAATTCGGGTAAGTCTTTTTCCTTCTGAAATGTGTGCAAATATCTTGGGTTTGTGAGAGAAAGAGAGAAAGAGAAGGGGGCGTGCAGTGGAGACAATCATATTTATTCTCTTTGTTGTTTCAAAAAGCTATGGAAGAGAACTGCGCGTGCCTTACCATAAGTACCCATCATCACTGTCACCATCAAAGCAATCCCCCAAACTAATAAATTTAATTTCAACCCCACCATTACAAACAAAAATTTAACCACCCCTTGATAATCTCATCTTGCAAGAGGGATTCTTCTTCTTAGTTGTCCTGCAGTAAGATAGTATTTGTTTTGCACCGTTAAACATTTTTTTTTCACTCTAAATATAATTTTAGAGATAATAACTGACTAAGATGGTGGATATGAAAAATAAGAGACTTCTCATATATACTCCAAAAATGAATACTACTCAAGTATTTCTCCCTCGTATGATCCACTTTGTGGGTCCATGAAGTTTATTGGCTGTTTTTCTGTTGATGTAAGGTTGGCATCAGCATGATGTTTCCACACATAGACACTAATGAGGACAAGGAGGGGGCGTAAGAGAAGATAATGTTGCTCATGCTGGCCAACCATGCATTCAAAGAAATCATCCTTGGTTGGGGGTTATGGGGGAGCTATGATGGAACAAGTGTCCTCGTGTGTATAAGTTATTATGCTTCCAAAACTAAACAAATATAAATGACCCAAGTGTATTCTACTTCTCAAAGATAGATGAACTGAATAATCTAATTAACTAAACATGTGCTTAGGAAGATAAATAAAATAGATGAAGAAGAAAGAACACAAAGAAAAATGAGAACTGAGACACAGATGGGCACTAATTTATTACTATTATGTTCTGCTACAAAGTGTTTTTTGTGGGATATTATGACTTGTAAAATATATACATCACGTAGCAAAAAATTGGAAAGGACAATACGTGTCTATGTGCATTTTGATTAATTAGGCCGACAATTACTAGTAAAATAGATCGAAATGGATTTCCTTTTCTTAGCTGGTAGGTACGAGGCTGGTGGTCTTATCTTGTTACCGAAAAGCAGGGAAGAAAAATAAACCAAGCATGCATAACTTTTTCATCAAATATTAATTACTTTTGGGTTTGGTCCTAATTAAACTACAGTTTACAGGAGATAATAAAGCAATTGATTAAGACTGAACGCTTTTGTTAAACTAAAGTAGATAACAATTGAAAATTGGAAAGTCCCTTTTTGAAATTTGGTAGTAAATCAAAGAAGTCAAAATTAACGTCCAGATCAAAGTAATATATATTATGTGTTTTCCGCAGTGTATACTTGACATGTGGTTTCAGACGTATCCTCTTGTGAAATTGATAGACTGCATGAAACAATAATTTGAAAACAGAGATCCACAGTATATAGTTGAAACTGAGGTTCGTAAGAAATTGTACTCAGATTTACACAGAACTTCACAAGCAAATGCACGTTGTTTTATGCCTAACTTGCTTATGCTTAGGCGTTATCTACATGTGATAACATTGTTATTTGACAACACCATTTGCCAAACAAAAAATTATTGACCGACCTTACGACGTGAAATGAAATTTGACGCATATAAATTTGAAGTCTTTCGTAAACTATGCTAAATTTTTTAAGACCAGTAATGTCCCAAAAATGATGATGAAGCTTGCACTCCAATACAGAAATTTCAACTTTCAAACCATTTTTATTTAAGAATGCTGTTAACAAGTACTTTAAAGATATTAAGAAATCAATTAATAGATAGTCTGGATAGTAGGCTCAATGAGGTTCAACCCCCTTACTCTAATCTCAACCGTGTATAAAGTTTGGAATCAACAATAACTCCTTAATCAATTAAATACAATCCCTATTCCCTACTATCCGCCACATAATAAATACCTTATCACAAAAAAGATCATATTATTTCAACTTACCTTATCAACATATGACTAGAAAAATCAATAGACTTCTATACTTATAAAGGATAAACATGAGGTAAAAAAAAATAAAAATAAATGATAAACTTACCAATATGGTGTGACACTGTAGATAATCTTGTCTCTTATATAATTTCAGAAATGTTTTTCCAGAAATATAAAAAAAAATTAGTGTCTTCCAGATTCACGTATTATTCGGAATGAGGTCATGTTTTATATCTTTCTCGTCGTCCTCAACTCTATTCGTGCCTTCTTCCTTGTGCCAGAGTTGTCGACTGTAGTGTTGGGTGGTGGTATTTGCGTGTAGCAGTGGTGTTGGATGGTTGGGTGGAAGGGTAGTTTTGTCTATTTGTGTTTTTGGAGGTGCAGGAAGAAAAAAGGGTGTGTAGAAAGTAATTCCCCTATGTAAATGGGGTTGCTCTGTATGTTTGGGCGAGGGCCCAATATGTCTGATCCACAAATGATGATCCACTCTCTACAACGCAATCTATCCCACGGTCCTTCTGGGCTAAGTTATATATACATACTAATAAATTTATATAAAATGTAAATTTGGTCGACGTAATCATTAAATTATAACTATATATTATATAACTAAGTTTTTTTTTTCGAGGTACATTTACAACTAAGTTATTTTCCCTTGGGACTAGAAAAAAAGACTGTGTCTAATATGGACAATGAAGGTAAGTGGTTTTTGGTGGACCACAATTTTTAACCATTAGATTAATCTTACCCTCACTTCCTTACAATGCACCCTCCATAGCATATATTTTCTTTCTCTCAGATCTGTAGAGACTCCCCTCTCTAGATCTCTGACATTGTGCCTCGCCACCGTCGCGCCTCTGTAGCCGTCGCTTCTCCGCCGTTCTTCTAGACACTCCCATCTCTAGATCTTCGTTGTCACAGCTCTGCCGTCGTCGTAGCTCCACCATCGTCTCTAGATCTCCGCTGTTGCAGTCGCATCTCCGCCGTCGTCGTCGCACTTTCGTTGTTCTTCTTCCTCTTTCCTTCTCCCTTCGCTAGCGCCATCGTCCGCTACAGCTACCGCAATCAATGGAGGTGGTCGATTCAGATCTGCTCGAGGCCACAACGAACGACCCATATACCGGGATACGGTGGCGAGGAACATCTAATCCCAAAGTTTGCCTCGACTACGATCGCGCTCGTGAGAGCTTCTTGGATGGAGATCTGCGATTCTAAACAAAATGCCACTGTGAGATCACACTCACAGAGGTGCTGCACACAACACACAGATTTGCTTGCTTTGCTACACTGTTTGTGAACAATAATGGCAATCATACGAATTTGAAGCAGATGCGAAGAAAGGGGAGGGGGAAACAAAATGTCGCCGTCGAAAATGACCTCCGACGGCGGCATACGGTGGTCGGCGATGAAGGATGGCCGGAAGTATCTCAGATCTGATTAGGGAGAAGGAATATTATATGGAGGATACACCGTAAGAATATGAAGATGAGATTAATCTAATGGTTAAAAATTATGATTCACCAAAAATCACTTACCTTCATGGTCCATATTAGACACAGTCAGAAAAAAAAATCCTGCAGCAGAACCTACTAATTACATCAAACATACGGTGAATTCTAGCGTGGACCGGTGCCATGAGTGGTTCATCCATACACCATTAATTTTTTTTTACTGTAGATGAATTTAAATTAATGTTTTTTATTTAATAACTGTGAAATGACATAAACCCCCTTCAAAATATCTATCCACGGCAGCGACTCAAGATCAACGTTCCCACCTCAATGTCTCTGCCGTCTTCCGCACTCCGCAGTTTCTCGACAGCGTCCCAACCAATTGCCACTGCGCCATTTTAGCGGTGGCCAACCCAGTCCAACCTCCACCATGGCCACTGTTACTATTCATACAGCCATGAACAACATCCCCACATTCCATTTCATTTATGTTGTTAATTTTGAAATTTTTTAATTGTTTGTTAAAAACCCAAACTTTGGGAAGTTGATTATGAGCAGTGGAAAACCCAACCATGGAGGGTACCGCACAGCACGAGAACATCCTCACAATCATAATCTAAGACCTCACAAAATCAAACACCAATTCCGTAACCAAATTGAGAACACACATCAGGAACACCGGAATTGCAAACCCATGACGATTTCGTTTCAGGAGGAAGCGCCGCCGCGTTACACCAAACATGCAGCAACGGCGAGAGCTTCTCCACCACCATCGCTACCACCGTGACGGAAACATTGAGAAGACGAAGCCACGGGCAAGAGAAGCAACGGAACTCGCAACTAGAAGCGTTTTTTCTCCGTCGATGGCAATAGAATCGGCGGCGGAGATCGGAGGCCCAAATCTCCAACGACAAAGCCTGAAATTTCGGTGTCATGGTCACTTTGCCGGAGAGAATTTCGGTGCCCTCTCTCAAGTGACTCCTTCACTGAAAACACTGTAGTTTTCCTCCACAACACCCTTAGCCACCGGAGCTTGCCGACCGCCCCCTCCCGACGGTAAGGAACACCGTAGACATCACCCACTAACCACCGCCCATCTTCTGACTATGACCATAGGGTTAAAAGGGTCCATTGACTCTATTCATTTTTAAAACCATTAAAAAATATATTTTATAACATTATTTTAAATAATCACATTTTCAATAAACTTAATATCATCTCCACCATCTATTTAACATTCATTTATTTAACATTATATCCAAAGGTCTTAAGTCAGTGACTCACCCATGGACTACATCTTTCATATTCCCAAACTTGTGTGCTTCACCGTGAACCATATAAGTTACGGTCCACCTCTAGAATTCGCCCAAACATACATGTATTTATTATTTTGTTGAGCATAGACACAAATGTACTAGTTACAACATTACGCAAATGAAACTTACTCTGCTTCGTTTGCACACACCACATAATAATAATCCAGGTAACGGACTAACGAGTGAGGGATTGTACATTGTACACTCGAAAACTCGAAAACGAAACGAAACTCGAAAACGACGTCACACTTCCCTAGTCCCTACAGTGCTGAAACTGAAAGTATGTATATATATTTTGTTTCCTTCCTAACACGCTACACTTAATAAAACAATAATAGAAAAACCTATGGCGCACGTTATTATTCAAAAAGTGATATTTCCTCACCTTTTTCTGTTGTTGATATTATCACTTCATTACAGTGAAAACAGGATTTTCGTAACAAAAATTAGTGACCAAAACTTCAATTTCTTCTCCTAAATTATGCAACTCGTCCTCAATTAATTTGTGTTTATGCTCAACAACATAACAAATAGATGTTGTGTGATATGTAACTACTACTAGTAGTAGGGTTTATTTTTCTCTAGTTCCATATTAAAGAAAAATCAACTTGGTTGAAAATGTGAAAGTATAAAAGAAAGTGTTTAATTCCGCATTGAATATTGCTCAATAAACAAAAAAAAAAAAAAACACCAAAAAGCAGCTACTCTTTCTCTAAGTATATAGATTAACATATGAATGTGCAAGAAAAAATTTCCTTGTAAAAAAGTATAAAATGGTCAAGCAATACTCAGCATTGGTAACAAATTCCCGCTGCCCATGCCAATTGCGTGTGTTTTATCTTTCTTATTACATGTTCCAAATCTAATGAAAATAATTATATAGTAGTAAGTCATAAAAACAATCATATAGTACAAGACCGTGCTTAGCACGGATTCTTTACTAATTTTATATCAAACGCATGCAATTTTTGAAAATAAAAATTTAATTAAATTCGTTCAGAACTTGTTTATTTTCACGTGACCGTTTTTTTAATCGTCTCTGCACTCTCTAGTTACTTTTGACAATGTATATGAATAATTTATTTATTTAAAAATAATTATAACAAAAAGTACAATTAAGATTGCAAAGAATAAATTCACGTGATTTAATTTATTGGTTTTCTGTGCAAGTTATAGGTAATCGTGATTAATTCTTTTCTCTAGCTGGTATAAGAAAGGAATGATAGATATAATATAATATAGTAATATAATATTATAAAAATATTTTTATTATATAGAAGAAATTGTTTATATTTTTATATTAAATTTATACTGTATTATGTTCAAATATTATAAAATTTAATGTATAGTCTATATTTATATTATTATAAAGATTTTTTTTTATTTTGACGTCTAACTTTTTTTAAGTTTATCCTTATTAATTACTTACTTAATACTTTAAAAAAAATAAAATGAATGAATTTTTTTTGTACATTGTTAATTATTTAAAATTTTAAAAACAAATATATAAAATAAGTTATAAATATTTTATTATTTAACGATATTTGTATTCAAATACTTTTTAATTTTTTTATTATATAGTTATAATTTTCTTCAAATATAGTTTATTGTTACTTACTTTTTGTTCAGCGCAACTATATAATAAATTATTGTATAATAATTTATCTATGCGTTGAAATAAAATACAGTCTCTTAAAAGTTACTCAATATTTTCTTAGTTTAATTTTTCTTGAAAAAATAAAACGTGTCATTCTTAATTTTATTTTGGTAATCATGTCATTGATGATGCGAAATATTTATCAACTTTATTGATGATTAACCTTTGTTTAAAAACTTGAGTGATCTTTAGTGGGATTTCTTCTCCCAATTTTTTTTTTTGCATTTATAAGATTTAAATCCAAGACTTTACTTAAGATATCCGAGTCCAATTCCATTCGGATAAATGACATAATGGTTTTCTTTTCTTTTCTTAATATTAAATTCAATTACATGTGTTTGAAATATATTAAAAAAACGTAAAAAATACGTACAGATCTTCTAATTTAAAAGTATTTTTTAAAAAAATTACAACAATTGTGCAAATATTTTACGCAAAAACTTCAACAAAAATTACTTGTTTATCAAGAGATAACAATTAATGAGCTGATTACGTGTATAACAATTAAGAAAGTATCAATTAGCTTATTCAAACTAAGAAAACAAAAACAGGTTGCGGTAGTGATCGTGCAAGACCCGTTGCGTGGGAAACAATTTATTTAGTGGGATAATTCGTATTCAATTCTTTTCGTATGTAAAATTTTCTTGGATCCACGACAATCATTCACTGCAAACGATATTAGTCTCAAAATGGAACAGTGGACCGTAATCTTTAACCCAAGAAAAAATAAAAAACTAAGAAAACAATCTTAGTATAACAATTAATGAGCTGATTACGTGTCGATGTGGTTGTTTATCGAGAGAGGTGATGAATTTGATTGACAATTGTCTTCCTTTCTCATTATTTTTAATCAAAAAAGCCGGCTACCTTTATTGACAAACTTTAAAAGAAATAAAAAAGAAATGCCCAGCACACAAATGGTGAAGGAAGTTATGAGTATAGTTGTTTGAGGTTGGTGAGCAAGGTGATATTTTAATTTCTTGATTGAACATGGTCATTCTTTGTCATTACTTTAACTTAATCAGATGACAAAAATAGTTTTTTAATTGAAAAACCTACACAGTAGAGAGATGGTGACCGGTATATAATCCCTCTAAGATCAACCAATTGTAGTAACACAAGTACACAACACATCAATAGTTGATGAACAATGAAGCTAGAAATTTTCTTATGTCTCTTAACTCTCTTCTTCTTTTGCACTTCAGCATCCACCACCTATCAACACCCACTAGACCCTTTAACCCCATCTGAGTTCAAGTTGGTCCGAACCATAGTCCAAAAAAAATACCAAGCCTCACCCCCCACACTAACCTTTCAATACATTGGCTTGGACGAGCCAGACAAGGCCATAGTCCTATCATGGCAATATTCAAACCCTAAAACCAAAGCCACGACACTCCCACCTCGTCGTGCTTTAGTCATTGCCCGTTTCAAAAAGCAATCCCTTGAGATCACCGTTGACTTGTCCAAACGCTCCATTGTCTCCACCAAAGTCTACACTGGGCATGGCTTCCCCATGCTCACGTTTGATGAACAAGACTCTGTGGCGGAGCTTCCTTTTAAGTATAAACCCTTCATTGAGTCAGTGAACAAACGAGGCCTTAACATATCCCAAGTTGTGTGCTCAACTGCCTCAGTTGGGTGGTATGGGGAGATAAAGAGCAAACGGACACTGAAGCTTCAATGCTTTTACACACAAGGGTCTACTAATTTGTTTGCAAGACCCTTGGAGGGTATTACAGTGATTGTTGATCTTGATGAGAGAAAGATACTTCAATATTTTGACAGGAGTATTGTTCCTGTGCCCAAGGCTGAGGGAACTGAGTACGTAGCTACAAAGCAAAAACCTCCATTTGGACCAACGTTCACAGGAGCAGCTTTTGTGCAGCCAAACGGACCAGGATTCAAGATCAATGGCCACTCTATCAGGTTAGCTCATACTTCACATGGTGACTTTTTCAGTGTCACTTAGTTTTATTAGAGAGTTTTTATTTGCAGTTTTTTTTACATAATATTGATATGTTTTGTGTTTGACTGACAATAGAGTTTGTAATCTAATATTCTTAGAAATATTATACTACACTACACTCTAGTTGAAATTCTTCAAATAAGAATGTTGCATTATTATAATATTTGAGAAATAAGGACACTGACAAATGACAAGTTATAATTTTATTGGTGGACATCACAATCACCTAGTTCATATATCTCTAAAATGTACCGTATTTTGGATTCAAATGTAAGGAGAATTAAAAAAACATTTTTTTTGACGCAAAAAATTAAAAAATCATTGACACGCATATTTATTGTAGAAACGGAGAACAAATCTTATAAAGTTGAATTTTATGAAATTTTATTTTATGTGTTTATATCTTTTTTTTTCCAGAGGGTCTCATCAATATTTGCAAATATTTATTAAATGAAAATTAAGTACACACAATTTTTACAGCCGTTTAAAATTTAATTTGAGATGACCTATTCCAGCAAAAAAACCATAAAACGAAGATTTAATTAATATGGTTGGACAGAAACATAAAGCGATAAAATCTCACTAAACCTGTAATGTAAGTATATATGAATGAACTTTTTTTTTTGGTTTTAAATGTATGAGCAGTTGGGCAAACTGGGAGTTCCACGTAGGATATGATATTCGAGCTGGGCCAGTGATTTCGCTAGCATCAATTTATGATATTCAACAGCAAAGGTATCGCCGAGTGTTATACAGAGGATATATATCAGAGTTCTTTGTCCCATATATGGATCCAACATCAAGTTGGTACTTCAAGACCTTTCTTGACAGTGGTG
Source organism: Pueraria montana var. lobata (assembly GCA_026413185.1). Classification (NCBI taxonomy): domain Eukaryota; kingdom Viridiplantae; phylum Streptophyta; class Magnoliopsida; order Fabales; family Fabaceae; genus Pueraria; species Pueraria montana. Next base: position 87,650,038 of record CM048647.1, on the reverse strand, counting down.
AATTCGGGTTTGGCCAATCCATGGTGTCACTTGAGCCTTTGGCTGATTGCCCAGCCAATGCAGCATTCTTGGATGCATATTTTGCAGGAGAAGATGGTGTACCAGTAAAAACAGCTAATGCATTTTGTGTTTTTGAGAAATATGCTGGGGATATTATGTGGCGTCACACAGAATCAGAAATTCATGATGAAGAGGTAGTAGCCCCTTAATTCCCCCCACCATTCATGTGTATTAACATTTTTAAACTTTTATTCTAACTAAATGTATGCATTGATAAATTGGTTCTTGACAGATAAGGGAGGTTAGGCCTGATGTGAGCCTAGTGGTGAGAACTGTCTCAACTGTGGGCAACTATGACTATATCGTAGATTGGGAGTTTAAGCCAAGTGGTTCCATAAAAATGGGGGTATGTATGATACAAATTAGAGTTTAATTCTTATGTATGAAAAAAAAAATTACACTATCAATTAATCAGAATCATTGTAAGTATGACTTTTATCATAAAAATCAACAAATTTATTATACATATCAATTTATAATTAAACGATGGTATAAAAATTCTTTATACTAATAATGCATATAATATATACTCTTGTATAAATATAAATTAAATACAATGTGTGTGAATTTAATGTTTTCTAATGCTAACTAGTTTTGTGTGCGTGCCTGACAGGTTGGTCTGACAGGAATTTTGGGTATTAAAGCAACATCATACACCCACGTGGATCAGATAAAGGAGGATGCCTTTGGCACATTGCTAACAGACAACACCATTGGTGTGCACCATGATCACTATCTCACATATCATCTTGACCTCGACATTGATGGCGAAGCCAACTCATTTTTGAAGACCAATTTGGAGACCGTGAGAGTAACGGATAACAGTTCACCAAGGAAAAGTTACTGGACTGTGGTGCGTGAAACTGCTAAGACAGAGGCTGATGCTCGAATCAAACTTGGTTTGAAGCCATCCGAGCTAGCAGTTGTAAATCCCAACAAGCACACAAAGCCTGGAAACCAAATGGGCTACCGTTTGTTCCCAGGCACAGTGGCAAACCCAATTTTGGTCCCTGATGATTATCCACAAATTAGAGGTGCATTCACTAATTACAATGTGTTTGTTACCCCATATAACAAGTCTGAGAAATGGGCAGGGGGGTTGTATGCTGATCAGAGTAGAGGAGAAGACACTTTAGCTGTTTGGAGTCTCAGGTATAATAATTGAATATTTATGACAAAGATAAAGTGTAGGGTCTATTATTATGACTATAGACGTGTTATACTTTTTTCTAACTGAAATATAAATAACAAAAAATTTATAATGGATTAAAATATAAATAAATTTTAATTAAATCTTTTTTATTTAATAATATTATTTTTAAAATATTTTTTATTTAATTAGAGTTTTGTTTCTAATCATCTTTTTTTTTATTCTATGTAATTAAATGTAAGGAATATTCTTGAAAATAAATATATTTTTTTATCGAGACTATCAAAATTAAATGATACTAATTAATTTTTTTTAAAAATGTAATTTAATTTTTTATTACTTATATTTTAATCACAAGAAAAAGTATTAAATTGAGAATGTTATTATTGTAATGCAGGAATAGGAGCATTGAAAATAAGGACATAGTTCTGTGGCACACGGTGGGGATTCATCATGTGCCTTGTCAGGAAGATTATCCTATTATGCCAACACTGAGTGGTGGATTTGAGCTAAAGCCAACGAATTTCTTTGAGAGCAATCCGGTCCTTAAAGCCAAACCACCAAAGCCTGTGGGTTTGCCCAAGTGCAATTCTCAGCCTTAGTTGTTGTTTCTTTTTTTATTCTACTTTGGGGTGCCGTTAACCTGAAGGGGTTCCCACGTGAGGGTCATGTTCTGCCATCCGGAGTAATAAGTGTTGTGGATTGCCGCAAATGGTTCTGTTTAAGAATATCTCAATTTGATTTGATTTTCCGAGATTCACGTGATGTGTTTTTGCATAAAATAATTGGAAAGTTTGCTGTACTTCAGAATTAGAATTATATTCCCACTTGTGGGGTTAACAAACACTTGCCAATTGCCATCCATTTTCAATATAATATATTATCACTATTTTGGTTACATGGAATGGAAGAGAGAAATAAAACAAAAGGGAGAAAATAAAAGAGGTAATAACTAACAAGTAATATTATAGAAAAGAAAAAAATATATAAAAAATGAAAGAGAAAGTCACTGCATTTTTAAAATTTATTCATATATATTGTCAGCATTTGTCCATGGGCAAGGATATTCATATTAATTTAAGTTTTCAAGTTAAAAAACGACAATTTCCACTTCCAGACTACACACTGATGTTATAGGAACCAATGATTCTTATAGATATATTTTATTTTTATATCTCTTTTTTTATTATATCACTTATATATTATGTTTATCACTTCTCTTTCCTATTTTTTTATTTTACATATTTATATTATTTATATTTTTTTATCTCTTATTATTATTATTATTATACCCACTTTCATTTTAGATCTAACAATAATAATAATAAATACCGGCATTCTTGGTCCGTATGGTAATTGTTGGAAGACAATTTCATAAGGGACTGGGTTCAATGCTGGTAAGAAAATGAAGAGAGAAATATAATAATGAAATTAGAAAAAGAAACTAAAAAAGAATCCCAATTAATAACCGTAATATTTTAAAGGACAGCATATTTCCAAACTTGATATTGAAAGAAAGTTATTAATTTTTTTTACAGCTTTAGAAAGTTATTAATTAGCATAAATGAAAGTGGAATACCTTATTAGGCAGTCTAGTGAAAAAGCACGTTACAGAACGTGGTTATAGTCTCTACTCTAAATATTTATATTTTTTTACCAAACACAAAATATTTATATTAATTGAATAATAATTCAAAATTCTTTTATTTGTCTTTTTATTCATTAAATAAAAAATATTAAATATTTTTTATATTGTTAAAATATTATATATTGGTTTTGTCATTTAATATTTTCTGTATAAAATGATTGAATATTAATCACAAAGGGGGCATTTGTTTCATGGTACCTTATTGGATTTCCGATAATGTGAAGATGATATAATATATTCGCGTGTTTGTTATAAGGTAATAAAAAAATATTCTCAGGCATAATTCATTTCTAAGAATCCATATTACACATGTTTCTCCATATTCTTATTTGCATGTAAAAAGATGGAAATCTTATATTTCCATAGGAATGTTTAAAATAATTTCTCACTTCCCTCTTATTCTATCTTATTTATTTAATATTTTTGTTTTTAAATTAAAATAAATTTAAAAACATTTCCAAGAATTAGAAATATTTACCAAACACTTTTGATGAGAATAACATTTCCAACAATAGCATTTTCAGGAATATTATTACCGGGAACATAATCAAATCCGTGGAACAAACTTACCCAACGTATAGTAATTAAGGAGTTATAATATTACTGAATTAAAATATGTATCAAGAGTCTTCCTAATAGTTGGATAAAAAAAAAAGTCTTCCTAATAGTAATATGTATGCTAGGGAACATTTAATACACCTTATTAAATATTTTTTAATTATTTAAAAATAATAATTAAATGTTTATAATTTCAATAGAATAACAATATTTTTTATCCCACATGGGTATGTTAAAAGAGTCAAAGATATATTGTTTTAGTTAAAAATTATTATATAAAAAATGAAGAGAAATCAATTTATTATAAATATTTTTGTAATAAAGTTATGTCATTCAGTAACTATTTATATATAAACAATCATGTATGCCAAAATTTTCTCTTTCCACTTATAGTATTTAACTCAGTTGGTTAAACATATGTGTGTGTTATTGTAAATCTCTGGTATCTATTTTCGATTATTATGGATAAAAAAAATAGTATCTACACTAAATATTTATATTAATTGAGTAATCATTCAACATTCTACTATTTATCATTTTATTTATTAAATAGAAAAGTATTGAATACTTTTATATTTTTTAAAACATTATTTAATAAAGTTACCTCGTTCAATAAAATTTTGCATATATTAAATTAAATTAATCTAACTGCTAAATATTTCAATATTAAATTAACAATTATGCATGTCAAATTTTTGCTTTTCCACTTATGTCCTGTTTGATTGAGAGAAGAGAAATAGGACGAATGAAAATATAAAAAAATATGAATAAAAATAGGTAAGAAATAAAGTTAAAAGTAGAAATATTTGGTTGAAGAGAAATAGAAAAGAGATGGGAATACAAATATATAGATAAGTAAAAGTAGTATATATAGTGGATCTCACTATTTTTAAATTTTCATCTTACTAATTTCTCCTCCTCCAAACATCTTAAATTATTTCCATCCACCCTTCCCTCCTAATTTCTCATGTAACAAATTAACACACTTTATCTCTACACTAAATATTTATATTAATTAAATAATACCACAATCTCCTATTCATCTTTTTATTTATTAAATAGAAACATGTTAATTAAATGCTTTTTATTTTTTTTAAATATTTATATTTTCATTTAATATTTTTTGTATAAATTATTGAATATTAATAAAATAGTATCATAAGAAGTTCTAATATTAGTCTTAATTAAAATATGTATTTAAATTAAAAGTCTTGCCAGAAGTATAATACTGTAGCTGGCAGGCTAGGGAATATTTGATACTCCTTATTAAATATTTTTTAAACATTTTAAAATATTAAATATTTTTGGTAATTTCATAAAATAATAACATTCTTTTATCATACATGCGTGGATATGTTGAAGAGTAAAAAAATATAATAAATTAGCTAAAACCAGAATTTATTATATAAAAAATAAGGATATATATTCTGGAGGAGTAATTTTTAGTAAAGTTACTTCTTTAAGTAACTCTATGCACGTATTAAATTTTTATTAATTCAATAGTTAAATTAAAAATGTTTATTGAGTAGATCAAGCTCACAAGTTTTTATAATTTTTTTTTTATCAAAATTGACAATCAAAGGCATTATAATAGAGATTGGCATTTCAACAAGGAATTGACACCGGAGTTATAAGGTTGGTTTGATGGTGAAGGGAGAAGGAAGAGAGGGATAGGTCGTGGATTCGAATATTCAACTAACAAAAATTAACATATTAACAATTAACATTTGGCAGATAAAAAAAAAAAACAAGGTTGACACCCCCTAATTGTACCTATCATTTGTAGCACACCAAAAATTAATTTTTATAAAATTTTAAAATAGTTTGATACTTCATTAAAATTTAAATGTTAAATTTATCTAAAATTTGTAATGCGTGATTGTTAACTTAATATCATAATGCTTAAACAAAAACTTAATATCATAATATTCAATAGTTAGATTAATTTAATTTAATGTAAGAGAACGATTTATTTAGTGGGAGAACCTGTATTCGATTGGCAGCCACACACTGCAAGCAGGATACCTAGTGGGTTGGAGGACCCGCGTAATCTCTGACCCAGGATAAAAAAAATGTATAGAAAAAGTTATTGAAGGGTATAACTTTACCAATAATTGCTCCTATGATAACTTGATTCCTCCTCATTTTTATATAATAAATTATATATTTTTTAAGAAAAATTTTATATTTTTTATTATTTAACATAAAACCATGTTGGATAAAAAAATATTATTATTCTATTGAAATTGCAAACATTTATTTAATATTTTTAAATAATTAAAAATATTTATTAAGGTGCATTAAATATTCCTAATATACATATTATTTTTAGCAAGACTCTTAAATGTAAAGACATGTTTTAAATTAATACTTTTCTATTTAATAAATAAGAAAATATTGAATTATTATTCAATTAATATAAGTTTTTGTTGTAGAGACTATAAGTGGAAAGGTAAATAAACAAATAAATAATTTATTAAGGTGACAACATTGTTCTATCACGTCCTTTATTTGTCAACGCACAACTTAATCAGGCATTGAACCTTTTTTATGCTAATTAATTAAATTTCTAAAATATCTTTGTTGTTTATAATAATTTTATCTGACTTGAACAAAATTATCTTTCATGAATAGTATACGTAATCTCATAAAAAAAATATTCAATCATTTTATGCAAAAAGTATTAAATGACAAAACAAATATATAATATTTCAACAATATAAAAAGTATTTAATACTTTTATATTTAATAAATAAAAAGATAAACATGAGAATGTTGAATTATTATTCAATTAATATATATTATTTATTTTCGAGACTAAAACTGAAAAGGGAAATAAATAAATAAATAAATAAGTAATTTATTGAAGTGATAACATTTATTATATCAATAACTTTTTTATTTTGACCCTATACATTAATGTATTAAATAAAAAAATATAATAATTTTTTAATTAGTATAAAAAATTAAAAATATTTAACTGCTGGATTTATTTAATTTAATATATATTAAGAGTTATTGAATGGAATAATTTTACTAAGAATTTCTCCTATGATAACTTCACGCCTCCTCATTTTTATATGAAAAATTCTTTTTTTAACTGAAATTTTATATTTTTGACTCTTTAACATATATACCTATGAAGGATAAAAAATATTATTATTCTATTGAAGTTACAAACATTTATTTAATAATTCTGAATAATTAAAAATATTTAATAAGGTGTATTAAATATTTCCTAGTACACCTATTATTTTTAGTAAGACACTTAATGTAAATACATATTTTAATTTAATACTTTTCTATTTAATAAATAAAAAGATAAAAAAGAAAATGTTGAATAATTATTCAATTACTATAAATATTTATTTTAGAGACTAAAACTGAAAAGGGAAATAAATAAATATATATATATATATATATATATATATATATATATATATAAATAAGTAATTTATTGAAGTGATAACATTTATTATATCAATAACTTTTTTATTTTGACCCTATACATCAATGTATTAAATAAAAATTAATATAATAAATTTTCAATTAATATTTTCTACTTATTTTTATTTTTCTTATCTTAACATTTACTTTCTATATGGTCAAAAACGTGTTTTCTTATTTGGAAATGTAACATATATTTTCAAAAGACACTAATTAAATTATTATCAATGTAATCATATTTTTTTAAAAAAAGTCCGGCTAAGGATACTGGTTAAGGAATCAATAAATAGAAATTTTTTATTGAAGATTATATTGGAGTTGCATTGAAAATCATGGGGGAATGTACTTAATAAAAAAACTTTCTACATTTGATTCCTTAACCAATGTCCTAATTAAGACACTAGTTAGCATTTTCATTTTAAAAATATCAATTTATGCATTTAATGTGTGTAAACATTTTCTCATATAAAAAAGACCCATTTGAGTGCTTGAAATGCTCATGTTATGCTTTCTATTAATTCTTGCCCTAAACCATGCCCATGAATTTCAACAATATTTTTAACATTAGCTTTCAGTTGGCTATTTTCAACTATGGACAACCCCCTGACCAAAACGGTATTGCATGCAGATTGTGCAGCCATGTTTTCCCTACCTTTCAAGCATTCATAGCCCATACCGAGACTCATTTTGCTCAACAAAACCCTACTGTGAGAAGGCTATATTCACCTAATCATGTCAACTCTCAAAGAGAAATGATACCCAACCCTTTGCAACCCAATTTTCCTAGGCCAATGGTGATGCAGGAAACAAGAAACTTTGTTAACAATAGAGTTTTCCAGACATTACCACAACAACCTATGGTGATGCCTAGACCTAGAACAAACTCGTTTTCTTATCCTAGGCAACAGGTGGTTGGTACTTCACAGCCGTTTCAAGGTCCACCACAGGCTATGTCATTTGGCAGGAATAATGTTGCTGAAATGGCACAATTGCCTTCTCCACTAATCCACCAAAGGGAGATGAAGGCTTCTCCAATTGATGGAACTAAGCCATATATCAACCTACTAGATAAACCCATAAATAATAATGGGTTTTTTAATTTGGCTATCATTAATGGTGACATACTAGATCTTTCGTTAAGGCTCTAGAGCTTTAAAGGATTGTTTTTTGTGTCATGTAGAGTTATATATGATGTAGATGGTTTTGAAAACTACCATATCATGTATATTTTAGCTTAAAATTAAGGTATTTATTTGATTATGAATTAGTGTCTTTATGTCGAGTCATGTATTAAAGTTCCATCATATTGATTCTTATTATAGCTTAAAGATGTTAAAGATATAAAGAATGAAAATGTTGGTTTGAGATTTTTATAAATGAATTTCTCATGTGCAATTTGCCTTTACTCTCGGTGAATCTTAATTTTCACTTTTATTTAAGGTTTAAATTAATATTATAGTCACAATTGAGGCGTGGCTACATAGCTAAACAATTCACTAATGTAGGGTATTTGTGGTTTCAGTCAACATATGAGACCCAAATTTAAAACTCATGATTCCTATTTTACTTAAAGATGTTAGTGATATACAAAAATGATATAAAAAAATCGAGAAGAATAATGATGTTTATTTGGGATTTTTTATTATTGAATATTTCATGTGAGATTTCCCTTTTTTTATTCAAAGTTTAAAATTATAATTATAATCACAATTGAAGTGTGGCGACAAAAGCATATATAATATGTACATATAGTGTATTTGTTGTTTCGTCCAAGATGAGGTTTGATGAGGTCTAAAATTTGAAATTTATGATTCCATTTTGACTTAAAGAAAGACGTTAGTGATAAAAAAAAAAAAAAATAAGTTTCATGAAGAATAAAAAATTTAATTTAGATTTTTATTATTAAAATTTTCACGTGGGATTTATCTTTTCTCTTATCAAATCTTTATTTGTCCCTTTTTATTGAAGGTTGTAAATTATAATTACAAACAAACTAAATTAAGGTGCAGCGATACAAGCATATACAATTGGCTAGATCTCTTAACACATTCTACAGAAATAGTTTAGCTAATTAGCTTATCCTCCAAAGCATAATTAGTACTAGATCTCTTAGCACATTCTACAGAAATAGTTGAAACAGCAAATTAAAGCAGTATCATTGACAGTCTTCAACAATTGCTTGTAGATAATATTTCGTCTGCCAATATGAAACAAATTTGCGCAATCCGTTTCATACACAAGACCTTTCACGTGCTAATTCCAAATCCCACCTAAAACATATGATGCTTCCGCAACACTGAATACGGGTCCCTTTTTATTTATTTAAAGGAGAAGATAATATTTCAAAGACGAAATCAATGTTTTACTCAATTATTAATTAAAAATATAAGAACAAGAGCGGGGTCTCCACGACTTTGATCACGAGAGCGATGGAAGCAACCATGAAGATGACACTGTTGACTATCCTCGTGCTCTTTTTGAGCTGTGTAGAATGCAACAATAATCCTCACCCACTTGACCCTCTAACCCCTTTTGAGCTCAACCTTGTCCGAACCATAGTCCAAAACACATACCCAACCAACCAAAACCTCAGCTTCCACTACGTATACGTAGCCTTGGACGAACCCAACAAGCCCGAAATCCTCTCATGGCTATCCTCAAACCCAAAAACCAAACCCAAACCACCACCACCTCGCCGAGCCTTCGTGGTAGCACGGTTCCAAAAACACTCCCTCGAGATCACCGTCGATTTGTCCACTCGTTCCATCGTCTCAACCAAAGTCTACGAAGGAAATGGCTACCCTATGCTCACCTTCGGCGAACAAACCGTCGCGTCACAGCTACCATTCAGCTACGAACCCTTTAAGGAGTCTCTGAGGAAGAGGGGTCTCAACGCGTCTCAGGTTCTGTGCGCTTGTTTCACTATTGGTTGGTTCGGAGAAGCCAAGTCCAAAAGGAACGTCAAGGTTAAGTGTTATTACACAAATGGCACTGCCAATTTGTATGCGAGGCCATTGGAAGGGGTGGCTGCGGTGGTTGAGTTGGATGACATGAAAATTGTAGACTACAAAGATAGATATGTGATTCCAGTGCCAAAGGCAGAGGGCACTGAGTACAGAGCTTCTAAGCTGAAACCACCGTTTGGTCCAAAGCTTAAGGGTATAGCTGTCACGCAAGATGGTGGACCGGGATTCGCGATCGATGGCCATTCCGTAAGGTACCAATGATTGCTTTTGATTTGTCTTCCTTTCTTCATGTACTTCTTACAATTATTTAAAGAATAAAAAAATACATTTTAGCTTGTGATTCTAAAATGTATTTTTTTTTTCTTATAGTGGGATCTCATAAATCCGTCGTTGTCATTTTGTCTTTTTCCTTTGTTTGGATAGTAGAATTTGAAGAGAACGACAAAAGGCAGAAAATATGCACGACTCACAGTTTTTCTATAAAATGAAAGAACAAGAAAAATTCCATAATAACTTTTCAATCATATCCTTCAACTTCTTTTATCTAACCACGCAAAAAACTCACATGTTTTTAAATCCTAAAGATATTTTTTGCCTTTTAAAAAAATATTATCTTTTAATCTTATTTTCTATTCAATCAAATAAATATAGAGAACTTAATGTTTTTTTTTCTCTTCATTCCCCCCTTTTTTTTTCTCATACCAAATAATACAAAAAATTCATTCATTTTCTTTTTCTTCTTTCTCATCATTTTCCTTTTCTACTATTACCATTCCTAACAACCAATTTGACAAGATGGGTGATGATGGGAATAGATATTACTCCTTCCGATCCTTTTTATAAGAAATAAATTTTAGTGTATTTTACACTAAAAGTTATTTCTTATAAAAAAGGACTGGAGGTAGTACAATTTTGAAATATGAAAATAATAGTTTCTGTTTCGATGTTAATCACGTTAATCTTAAAAGATGAAAATAATAGTTTGTGTTTTGAAGTTAATCACGTTAATTTCAAAAGATGAAAAGAATAGCGTCCAATGCCGAAGAGTTTTCCGTGTAAGAAATAATCATGTACACTAATATTCTAATATGTTTACAATGCTTTCCCCTATATAATAATGTAAATGATTATTATATCTTTGTTACTTTTCATGCCGGCATTAGTTTATGATTAAATCACGATACTAATGGATCCCATTCAGGAAAAGAAAGCACTTAACCATAATTAATTTATGATTCATACAATGCAAGACTTGGTCGTGGCAGTCGAGTTTTGTGTCATCAAAAACAAAATTGCAGTCTGCATATTTCCTCCACACAGTTTTCAAACAAAGTACAAGGAGAATAAACCAAAAACATTAAAAATAAGTAATACAGTAAATTAGTTGTTGAAATCAAGAGAATTAGCTAATTTAGTTTATACTATTATAAAAAATATTACAACTTTAAATATTTTGGTATTTTACTTTGAGGTTAATTTTAATAAAAACTAATATACAGTAATCATTTTAATCTTTATTATTATAATTTTAGAAATTGAAATAATGATTCATTTGGTTAACAGTAACAGCTATATGTAACTTAGATACTGACCATTTTCTGCAATCAGTTGGGCCAATTGGAATTTTCATGTAGGATTTGACATTCGGGCTGGCCCAATAATTTCTCTGGCTTCAATATATGATCTCCAAAAGCAGAAACATCGTCGGGTACTATACAGAGGATTCATACCAGAGCTATTTGTGCCATACCAAGACCCAACTGAGGAATGGTATTACACAACATACTTTGACTGTGGTGAATATGGCTTTGGACAGTCTATGTCCTCACTGCAACCTCTCACCGATTGCCCTCCCAATGCTGCATTCAAAGATGCATACTATGCTGGTTCAGATGGTACCCCTGTAAAGATAGCTAATGCCTTCTGCATATTTGAAAAATATGCAGGCGATATCATGTGGCGTCACACAGAGATTTCAATTCCAAATGAAGTGGTACATTTTTTTATTCTCTCAATTATTTTTTTCTTTTGGTTCTTGTTCATTTTGTTTTTTAGTTGATAAAATATTCATTGTGTTATTTTTGGTAGATAACTGAGGTCAGGTCAGATGTAAGCCTAGTGGTGAGAACAGTTTCAACTGTGGGCAACTACGACTACGTCATAGATTGGGAATTTAAGCCAAGTGGCAGCATCAAATTTGGGGTATGATTGCATGCACTAATACTTAAATGTTTTTTGCCATGACAGAAATTTGAATCCTTCATTTCTTTATTCAACCTTGTAATATCAAAATTTGGAAAAAAGAATATGTAGTAGACTCACTATTTCTTGTGGGACTCTATTCAATTTTGTTCTTAGTGAACAGCACCTTCAACAGCTTTTAAAAAGGACTTATTCATATGTGCTATATATTGTGGAAATCACTCTGAATCTTTAACCTGTCCCTTTAGCTAGAAAAGCTGAAACAAATGAGGCAGATGAGTCCCTTTTGTACAATTTAAAATTGAGAGCGAATTACCAAGTTAAATAGCACTTGACTAAATTATTTGCATATATTCAGCATCATAATTTATTTATAATTTATATTAAATTAGTAATTAGCTGTTGTTTAGAAGCTAACTGCATGTTATATTTTAAAATAGGTTGGGCTTACTGGTATATTAGGACTTAAGGCAGGGACTTACACCAACATGGATCAAATAAAAGAGGACATCTACGGCACACTGGTAGCAGATAATACCATTGGTATCTACCATGATCACTTCTTCACGTATTATCTTGACCTCGACATTGATGGTGAAACCAACTCCTTTGTGAAGTCCAACTTGGAGACAGTGAGAGTGAAAGATCACACCATACCTAGGAAAAGTCATTGGACTGTTGTAAGTGAAACGGCTAAAACAGAAGCTGATGCCAGAATCAACCTGGGGTCCAAGCCTTTTGAGCTACTAGTGGTAAATCCTAATAGAAAGACAAAACAAGGAAATAAAATTGGATACCGTTTGCTTCCAGGCCCAATGGCACACCCACTTTTGCTTAATGATGATTATCCACAAATCAGAGGTGCTTTCACCAATTACAATGTATGGGTCACACCATACAACAAATCTGAGAAATGGGTAGGAGGGTCATACACCGATCGTAGCAGAGGCGATGATACTATTGCTGTTTGGAGTCTCAGGTACTGTGTCATTTACTAAATCACATGTTACAGTGTCACACTTCTTACTTAGTCATAGTATTGTGAATTGAATGTGCAGGGATAGGGAAATTGAGAACAAGGACATAGTATTGTGGTACACGATGGGATTTCATCACGTTCCTTCCCATGAAGATTATCCAGTTATGCCAACGTTGAGTGGTGGGTTTGAGCTGAGGCCAACCAATTTCTTCGAGAGAAACCCGGTTCTTAAAACAAAATCACCCAAGCCTGTGCACTTGCTTAACTGCACTTCTCAACATTAACTTCTGTGCATTTGACTGAAACAACTAAATAAAATTTGAAGGATTCACATATTCTTGTATATGTAATTTCTTCATTTTCGACAATTCAGTTAAGCTTTAGTCAATAAAATTTGAGGTAAGTTTATTAATTCTTGTACAGTTATATATTATTTGTTTGTTTGTAAGCATTGTTATTCTATCAAGAAATCATGATCTGTATCCATTTCCTCTTTCTTTTCATCTGAGCCTTTCCTGTGTCAATCTTGATCTCGGGGCTTCTGTGATAACCTCTTCAATTCCTTACCTTCAGCCTCGGCTTCTTTCTCCTCTTTAACAACATCTTCTTTCCACAATGTTCACTTCTTGTATTAGAAATTAAGAGAAGCTGAGCGCATGGTTACCATATCTGACAAGATTCTCTCTTTGTCTATCAAGAAATCATGATCTGTATCCAGCTCCCAAAACTTGCAATATCTAACATTAAAATGCTGATCATAAGAGATATATTTCAATATATCCAAGATCAAATATTTGAGATGTTTAAATTCATGCCTTAATGTATAAGGTGGTAAGATCAAGCTCATCAAAGAGAAGATATATATCTAGCTAGTAGGACGTACGTAGAGGATGACTCCACAGGACCAAACATCTGCCCCAACACCATTGTAACCTTTATGGCTGAGCACAATTTGGCCACCAAGTCAAATGAAAAAATGCAGATGCCAGCATAAGAATAGTTAATATCTGCATTTGACATAAACTGAAAAAATTGAAATTTAACTAAAAAACAAACCAGACTTGTATTCACCTTAGGAGCTACGTATACATAGTTTGGTGTCGCACAAGTCATCCGAACGATACTCACGCCCGGAGAATATTCAACAAGTTTGATGCCCTTTGGTATCATTATATCTTCGAGGCTTAAATATATTTTAGATTCCTTATAAATTAGCGAATATTTGATATAGACTAATGACAAATTATTTACATATTTTAAGGACTCAAATGAAAAAAATAGATATATTACAATGATCAAGACAAAATAACAAGGATTCAAAACAAATTTTTTGTTTTATTAGAAACTCGACTCAAAGAAAAAAAAATTATTAGGAACCTAAAATAAAATTCGCTAATTTATTAGGAAACTAAAATATATTTAAGCCTATCTTCAAAATTGATTTTTAGACATCTCAAATACTATTCAATACATAGTGAGAAAGAAAAAAAATAATTTTAATAAATAATATGATATAATAGAAAAAAAAATGAGAGAAGCTGATATGGGTTATCCTATATTAAAATTAATTTTAATAATAATAATCCTCTCCATATAAAAATTATAATAATTATATTGGTATTTTTAAGAGTTATTCTTTAATATGAATATTTTTAGGAGTTTTCTTATATGAAAGTGTTTTTAGGAATTGTTATTACGTCTCTTTGAGCACATGTGTTATCCTAATCTCGTATATTGAATATTTAATTTTTGTTCCTTTCAAATATATTTCTTAATATTTAATTTGATTTAACAACCAACTCAAAAAAAAAATTATTTCTTGACTATCTCAAATCATTCTATTTTTTTTTCTTTATTTGTATATTTAACTTTTTTAATCGCTTATCTCTTTCAATGTATCCTTTTTATCTTTATTTTTAAATTGAGTTCCAATATTTTATAAAATAAATTATCAAATAGTTAAAAATAACCTTGTATCATAATATAAATTATTTATCATAAATCTAAAATATAATTTTTACGTTTAAAAATATTTATTTTTGTACAAATTTTAATGTTAATATAATTTATATGTTCAAAATATTTATTTATTATAAATTTAAGTTATATAAAAATATATATTGTTATCATGAATTCTAAAATGTTTTCATAATAAGATAATAAATAAAAATAAATTATGGGTTTTTAGTGATGGGATAACTATTTTGGATCCATCTCCTATTTATTTGTCGTGAAAACTTATTTCTAATTTTTTTTTTGTTAAAAAAATATATAATTTTTTTAAGAAGATAGAATAATAATAATAATAATAATAAATATATGTGTGACTAGTGATAATCATTTAGGGTCCACTTCCAATTTAGTTATTAGGGCAAGTAACATGAATTGGTAACTAACATTGGTCCCAACATCAATTGGAAGAGAATTACTCTCAATTGAAAGTAATGAGCACAACTTTCAAGGAGCTTATATTGCTACAAAGTCAATTGCCCCTAATTGAAAGAGATAGTAAAGGTAAGCATAGGCACGTAACTTCATCAGTTTTGATTTCACATATAACTAGCCATAACTAGCCAGTTACCCGTTTGCACGAATCACTTTAATTTCTATATATCTTTTTAGATGATTTACGTATATTATAATTTGCTTAAAAATAAATATTAGATATATATTTGTTGCTCAAGGACAATAAAAAAATAAATAAAAACATGAATGTTCAATAAGAATAATAAAGGTTGTTACAAAAAAAAAAAAGAATAACAGAGTAAGAATGATTGGTCTGGTTAATGTTGTATAAACTGTGTTAAAATAGTAACTTGAAACATGTTAAAAAGTTTAGTCTAACAATAACAAATGCCTCTAAAAGTGTTAATAAGAAGAAAAAAAAAACCAAGCAAAAATAGCACAAGATATTCGTGCATTCGCAGGGTCACTCATTTTCACGCATGTTTGAAATACACATGTTTATAAAATTAAATTTTTATATTGAGACAAATGTAATTAGCTATTTAAGTTTTCCAAAAATACAGAAAGAGTCAGGGTATTCAAGCTGAGAAAATATATTTAGTTATAATCCCATAGATATTTCTTATTTCATTTAAAATATTTATAAAATTGTATGAAAAATTTATGTTTAAAAATTTAGAAAGAATTTAATTTATGTTCAATTATTTTTTTTTGTAATTTTGAAATGTAAAATGATAAAATAATTCATTTATTTTACAACTATATTGCAAATATTTATTCTTATTAGCAAAATTTTAAATGATATTTTTTTTCTTCTTATTTTTAATAAATTGTGGGGGCATAGTAGAGGATGAATAGTTATTGGGTGCCAACATAGTTCGGATGTCAAGATTCTATTTTGATGTTATGCACTCCATTGGCTTTATTAAAAAAAACTATATTGCAAATAAAAAAATATTAATTTTATAATATTTATAGTTTATAAACAATACTTCAAATAATTTAAAGTCTAAGAATTAATTAAATTAAATGTAAACTTTTTGAAAACAAATATTAATTACCAACATGTTGATTTGAGTGGAATTGAGATTGAATTCCCTAAGTAAGGTTTTAGGTTCGAGTCTTACGGTTGAAAGATCTTGCTAAAGTCAATGGATACATAAATGATAGAACTTTAAAGTTTGTCATGTAACTTTATCATATAGAAAAAGATAATTTCAATCAACAAAATAGTGACAATTATTAAACATAGAGTCAAAGTATTATTTTGTATAAATATATAAACTAATTAGATTTAAATAATTTTTTAGTATAAAAATTTTAATCACATAATATAAATATCATTAAAAAAATATTTATTTATGAAATTATTTAAAATTATTTTATACGATTTTTAAGTATAAATATTATTTTGTAATAAATATATTAACTAATTAGATATAAATTAAATTTATTATAAAAATTTCAACCTCATAATATAATATTATTCAACAAAATATTTATTTATTAAATTATTTTATACAATTTCTAAGTAAAAGTAATTTTATAAGATTTTAAAATAAAAATAAATATTATTGAGTCTTTGATATACAACTATATTAAATACTTACGTAGCTTATATTGCTACAAAGTCAATTGGAAGAGAATTACTCTCAGTTGAAAGTAATGAGCACAACTTTCAAGGAGCTTATATTGCTACAAAGTCAATTGCCCCTAATTGAAAGAGATAGTAAAGGTAAGCATAGGCACGTGACTTCATCAGTTTTAATTTGGCTTAATTGTAAATTTTATCATCCAATTTTCATAATTTTATGAATTTTACCATCCAAGTTTTAATTTTACAAATTTTACCACTCAACTTTCATAATTTTGCGAATTTTACCACCCAAGTTTTTTTTTTACAAATTTTACCACCAAACTTTCATCATTTTGTGAATTTTATCACCTAAGTTTTCAATTTTTGCGCATTTTACCACCCTGATGTTTCACAATTTTTTTTTTTTGAATTCTTTAACTTTTTTTTTGGTAAAATATCAGAGTAGTAAAATGTGCAAAAATTGAAAACTTGGGTGGTAAAATTTGCAAAATTAAAACTTGGGTGGTAAAATTCGCAAAATTATGAAAGTTGGATGGTAAAATTTGCAATTAAGCCTTTTAATTTCACACGTAATAGGTTTTGCATAGATTTGGTTTTATGTCTCCTCATGTTCTTTGTTTCTTATTTTTCTTTTTTTATTATTGATATTTGGGTGTGTTGTGTTGTATCATGTATGTGATCGGTAGGAGTAGAGATGTCAACCTTGTTAAGATACCTTCTCCTATAGTGATGCATTGCACCCCATTTTGCTAAAACTAAATAAATATTGATCTAAGGACTATCATGACTAGTTCTCATTTCTTATTACTGGGAGAGTTCTTAATTGAAACATAGTAAATAAGGTGTTTTAAATGAGAACTAATAATAATAACTCTTGGATCATAATTTTTTAAAAATTAACAATTAAGAAAAAAAAAACTTAAATTATGTTTAACAAGCACTTTTAGCTAGTTTTTAGTTTTTTTTACTAGCTGAAAAACTTCTTTACCTTATTAATCATGTTTGGTAAATAAGTTTCTTTTAATAATTTATAGCGTTTTTTAATATGCTACTTCAAATAACATTTTTTAAAATGTTAGTTTCTAACTTCTTATATTTTATTTTCTTTTCACCTTTAAAATATTTATTGAATTTCCTTTCTAACCTTTTTTAGATAAGGTAGGGTTTTATTACTCTTTTTGTTTCTCTTCTGCCTCTTGTTAACAAATAGAGTTTTATTTTATCAAGGGAGTGTGAGTTGTTGTAAATTCCTTAATACTCGTCTTGAATTTCCATAAATAAAAAATATAGAGTTTTTATTTTATGTTTGCTATTATTTTTTAGAGCAAATTACAGTAACATCCCTGAGCATTTATCAAATTACACATAACTCCACTCTTTTTTATTTTCCTATACTAACCCCCCTTTAAGTTTGAAAACATTACACTGACACCCCTTAAACCTTACACTAACACCCCTATAAGGAAGGCGAAAGTAATTGTTAAAAAAATAGAGGGTGCTTATGTAATAAACCTTAGGGGGTGTTGCTGTAATTTGCTCTATTTTTTAATTTTTTTTATATTACAATGTTTATTTTAACCATGACAATATTTTTTTCATTATTTAATATTATACTTTAACACATGATAAAGATCAATGATAGGTTTGTTTTATTTCTTCTATAATTTTTATTTTTTATTTTTTATATTATATTATTTATTTAACCATTACATTAATCAACATAGTAAAAGTATAACATCTAATTAAGTTCATATTATTTTTATTTTATTTTAAACTTGATTGAAACTATTTTAAGACATAGAATAAAATTAATAAGAGAATATACAATATGAAAAAAATACAGTAATTGAAACTAAAAAATGTAATTAAAATAATTGATCTATAAATAAAAAATTATAAGAGTTTAAAATTAATTAAAAACTAATATTATAAATACTAAAATATATTTTTATCAATAAATAATTTTAAAATTTATATAAAATTATCATATAAATATGCCTATTTTTTGTCATTTTATATTTATCAACTACTTCAATAAATAATTTTATCAAAAACTTATAATTCAATCAGTTAGTTTAATTAACAACTTTCAATTATTAGCTAGCTTTGTAGTTACTTTTACCAAGCATAACCTTAAATGAAATCATATGCCTTCTCGTTCAATCCTAATCTAAGTGTCAAATTCAAAATCATTCTAAAATTCTACAATTTTAAAATGAAGATGATATAAGAATGACTAACGCGAATTGAAAGCTAACAATGGTCCCAACATTAATTAGAAGTGGAATGCTTCCAATTAAGAGTAACAGTACAATTTTCAAGGACTCTACACTACTATTGTGTGAATTGCCCCCAATTGAAAGAGATGGTAGAGGTAAGCAAAGACATGTGATTTCATTTAAGTGTTTTTAATCTCATCCATAAAAGGACTATTAAATTACTTAAGAATGCATTAAAACATCTCACATGACCATCAAATTTTCAAAAAAATCACCAAACAAAAATTAAATATCTAAAAGATATCAATTACCACATCTAAAAATATCTTAATTATCATATTACTCTTCTTTAAGATTGTCTTTAACTCATCACTATCACCATCATAACTACTACCACCATCGTCTAACTGCCTCCATTATGATAATCGTTGTCATCACTGTCATGACCACCACAACCACCACCACGATGACTCTTGCCGCCATTTACCACCATGAGCACAATTATCAAGGAGGGTATTGCTACAATGTAAGTTGCCCCCAATTGAAAAAGATAATAGAGGTAAGCAAAGGCACGTGATAGGATAAAATAAGATATAAAAGCAAGATAAGAGTATGATAAACTTTAATTCTAACTTTGATATGATCAAGGACTTCATTTCTTGTTATAAGGGGAGCTCTTAATTGAAATACCCTAATATATGGAGGTGTTTCAATAAAAAAAAAAACTCCCTTATAACGAGAACTAACTATAATAATCCCTGGATCATAATTAAAAATGTTAATAGTTGAGATTAAAGAAAACACTTAAACGAAATCACACACCTCTCCTATCTTCTCCTTCTTGTTCAATTCATATCCAAGTGTGAAATTCAAATTTATTCTAAAATTATATTTTATGTTTTTATTTGTATGTATGCATGCGTGTGTGTATGCGTGAATCTACAAAAGGATTTTTTTAATTATCGTGTCACAGTTAATCAAAGATATTTTAATATTTAGAAGACAACTTAAAGTCATTTATAATACTTCTAAAACTATTTAAATAATTATTTTACTTTAAATACAAAAGATAAAATTTATGGTTTAAACTTAGTTATCTATATCTATAACAATTAATAAAAACCATACCTTGATTTTGTCTCCACATTTTTTATTTGATGTTTTAGCTCTTCAACTAATTCTGCAAACTAACATATTATATTCAGTTTCAATCATAGTTTTAAAAATCAAACCGGTGATCGATCCGATCAAGGCACTGGGTCATTGGTCGAACCAGTGGGTCACTAGTTGACCCACATGACCCAGTCTGTATTAAAAAATTTGAAAATTTTATATACCCTACCTTAAAAAAGTAAAAAAAAAATCACATAACAAATTAATATAATTCCACAAGCTCATTTTTCAAGTTCACATCCATTGTCATTCATCCCTTAAGTTCTAAACTAATAAAAACAAGTTCTAAACAAATAACAAACTCATAAGTTCCAACAACAAAGTCACATAACAAAGCTCACAAATAAGTTTTAAACATAAATAAATAAGTTCCAAACATAAGTTCTAAACAAGTCCAAATTTTTTCTATGGCCAAGGACTTAAAGTTATGTCATTGTCATAATCTTCACGAACTCCTTCTTCATTAATGACGTCGTTTTTAGCTTCTTTTTTTTTATTTAAAAAAAGGTGATTGACCCGGGTCGGGTCACGGGGGTTGTCGGTTCAATCATAAACCCGGCCGGGTCGCACCAGGTTACACCGGGCTGAAAGCATGGCTGATCCGATAACCTGCTCGACCCGGTCAGACCTCCGGATCACGGTCCGATCAGTCCGACCGGCCGGGTCGGTCCGGGTTTTAAAACACTGGTTTCAACCTCTCACGCGATGTATTCCTCTATTTAACTTTCCACCCTCTTTTTTACTCTTTTATTTTATTTTTTAAAAAATAGAGAGACATAGAGTGCCTCTCTTTCACCTAGTTAATAATAATGGCGATCACCACGTTTGATTTTTACATTATTTTTACTTATTTTACCCTAAGGGGGCGTTTGGTAAGGGAGAAGTTTTTTCATACCCGGGAAATGATGATTCCTGGGAATGGTTAAAATATGTTTGGTTAGTCATAATATGTTTCTTGGGAATTAAAATTTTCTATGTTTGGTTACAGTAAAACTTTCCTGGATATATAAGAAACTTTTACAAATATATCCTTTATTAAAATAACTTCATTCATATAATAATATTATTATGAATTACTATCATATTAGAGGTTGAATTATAATATTATAATATAATAATACAAAAGATGAAATAATAAATAATGAGATAAACTTAGATAATAAAGTAGTTGGGATCTATGTTTAAAAAAAAGATAAGGATAAAAAATTACAAATTTTAAAAACATTCACAGGAAACATCATTTCCTAGAAATCTTATTTTTTTAAAATAGAAACCAAACATAGAAAACTAACATTCCCAACCTAATATTATTGAGAATCTAAAAATTTTTCCTCTACCAGACGTCCCCTAAATAGTAACTACCTACTATAGACGAAACTAATTTCCCATATTTCTCACATATTTACCCATTAATGGCAGTAAACCATCTGACAGGGAATACCTTTTTTCCACTGTTAGTTACAATATATAAGAACAAGCAGGGTCTTGAGTTTGATCACGAGAGCAATGGATGCAACCACGAAGGTGACACTGTTATCTATCCTCATGCTCTTATGGAGAATAATCCTCACCCACTTGACCCTCTAACCCCTTCCGAGCTCAACCTTGTTCGAACCATAGTCCAAAACTCATACCCAACCAATCAAAACCTCACCTTCCACTACGTAGCCTTGGACGAACCCAACAAGCCCGAACTCCTCTCATGGCTATCCTCAAAGTCAAACCCAAAAACCAAACCCAAACCATTGTCACCACCACCTCGCCGAGCGTTCGTCGTAGTCCGGTTCCAGAAACACTCCCACGAGATCACAGTGGACTTGTCCACTCGTTCCATCGTCTCAACCAAAGTCTACGAAGGAAATGGCTACCCTATGCTCACCTTGGGCGAAATCGCGGTGGCGACGCAGTTGCCATTCAGCTACGAACCCTTTAAGGAGTCTGTGAGGAAGAGGGGTCTCGATATCTCTCTGGTGCGGTGTGTTGCCTTCACTTTCGGTTGGTTTGGAGAAGCCAAGACCAGACGGAGCGTCAAGATTCAGTGCTTTTACGGAAATGGCACTACTAATTTCCATGCGAGGCCTTTAGAAGGGGTGGCAGTGTTGGTTGACTTTGACGATTTGAAAATTGTGGGTTACAATGATAGATATGTGGTTCCAGTGCCCAAGGCAGAGGGCACTGAGTATAGAGCATCTAAGCTAGAACCACCCTTTGGTCCAAAGCTTAAGGGAATAGCTCTCAAGCAAGACGGTGGACCTGGATTCACCATCGATGGTCATTCCGTAAGGTACCATTAATTAATTGTAATTTGTTTTGAATTTGTATTCCTTCTTTTTGTATCTTTTGCTTCTTTTTTTTTTTTTCAAACATTACACTGACACTTCTTATATATAGCTTCTGATACTGACCATTCTCTGTAATCAGTTGGGCCAATTGGGTCTTTCATGTAGGATATGATATTCGGGCTGGCCTAGTAATTTCTCAGGCATCAATTTATGATCTCCAAAAGCAGAAATATCGTCCTGTACTATACAAAGGATTCGTATCAGAGTTGTTTGTGCCATACCAAGACCCAAGTGAGGAATGGTATTCCAAGACATTCTTTGATGCTGGTGAATATGGCTTGGGACAGTATATGTCTTCACTGCAACCTTTGACCGATTGCCCTCCCAATGCTGCATTCATAGATGCATACTATGCTGGTTCAGATGGTACCCCTGTAGAGATAGCTAATGCCTTCTGCATATTTGAAAAGTATGCTGGTGATATCATGTGGCGTCATACAGAAGTTGGAATCCCAGATGAAGTGGTACTTTTTTTAACTCAATTTGTATTTTTCTTGTTCCATTTTCCATTTTGTTTTTCAATTGATAAATATTCATTGTGTTCTTTCTGGTAGATTACTGAGGTCAGATCAGATGTAAGCCTAGTGGTGAGAATGGTTTCAACTGTGGCCAACTACGACTATATCATAGATTGGGAATTTAAGCCAAGTGGCAGCATCAAATCTGTGGTATGATTGCATGCACCAATCTTTAAATGTTTTATGCCATGAGTGAAATTTGAATCCTTCATTTCTTTATTCAATCTTGTGGTAGCAAAATTTGGAGAAACGTGTCGCGTCTGTATTAGACTCACTATTTCTTGAATTTCTGGCGGGACTCTCTTTAATTTTCTTCTTAGTGAATGGCATGCCACCTTCAACAGCTTTTAAAAGGACCTATTCATATTTGCTATTTATTGTGGAAATCACTCCCAATCTTTAACTATCCCTTTAAATACAGAACAGTCAAAACTGAAACAAATGAAACAGAGGTATTCGTTTCTGTAATTCAAAATTGAGTGAATTATTACCACTGCGTGATCAATTGTAATCTTGAGTTTAAATTTTGGATATACAATTTTATTAAATATTTGAAGAGAAAAAATTGTTTTTCATAATAATCCTATATCTCAGTCTCCCACAAAGAATATTTCTGATTTGGTAAAAAAAGGAAAAAAAAAAAAAAAGAGTGAATTACCAAGTTAAATAGCACTTCATTGAATTATATTGATATATGCAAAATCATAATTTATAATTTACAATTACCTATTGTTTAGAAGATAACTGCATGTTATATTTTAAAAATAGGTTGGGCTTACTGGGATATTAGGGCTTAAGGCAGGGACTTACAAGAACACGGATAAAATAAAAAAGGACATCTACGGCAGACTGCTAGCAGATAATACCATTGGTGTTAACCATGATCATTTCTTCACCTATCATCTTGACCTTGACATTGATGGTGAAGCCAACTCCTTTGTGAAGTCCAATTTGGAGACAGTAAGAGTGAAAGATCGCACCATACCCAGGAAAAGTTATTGGACAGTTGTAAGTGAAACAGCTAAAACAGAAGCTGATGCCAGAATCAATCTGAGGTCCAAGCCTTCAGAGCTACTAGTGGTAAATCCTAATAAAAAGACAAAACAAGGAAATGAAATTGGGTATCGTTTGCTTCCAGGCCCAGCGGCACGCCCACTTTTGCTTAATGATGATTACCCACAAATCAGAGCTGCCTTTACCAATTACGATGTATGGGTGACACCATACAACAAATCTGAGAAATGGGTAGGAGGGTCATATGTTGATCGTAGCAGAGGCGATGATACTTTGGCTGTTTGGAGTCGCAGGTGTGTCACTTGCTAAATCAGAATTGGAATATCATTATTTTGCATAATAGTGGTTTACATTAAAAACACTAAAGTACTATTCAAGTTTTGTCTAAATCTTTATTTCAAATGCTAAATTTTCTAAATAATTTAATTTGAAATTTTCAAACATAGGTCTCATGGTCTGCATATAAAACGAGGTCTGAGAAATGGTTCATGTTTTGGTGCTGTGAATTGGATGTGCAGGAATAGGAAGATTGAGAACAAGGACATAGTATTGTGGTACACAATGGGATTTCATCATGTTCCTTGCCAAGAAGATTTTCCAGTTATGCCAACTTTGAGTGGTGGGTTTGAGCTGAGGCCAACCAATTTCTTCGAGAGCAACCCGGTCCTTAAAACACTATCACCCAAGCCTGTTGACTGGCCTAACTGCACTTCTCAACATTAGCTGCTGTGCATTTTACTGAAACAACTAAAAAAAAAGGAAAAAGTTACTTGGACACCTACAATATTATTCAGCACTTAGTGAGAAAAAGAAAAAAGAGAAAAAAAAATATAGATATGATAAGATTTATAATGTGATAAAAAGAAATATGAGATGTTGATGTAGTGTTTAAAATAACGAGGTGTTTATGTATCATTACTTTGAATAAAATTTGAAGGATTCATGTATTGTCATATATGCAATTTCTTCATTATGTACAAAAAAAAAACTGTTTATTTTCGACAATCTAGCTAATAAAGACAAAACAAACACTAATTATTAAGGATATAAAATAAAAATACTTGATGAAATTGAAAATGTTTATTAGGTTAAAAATATAAAAATTATCTAACATTCTTTAATTGATTAATTAAATGTATTATATTAAATACTTCTCCATGAAACTCTTAAAAAAATATTACTAGCTACTTTTTTTTAACACAACATTTTTTTAACACAACAGCTCCATTTATATTAAATACTTCTCCATGAAACTCTTAAAAAAAATATTACTACTTTTTTTTAACTACATTGGATAAGTTGAGAAGGCTTATTTTTGTTACTACTCGACTCGATATTTTGATAGGATCATTTATTTAAACTTGAATTTGAATCAAACAAAACTCGATAATGTATGAAACAAGATTGAATCAACTCAATTATTAATGCAATATATTAATTTTAATATTATGTGTGATTAAATTGTAGAATAAAATAAGTATAACACTTAATTTAAGATATATTTTATAATATATATTTAAAAATAAATATAGGTAAGAGTATAGTGATAAAAATAAATTGTTGAGGATATAAAAAAGCTATATTAAAGTACACACAATTACAATTTTCCTCTTAATGGCCCATTGGCTTTTTTTTTTATCTGAAGGAATTGAAAATAGTACTAAGGGGTTTACAACACTCGTACCCTACTCAACCAATTGAATTGGACTCCTTTGGTGGCCCACTGGCATTTACATCTTAATGTTATATTTCTTTTTTGACTGAAAAGAAGTGATTAATGTAAATGATCAAGAATAAGAAAAATAAAAAGAAAAAAAGAAGCAAAATTACTTATGAAAATTTATGAGTTTAATAGGTTTATATTGTCGTGTAAAATTTTTTATACTTAACTAATTAAAAATACTATTAGTATATAACTTTCAAAAATAGTTATTATAAAAACTAATAAAATTACCAATTACTATTATATATGACAAATTGTGTTTGAATGACAACATAAAAAAAAAAACCTTACATTGTTAATTTATGTTTACTTAATTTGATCCAAGAAAATAAAAGTTTTAATATTTTTATCCTTGCGTGTAATACATTTTTGAAGTATTGAATGTTAAATTGTTTATGTTAGATTTATATTGTGTCAAAAAATGTTAGATTTATATTATCACGGAAATACAAAATATTTGAGAATCTATACGTCAAAGCAATCATTTGAAAACCAAAGATCTTCATGTAATCGCGTTTTTTTTCTTCTTTTTTTTAATTCTCATAGAATTCCAAGTATTCAATTTTATTTTTTTTGAGAGGAAGTATACAAATTATTATTTAACATAATATGGGGAAATGACGGTAAACCTGTGTCCCTTAGTTTGACCTAAATTTTATTCAATAACATGCCTGCCCTTTACAATATTAAAAGAACAATAAATATTTAATTTTTACATAACATTTCTTCTTATTTTTCTTCATGAATAATGCATGGCTATTGGTTTGGTTAATTAGCTGAACATGCTTGTATTAATTTATATTTTTATTCAAGCAATGGACTACTTTCGAAAAAGTTAGCTGGCCTCAGCTCAAATCCACCATGAACTGCCGGCATTGCTGCAAAATCTTCTTGATAAGGAACGTGATGGATCCCAATTGTATGCCATAGCACTATGTCTGTATTTTCAATCTCTCTATTCCTGTATGAACCATGATCCACTTGGTCAAATTAGAATTTGATAATGTAGTTTGATCAATTAGTAGTCTTTTTTTTTTTAAAAAAAAAAGCTATATTAAAGTACACACAATTAATTTTCCTCTTCAAAGAAATTAAAGTTTAATATATGGTTTATAGAAGTGAAAAGAATGAAAACAGACAATATGAGTATATAGATAATATTGTATTTTCAATATAAACAATCTTTCTAATTTCTTTTTATCTCTTAACTAGCATTTTTTTTTTACAAAGATAACAATAGAGTTTGAACTTAAAATTCTATATAAGCTATCTAAGCCCAGTACCATTAGGTCAACTCTAGTAGATTCTTAACTAACATTTTCATGAATACTATCTATAGTTTTTATTTTTAACTTAATATTAAAAATGATGTAAAAATATTTTTTTATTATAACTATTCTACAATTTTTATATATTTAAATTTAAGTAAATATGAATATTTAAAACTAAAAAATTGTGACCAATCGAGAAGTTTATATATATATATATATATATATATATATATAGAAATATATATAGAAGTTTAAATCAAAACAAATATAAATTTCGAACAACATTTCACTAATGATAGTATTTGGTTGGGGAAACAAAATAAAAAGAAAATAAAACACGGATATTAATGATTTTTTTCCTACCTAATAAGAGAAAAAAAGTTGATTTTTAAAAATAATTTTTTTCCAACTCTTCTTTTAATTCAAATTTCAAAATTTTTTCTCCTTTCTTGTTTTTCGTTCACCCAACTAAAGTTACCCTAAAAATATCAATTTTTTTTTTTTTTGCATTTAAGAGTTAAGTCTAGGATAAAGCTTTTTTATTTTTTTTTCAGTTACCTCTGGCTCCAAACGGCTAAGCCATCATCTCCACGGCTCCTATCAGCATAGAACCCTCCAGCCCATCTCTCTGACCGGTTATAGGGAGTGACCCACAACTGATACTTTGTGTAAGATGCTCTTCTTTGAGGGTAATCATCATCAGACAGAAGAGAAGTAATTGGCTGTGCACTGATCAGCCGGTAACCCACTTCATTCCCTAGCTTTGTCCTTTTGTTGGGGTTGACTATTAACAGCTCAGCTGGCTCCAAGCCGAGCCGAATTCTACCATCGGCTTCCCTCTTTGCAATTTCTCTAACTAATGTCCAGTAACTCTTCCTTGGTGTTCCAAACCCCGTTGTTCTTGCCCTTTGCAACTTAGCATTGATGAAGGAGTTGCTATTATCATCAATGTCAAGGTCAAGATAGTAGGTTATGTGGTGATCATGATAGTTGGCTATAGTGTTTTCTGCCACCAATGTTCCAAACACCCTTTCTTCTATCTGACTTTTCTGTGTATAGGGTACTGCTTTCATCTCCATTATACCTGTGAGATCCACCTGTGCATATAATACAATAAACTAATTTAGGATATGTGCCCTTTTGTTTGACTTGAACTTAATGCATTTTATTTTAACTTATCATCTTGTTATCGTAAAAAATATATATAGTCATGTTCTTTTGTAATTGAATAGTATCAATTTTATAACAGATCAATCAGATTAGGACCAAAACAATATAACTTCTGTTTAAAGAGAACAACTATGATATTGGTTATAATATTCACCACGAGGCATGAAAGCATGAGTAATGCTAATTTTTCAAATGGGTTAGATGATTTAATAAAAAGATATTGTAAGATTGACTAATCCACAATCACACCAAAATTGACCATGTCATGAATCTACTCTGAAAAGTTGGTAGAAAAATCTTACCCCAACTTTTATACTGCCACTTCTTACGAATTCCCAATCAAGAACATAATCATAGTTACCCACAGTAGCAACCATTCTGACCACCAAAGTGATTTCAGGTTCTCCATTCCTTATCTGCAAAAAAACAAAGTGTGCTCATAACAAAACAGCAGAGATTACAAATAATTTCAACCAAAAATGCTCTGATAAAGTATAACACCTTACCAAGTTTTGGGGGTTGTTGATTTCCATGTGCCTCCAAGCCACATTGCCAGAATTCCTCTCAAAAATGCAAATAGCCCTGGGAATATGTTGCACCTCTCCATTAGGCCCTGCCATGTAGCCATCCATATACACTGCATTGCTCGGGCAATCAACCCTCGGTTGCAAGGTATCAGCTGCACGTCCAAAGCCAAATTCCCCAGCATCCATGAAAGTCCTGAAATACCAATCCTCTGTAGGATCCATGTAAGGAACAAATGTCTCAGACACATGACCCCTATATAGCACTCTTCTGTATTTTTGTCTTTTAGCATCAAATATAGAAGCAGTTGATATGATCATTCCTGCCCGAGCATTGAACCCAACATGGAAAACCCAATTAGCCCACTTGACCTCATGACCCTTGATGGTGAACCCAATATCTGACACATTACATGAAGCAAATGTTTTGGGCCTGCTGTTGCTGCTTGAAGATTGAAAATCTGTACCTTCAGCTTTAGGCAAAGGGGCAATGTACCTGTCATTGTACTTAGTAATCTGCATTGAATCAACATCAACTAGCACTGTGATTCCCTCAATAGGCCTTGCCCACACATTAACTGATCCTCCCCTATAAAAGCATGACACTTTGAGGGTTCTCCTTGTGATTTGTTCTCCAAACCAACCTATGGTAAATGGTACACAAGAAATTTCAGACAAATTCAAGCCCCTTTTGGCTATTGATGATTTGAATTTGGAGTATGTAAGAGGCAATTTGCTGGCTTGAAAAAGCTCATTGAATGTGAAAGGAGGGTATCCATGACCGGTGTAGATTTTATCCGATACAATGGACCTTTTGGTTAAGTCCACTACAAGCTCGTGTGTCTCACCCTTGGCTCGAACAACTACCTTGGCTTGGCGAGGAATAATAGGCTTGTCTTTTGTAGTTGAAGATAGCCACTCTAGGACAAGTTTTTTGTCCGGTTCTTCTACATCCACAAAATGATAGGTAAGGTTTGGAATAGCACCAAGGTAAGACCCTTGAACTATGTCCCTTGTTTTGTTGATTTCAGCAGGGGAGAGAGGGTCTAAAGGGTGAGCCAAACTATTAATGGAGTTGAATCTCAGAAAAAGGGATAGAATGAGACATTGAACAATCATGGGAACTGCTTTATAAAATCTGATCATGTTTTCCACTGCACTGTTGGCGTTGTGGTATACAGTATGATACGACTTCCATGTTGTATTTATAGTACCAAATTTTATGTCACATGGAAACGTTGAATTTTGAAGTATATCCTATTTTATTCATGCCAAAATTTTAAAATATTAAGAATTTTTTTTTCTTGAAAAATCGTATGGTTCATGTATTGAAGAGTTATACGTTATATGTGATTTCATGAGTGTCAATATGGTAAAAAGGATATGTTAAAAGAGTCTCTTTGTTGGCATTTCTCTTACATTCAAAATAAAAAAATTCAGTAAAGTTCCTTAATGAAGTCATCAGGCTTAGCTCAGATAATTGAGCCGGACAAGATTTAAGTTGAGGTTATTGATTTAATTTGCATCGTTAAAGAAAAAAGACTTCAGTTTAAAGCAGAGAACAGCAGTTTGATTTTCAACAATACCTGTATATATATTCTTTCCTTGCGTTCACAGCAAGAATAATTGATTAATTTGATTGCTTTACTTCTACAGTGAAACAAAATAGTATGTGATCATTTGCGTGCTTATCTTTGACGACATATGTTGTTCTCTCTGAATGAACCACGTGAAGTTTGAGTTTTAACTTTTAAGGATGATTAATAACTCTTTTGATTTCATCTTCTCGTTTTCCTCTAATGCATTTTGTTTTATAAGGTTACTATCGATCTTTGGAGTTTGGACAAGAAGTTATCATTATTGTATATTTACTTGCTCTTTTATTTTATTTTCAGCTTTTTTTTCTCTCTTTTTTTTATTTTTTATTACATCATTTATCACTTTTTCTCTTTTTTATTTATTTATTTATTTTTCTTTATCTCTCTTTTCCTTAGACTCATACATCCAAAAAAATTAGAGACGTCTTCACCATTTTCTTGGACAAAATTGCAAATATTATAGGGTTAATTAAGTTTTTAGTCCCTAAATTTTTTTAAAATTCGGTTTTTAGTCCCTAAACTTTAGTCTGACTGGTCAATGTCTCTAAACTTTTTAAAATTTTGACTTTTAGTCCCTGAACAAAATTTTGACCGGTCAAAGTTCTTAAACTTTTTTAAAATTTGGTTTTTAGTCCCTAAACTTGTTAAAAATTCAGTTTTTAGTCTCTGAATTAATGAGATTTCAGGGACTAAAAATCGAATTTTTAAAAAATTTAGAGACTTTGACCTGTCAAACTAAAATTTATGGACTAAAAATTGAATTTTTAAAAAGTTTAAGGACATTGACCAACCAAACTAAAATTTAGGACATAAGAATTAATTTTTAAAAAAATTTAAAGACTAAAAACTTAATTAATCCAATATTATATACATTTTAGAGGGGAGGGATGGGGACCCGTCACGTCAATTACATCCGGTGCTTGAGCTAGTAGCTTCATTGCTTTAAAATTGACTTAATAATTTGGAACATTGTATATAATATTTTAATCCCCATATCATTCATAGAATTTTTAGTTGAATTGATATCTTACTGACTCTATTTATTTAAGAGTAAATATTTAATTGACTTTACAAAGATATAACACACTTCAAGTTGTTTCTTTGAAAATTTTAAAATAAATTATATTATATATACAATATATATCTATAATATTTTTTTTCTACATCTCTCTGTCACGTTACTTGTTTTATCACTTACTTCTCTCTCTTTTTTATTCCTATCTCTCTCTTCTTTTATATAAATTATTATACAAAATTAAATCAAAACACAACTTGTTTTAAAATTAATCTAGTCCTTCGCAGATAATTTAATGATCTTATATATCTATCTATTTCACACCCTGAGAGAAAATATTGATGTTTTACAATTCTTATAAGATTAATTAATTATTTTGAATATATTTAGATGACCAATTTACGTTTTTAATTTTTATTTAATTCAATACAAGAAATCTAACCTAAATCGAATAAAAAATTTGAATAGAAATTCCCGCAAAAATTCTCTGTACATCATTATCAAACCAAAGTGGCTAGTAGAATTCTGACATACGGTTACCGGTGGATATCACATCTGAGTTGTAGTCAAGCCGGCTAGACAAACCTAACTTGAAAGTTGAAACTTTGACTTCCAGCTTGCCAAAGATTATCAATAAGAAGTTAAGCTTACTTTTATTTTCTATTTTTAGTTTTTAATTATAAAATTATTATGTTATTTTTATTTTATTTTCTATTTTATAAAATTTATATAAAAAATACTGAAAATAATTTTTTTCTTTTCTATTTTCTGTACAAATTTTAAAAAATAAAAAATAAAATAAAAATAAGATGACAGTTTTATAATTAAAAATTAAAAACAAAAAATAAAATTATAAGTAAACGCTGCCTAATTATTCTAAAACTATTTCTTTCTCGTTTCTCTAACAAGACAAGAAGAAAGGTCACGAAAAAGTTAGCTGAAAAAAGGACTTTAATTCTGTCCATTCAATGAATAATGATGATATGTTTTTTTATTAAATGTAGTTTTAAATTGCGTTACTCAATACTATCTAGTAATTAATTTGTTATGAAGCCACCGTTATTTTATAATGGTGGAGACCATAAAGAGTTCCAAGAAATGAGTAACAAAGAATTAAGAAACAAGTTGACATATATATGAATTTGAGTAAAATCCTTTTTATTATGTTGTTCATAGTTGATTTATATTATCAGATATGTTTTCCATTAGTGTTTCTTTAAAGCAAGACATACTAAAATAAACACATAATATAATGTAGACCATATTCAAAGATAATCAAGAGCAATTTGTACGTTTGACATCGTTTTATACATACACAACACTGGAGGATTGACCTTAAAGCAAATGAAGGAGTAAAATGACCAAATCAAACAAAAAGAAAGAGTAACAATGAACAACAACTTGATGTTTTTGTTTGGACATGGTAAATATGTTTTTGGTCAAGCTACGGTAAAATAATAATGTAACACTAGGCGAGTTTACGTCATTACGTGTCTTAGGCAAGCCCAACCCAAATCTTCATGATACCATTCTAATGGGTTGGGCCTTACGAAACATTAGATTAGGCGATGCTAATTTTCACGTAGTTTGGATCGAAATCACACAATCTTAAGAGTTAAGTATATTATTTATAAAAAAGATTATATTGTCTTACATTTGCAATATATATATATATATATATATATATATATATTATTTTATGCATATTTGGATAATTTTTATAACTTTTTTGTTTATTTCTCCATCATATTCTTTATCTGAGTCTTTGATTTGTTAATTGTAAAAGAAATTGTAGAAAAGCAATATACAAATAGAATAGTGGCAGTAGCACTAGGGAAGCAGAGGCAGAGTTTTGTCCACATTGATGCAGAATCTCGGGCTAAACTACAAATCCCAGATTAGGGAGATGTGAAAGCTGAAACACTTGTGGGCAAAAACACCCCAATTTGCTAACATCATCTCACTTCGAGTAACAGAAACCTTGATACCTAAACGACACATGCTATCGGACAACCAACTCCAATCCCCAATATAGGACACCGTATCTATTCATTTTTCTTCCACTTCTCCCTTATCACATCCCATTTCCCAACGCATAGTTACGAAGAAGCTCCCCATGACTATTTTATTAATCGCTTTTAAAGTAGAATCATAGTATTATTTTTATAAGTTATAACACATTTTCCTGATAAATCATACGATCCTTTTTCAAAATAATTTGGCGAGAAAGTAGAAACCAAAACGTAGAAGCAGATGCCCATTATGATGAGCATGTGAGCTCTGTGCAGCAAGCAACGAACATAGTGCCGCTCCGTCAAGTCGAAGCAGAAAGGTCCAAACTCACGAGCTCACACTCACACCAGATAAGACCCCATCACCTGCACCACCTCCCCTAGCTACCTAGGTCGTAGTAGCCCTTCCCGGCCCCAAACATCTGATGCATGCATTAAATGGTGCATGAAGAACCTGTTTCTGCAATGCATCATTTGGTTTTGGTCCATCACTCGTCACTCATCATATGGTGGAACTTGAAGCTGTAAGCTAGTAGTAGTACCTCACTCCAAGCGAGTTTTGACTTCTCACTCAGACAACCAAACCCGACACATATTCCTACCAATTCTCATCGTACAACCCAACTCAACACATTATTATTATTGCATACCGCCAACAAAATACAAAGCACTACCGTACACTATCAAAGTTTTCAATCTCCCTGCTTCCTCCTTTTCTTAATTATAAAACCAACAAAGTCCAACCAGAGTTTGTACAAAAAAGATTCCATTCAAATTCAATACATCCACAAATCCTATTATTAAAATTAAAACAAATTACAAAGATCAACCTTGTCTTTTCATTTTCAACGCTTTCCCATCCTTGTTCTACTTGTCTTCGTTCCATTACTATTGCTATTTCCCACCAATGTAATGTGTATGTATGTGCACTTTCAGTGTTCGCCGTTTCGACCACGCTACCTTCTTCCCAAGCATTTACCAATTACCATTGCCTCTTCCAAACCCCAAAACGGATCTCCAAAAATAAACATACTGCACGCTGTTTCATACCCCGCCTTGCACGTCGTCGTTTTTTTAATTCATCTCTCTTAACTCTAAATTCTAACCTAGTTACTTGGAGTGTTGACATTAATTCAATGCGACTAACCAACCGCACGAGGGAACTTGAAAATT
Organism: Pueraria montana var. lobata; assembly: GCA_026413185.1. Taxonomy (NCBI): domain Eukaryota; kingdom Viridiplantae; phylum Streptophyta; class Magnoliopsida; order Fabales; family Fabaceae; genus Pueraria; species Pueraria montana. The sequence goes on along the minus strand of CM048647.1, from coordinate 87,615,213 downwards.
GAAATTGAGGATCAAAAAACGAATTAATGTCTACAGTCTAGTTAATAGGAGTAATAATAATAATACATATTCAAATATACTACTATGTACCGAGCAAGAAGGAAGAAAAAATGGCAGTGGTAAGTAACTGGAGGCGTTGATTGCGGTGTAGTAGTATTTAGATTAACACTATTTTGGAATTAAAATATTAGAAACGCTGAGAAACGGAAACATGACGTCTTCTGATGTGAGGGGAAACAATGGAGATGAGGCCACCGAGTGGGGGCCGCATCTTTGACCTATACACCATTTCGTCGTACGGTCTTCGGTAGAACTTCACATACGGCAAGAACGATTCCCGGCACCTCTCTCCCCTGGTGCCGACGTGGCTCTCTCGCCGGAAGAACGTCGCCGGCGACTGCAGGAACGAGGTCCGCGGCGGCGCCGTCACGCGCTGCGGCAGCGGGGTCGAGGGGAAGAGGCCCTTCCTGGTGGCCGGCGGGCCGCGGGGGGTCCTCGCGACGGGCGACGCGAACGAGAGCGAGCGCGCGTTCAGCGGCGAGATGAGTGCGGGCGAGGGACTCGTGGGTCCCACCTTCGATGCTGACGTGTCGGTCAGGCTCAGGTACCATGGCTTCAACGAGTCCAGGTGGTGAGATACGGTGAAGGAGAACCGCGACGAGGAGCACGAGCCTATCTTCGCCGTTGATTTCACGCTCGCGCTATCGAATCGGAGGGACGAGGCTCGCGGGTACGCTGCGAAGTCGTTAAAGTCCAACGATTCTTCGAAATCCAACGATGACACCACCGTCGTCCACGCTGATAATTCCACGAACGGCCGAACACCCTGCAGTCCAGTGCACCCACAATCAGCACAACACACACGATAATTGCTATTCTATTTTAATTTAATTATTACAATTGGATGGGTACAAACAAATAAGTCGTATACGTCTTTTTCAATACTTGCCAAAGTAATATATAGTGTTCCCTCGTACCCTATGAATCTAACCGAGACAAATAATATAGGTTTTTATTTTTCAATTTCAATAGCTATATGCTGTATGGTTACATTTGAATTTATGATAATAATTTGAACAGTAACGGGAAAGGGGGTACTTTTTGTGCATGGGGTACATGTTATATGGACTTGGTTTGGATATGGTATGGCATGGTTGTGAGTGGACCACCCAAAAATCAGGGGAAGTGGTCCAGTTAATTGGTGGTGGTCAAACAAAGTAGAACATGCATGATCTGATGATATGATGATATGCCAGAAAGGGTGAATTATATACCCAACAACACACACGGCAGAACGAGACCAAATTAAAATGTGGTGGAACAGTGTTGGAGTTTAACTGGCACTTGCTAACCAGTACATGGTAGACTACCAAAATTAGGTACGTAAGGGATTTTGAATTGTGGTTACCTTCCACAAGTAAGCGAAAAGCGAAGGAGGGTCTATGACAAAGGCTTTGCATAGCCTTCCTGGGTAGTACTCGCCCACAATTTTCAGTGCTGGTAGCAATAGGTTCATGAAAGCAGATGCTGATCTGTAAAAGCCTGCAACAAGGAACTAATTAATTACTCCATATTTCCCAAATGTGATGAATCTTGAAATTATAGCTCAGGGTTAAATTGTTTAATTGGGGTAATTGAGTTTAACAATGTGATGATAATTTATAAAATTGTCTGGGGTGAGTAAAAAAGGTAAAGGGGTACTGGCAAAAGCTAAAAAGGAGAATCATGGGTTGTTCCTCTGATGCTTTGTGCTGCTGCAATAGCATAATTTAAGGAAGCATTAAAGATTGAAATGGACCAATTCGGGTAGAGAATATCAATAATGACTCCAATTCCCAATAATACCCTTTCTAACATGGCCATTAATTGGAGCCTAGACTCTGAGACACCTCAGGGGCACTCCGGACACTTTCTGTGTGCCCCCTCAGGCCCTGCCGGTGATCCCAACAGAGTTCCATATTATCCCTCCCTGCCCTCTCATTTATTGTTCTGATCCCTCAATCTTTTCTGTTTCTTTCTGATTTCGTTCACCCCCTTTTACTTGTTTTGTTTGTTTATCAATAATTGTTTCAAAATGGCATTATGGAAATTTGAGTAATGCAGGCATGTGCACTTACTTGCGTCGAAAAGAATCACGAATTGTTCTACGTTTTTTGGCATGGTCGAAATGCCCACCTCCAGTGTAAAGGCCAGCAAACGAGTGAACCTTCAGTATTAAAAAATAATGAATAAATAAATATAGCAAAAACGAAATTGTGCAAGAGTCAAAAATTTGTTCTGTAGTGTTTGTAACTTACATTTTCTGGGAATGCAACTTTTGATAGTCTTGCTTCAAACGAAAAATCTGATACCACCCCAATTCAAATCACAAATTTTATTTTAAGTGACGAAAAAAATAATATTAAAAATAAGGCTCAAACCCAAAGTCAGAGAAACGAAGAGAAGGATAATGAAATTACCATAACAGGTCTGGATTCGTCATCATGACCAGCCACATAGGCCAATCCATCAGCCAGTTCAGCTGAGAAATCATCTGCTATCAAGTGATCTGTTTTCAAAAACCCCATCAATGAAAAAATCAGTACTTAACATTACATGGTTTCAATAAAAATAAGAAAACAAAAAATTTAATAAAATACAAGTACTAGTAGTACTCATTGTTTAGTGTTATTTGGGGGTATGGACAGGTAAAGAAGAAGAAAAAAAAAAAAAAAAAGAGTGGCCTAATGATTACGTAGTGGGGTGCGTTTCACTTTAACGTTTGTTTGGTTCAAAGGGAAGGGAAAAGCAAGATTCTTTGGCGAGAGAAAACAAAAAGAGAAGTCGGCTTGTTTTCACAACGGGAAAAACTTTTGCAAGAAAAAGGAACTAAGGGGGATGAAGTGGAGAAGGAGAAGAACAAAGAAGAAAGAAAGAAGAACTTGTGGAATATACCAGTGATAACACTCTCTCTCCAAGCAAGACAAGCCTTGAGTTGCTTCGCAGCTTTTTTCACATTATCCCCTTTTGCTTTCAGAAACAGTTTCACACAAGCATAGTTGCAAAACTTCTCCTACACACAACAACAAAATTAACCACAATTTAAGTTATCCTCCAAAATAGTGACTTTGAACACTTAAGCAACAAAACCTGTGACTGTGAGTGACTACTCAAACAACAGAAAGTAGAGAGGGAAATTATAAATAAAAAAAAAACCTGTTTTACAGTGAGAGGGGTTTGTTTTCTGAGAAGCTCAAGAACAGCTTCAACTTTGGCTGTCTCCTTGTGATCTTTCAGCTCTGTTTTCTTCCCCATTTCGAGAAACACAAACTTAGAAACGTGATGCGTTTGCAATAATTACCAAATCTCCAAGAAGGTAGCTAGCTAGAGCGTAGAGAACACAACACAACAGAACGACTATTATTCCAAACTTCTGCTTCACGCAACCATTAATATATAGCAAAGGGCAGGGTTCATGTCGCTGATCTCAGAGGAAAGAGAGAGAGAGAGAACGTTGGTTGAATTGAATGTAATGTGATGGAGGAACTTGGAGGCTTTATTTATAGCGAAACGACGGCAAATAACGCCGTTACGCACCAAGGGTGGGAAAAACATTAAACACTTACATGAGAGAGGCTTTTTGAAAACGTCAACAACACTTGTTTTGTTACCCTTGAGAGTCCACAGTGGTTTTTTTTTTTTTTTCGTCAATGTCCCAAAATGGGTCCCCACAAAACACCGCAATGATGCCCCCGACAAGGACTCGTAACGGAAAACGCCGACTTTGCGTTCATAAACTAGTTTCAATTTTGCTAAGTGTAGAGTTTCCTTTTGGTCTTTTAATTTTTGTTTGCGAAGGATGTGCCGAAAAGTTCCAAGTGTAATTACACACATGAAAAAAAAGGAAATAAAGAAGTGTCTAGTGGAGAGAAAGGTAAAATTGGAAGTTCAGATGAAATGATTTTGGACGAGATACGAGACAAATAAATTATAGAGTTTAAAAACTGATAGTAAGTTGTTATACCATTAAGTGAGAGATCATTAACAGAAATCAAGTATACGACTTCTAAGTTTGTGTAATGCGATATGTTACCAATTGACCCAATTTTCTTATAGTATTGTTTGGTCTTTTGAATTATTTTTTTTAAGACTACTATTTTCTTTTTACCGTTCCTTACCCTTTACAATTTAATAGAAAAAGAGCTTAATATGTATATTTTATGTATTTTACTATTAAAAAAATGTGTACGAGCAAAATAATACAAAAACTATGTAAATGACATTACTATAGAATAAAGGAATGATAAGTGTTTTTTATTGAAAGTTAATTAAATTGCATACAGCAGATGTACATAAATATATATACGTGAGAGAAGGAAAACAGAAAGATAAAATGATGGTTACAAATGATTTTGAATTTTGAAATAAAATCCTAACTAATTGATCACGCCAACACGCCCCCGCAAGATGGTGGTGGATGAGGCAACACCAATCTTGGACATGAGCCACTTGTGCCTGGTGGAGCTAAGTGGTTTGGTGAGCAGATCTGCAAGCTGATGACTGGAGGGAACATGAGACACAGTGAGTTCTTTCTTGGCAACCAAGTCACGTACAAAGTGGTAGTCAATGGACAGGTGCTTCATGCGAGAATGGAACACCGGATTGGCACACAGATATGTGGCTCCAATGTTATCAGAGTAGATGAGTGGCTTGCCAACAAGAGGGAGTCGAAGTTCCTTAAATAGTTCCCGTAACCAAAGAATTTCAGCCGTGGTGGACCCAATGGTGCGGTATTCTGCCTCTGTGGATGATTTGGCAACTGTTTTCTGTTTCTTGCAGGACCAAGAAATAGCATTGGGGCCTAGGTAAATGATGTAGGCTGCAGTGGACTTCATGTCGGAAGAGTCTCCACCCCAATCTGAGTCACAAAATGCCCGTAAATGAAGGTCGGAGGAGCGTCTTAGGTGAAGACCATAATCTAATGTACCCTTGAGATATCGTAAGAGACGTTTGGCAGCCTGCATATGAGCCGTATTTGGGGCATGCATGTATTGTGATAGTTTGGAGACAGAGTATGCAACATCAGGTCGTGTTAAGGATAGATATTGAAACGAGCCGACGAGTTGACGGTACTCTTGTGCATCGCAGGAAGGAGTGTCACCACAAGCTGCAAGGTCACCCAAAGTGGACATAGGTGTTGAGACTGGTTTAGCATCCTGCATATTGGATTTCTGGAGTATGTCGCGGATGTAATGATGTTGTGTGAGGAAAAGGCCATCCGCGGTGGGAATTATCTCAATGCCAAGGAAGTGGTTGGGTGAGCCGAGGTCCTTGAGAGAGAATTTGGCTGCAAGTGAGGACTTGAACAAGTTCAGAAACTTCGAATCATTGCCTGTTAGTAGGAGATCATCAACATAAACAAGGAAGTAGGCCACAACTGAGTCGCGATTGTAAATGAACAATGATGTGTCAGATTTGGAGTTTGTGAAGCCAACACTCAGAAGAAACTGTTTGAGAGCATGAAACCAAGCCCGAGGGGCCTGTTTGAGGCCATAGAGCGCCTTGTGAAGCTTGCAGACATGATTCGGGAACTGTGAATGGATGAAGCCAGGTGGTTGAGACATGTATATGTTCTCTTCGATGGTACCATGAAGAAACGCATTGTTTACATCCATTTGGCTTAAGGACCAGTGGTGTGAGAGAGCAATACACAGAATTAGCTTGATCGTTTGTGGTTTGACTACTGGACTGAATGTATCAGTGTAGTCAATTCCAGGACGTTGGTGGAAGCCTTTGGCCACAAGACGTGCTTTGTAGCGAGCAATAGAGCCATCTGTGTTGCGCTTGATTCGGTATACCCATTTGTTGCCAATGACATTGAAGTGTTTTTGTTTTGGAACCAGGGTCCAGGTTCCATTCGCCATGAGTGCTGTGAATTCCTCAGACATAGCAGCTTTCCATTCTGGGACTTTGAGAGCCTGAGTGAGGCAAGTGGGCTCAACTGGTTCTGGAATGGGAAATTTAGATGCTGCATGAATTTGTTTAGGTTTAAAAATCCCATTTTTTGGAGCGTGTGACCATGGGGTGATGGGAAGAATGCGGTTGCGGTTCTTCTGCAAGGGAAGTATTAGAAGAGGATGCGTGCAAGTTGCAATCTTGAGGATTAAGGCTGTTGGAATTGGATGGCACTGTGATTTGGAGAGTTGAGTTTGGAGATTTTGTGGGATTGGATGACGCTGGAACTTCAAAATTCGAATTTGGAGAATTGGTTAGAATGTTGGTGGGTGACGCTAAGGATAAGGGAGTGATATTTGAATTTGGATAGGTGCAGGAATTGGTTGGTAAATTTCGGTTAGGAGATTGAGTGATTATAGGAGAGGTAATGTTTGAATTTGAAATGGCATCCGAGGAGATTGGCTCGGTGTGAGATGAGGAGAGAGAGATTGGTTCGGTTGCATGTGGATTTTGCTGGAATTGTGGATCGGTGGCACATGGTTTGCGGGATAGTGATATTTGTTGCGGGATAATATGTGCAGGCTGGAATTCCGGATCAGTGGCACATGGTTTGCGGGATATTGATAGTTGTTGCGGAATAATATGGGCAGTGGATAAGGTTTGCGGAAAAATAGGAGAAGTAAGTGGCACATGGTTGGTGGGACTTGCGGGTAAGGACGTGGTTGTGTTAATGGAGTAGGGGAAGATAGTTTCGACAAATTGAACATGACGTGAGGTATATGTCTTTTGTGATGATGGGTGGAAGCAAAGATAGGCACTCTGTGTATTGCTATATCCAATAAAGACACAGGGTTGGGATTTGGACTGAAGTTTGTTGGTGTTATATGGGGCGAGCCATGGAAAACAAAGGCAGCCAAAGACACGTAATTTTGAGTAGTTTGGGGGACTTTTAAATAAAATTTCAAAGGGAGATTGCATTTTGAGGACAGGTGTGGGCATGCGGTTTATTAGGTAGGCAGCTGTTTGTAAGGCATGAGACCAAAATGATAGTGGTAGTGATGCATGGTGAAGAAGGGTACGTGCAGTTTCAACTAGGTGACGATGTTTTCGTTCGGATAGGCCATTATGTTGGGGAGTATATGGAGGAGTGGTTAAGTGAGATATGCCATGTTTTTGAAGAAAGGGTCGAAGTTTGACAAACTCGCCGCCATTATCACTATATAGTGTTTTAATTTTGGTTTCAAATTGATTTTCAACTAATGATTTAAAGGTGGGAAAAATTGAGGAGACATCAGATTTTAGCTTAATTGGATATAGCCATACATATTTGGAGAAATACTATGGACTGAGTGAAGTTTTGGATGGGTTGGAGAAGATTGCAACTTGTACACCTGATCTTCAGTCTTTCCTCGCAGAAGAACCACTCCCGTTTTCAGGCTCTTTACCTCAAAATGCCAAGGGAAAAATTCAACAGACACGGAGTTAGTTTTGCAAAGTTGAGAAACTGAGATGAGATTTTGAGTAACAGAGGGAACATGTAAGATATTAGAAAGGCGAAGAGGAATGGTAGTGGTGGCCAATTCAGATGAGCCATGATGTTTAATGAAGAGACCCTTACCATTGGCAACGTGAAGTTGATCCTGGCCAGTGTAATCATTGGCAATGGATAGACGACTGATATCATTGGTCACATGGTGGGACGCTCCAGAGTCAAGAAGCCAGGAAGTGTCAGAATGATCCTCATGATGAGCAAGATTGGCCTGATGGCGAGGATGGTCAGCTGGAAAACCATGTAGGCGGTAACACGTTTTGGCAGTGTGACCCTTGCGGTCACAGTATTGGCAAACAGGAATTGGGCGCTTAGAGCCTTGGCTATTGTCGCCAGAGGAAGAACTGTTGCGATTAGATGAGTTGTGATAGGAAGACTGATAACGTTTGCCGCGGTTTGAGCCCTGAGAGCGAGCTGTATAATTGGCAGTGGCCGGAAACGATTGCTGCTGACGTTCATCACGTTGCATGACTATTTCAAAGTCCACTAATTTGTCGAAAAGTTCGTCAAACAGTAGAGGGGTATCTCTGGTGCGAATTGAGGCTGTGAATTCGCGAAAGGACGGTCCAAGGCCATTGAGGGCAGCAATAACAAGGTCAAGATCATCAACAGGGTGGCCAATAAGACCAAGTTCATCCGCTATCACTCGGATTGAACGTAGATAATCACTAACACTGGAGGTGCCTTTAGTGATTGATGACAGTCGTTCCTTCAAGGACATGACACGGGTGCGAGACTTATTCGCATATTGTTTGTTTAATCGCGTCCATGCTGCAGCAGAGGAATTGGCAGAGGTCATGACAATTTGGGCATCAGGACCGCAGGACCCAAGAAGGGCAAGGAACACATAGTGATCCTGGCGGTTCCAGTGAGTGCAGGCAGGGTTAACAGAGGCTGCATCCCCTTCACCAATGGTTGCGGGGGGACAAGGGATATCGCCGGTTACATAACCATAGAGGTCATGGGCTTTCAGAAGATGGGTGATTTGGGTGTGCCAAGTGTGGTGATTGTTGGGGCCAAGTTTGATGGGAAGAGTAGAAGCAGTGGTGAGTTCTACAAGGGAAGAGGCCATGTTTAGGATCGAGGAATTGCTGTAAAGCTGAAGGCTAGGCTGATACCATATAGAATAAAGGAATGATAAGTGTTTTTTATTGAAAGTTAATTAAATTGCATACAGCAGATGTACATAAATATATATACGTGAGAGAAGGAAAACAGAAAGATAAAATGATGGTTACAAATGATTTTGAATTTTGAAATAAAATCCTAACTAATTGATCACGCCAACAATTACAATTCTTTTAAAGTGTATTTTATTTTATTACATACAAATACAAATAAAGTATACTTAGAATATTGATTAAAAGTATAAAAGTAAAAAAATATTTATTATGTTAATACATTAAATTATTATTTTTACTTTCCGCAATATTTTTGGTCAACGGTTGAAAAATCATTCATAAAATATGAAATAGGCAACAATTTTCACATTATGGATAATAATTGTTAAGTTATTCCTAAAGTATAGAATATGCAACCGTTTTTTTTAATTATTAATAATTTTATTGTCAATGATTATAAAAATATTCTTAAAATATATAATAAATAATATTTTATAAACTATATATCAGATAATGATTATTGAATATGTTGAATTAGGAAAAGAAATTTTATATTTTTATATACAAAGGATAAGCAGCATTGTGTAAAACTAATTAATAAGCAACGATTTTCATTTATTATCTTTTATTATACAATAATAGATAAAAAAAATCGTTATTTATTTATCATAGTGGACACAATATGTTGTTAAAAAAATTAAAAAAGGTACTTAGATCTGGCCAGATAGGCTAACTAAGCATAGCAAGCGTTCACGTATTTCAGGCTCAACACTTGAGGGGTTGTGAATCATCTGACCATATAGGTCAACTGAGCATAGTCTTTCAGGCTAAGAGCTTGAGAGCCTATAGATCGTCCGATCAGGTAGGTCGATCGAGAATAGTGGATCAACCATAGTGGGACAGTTAGCCTTTAATATTGGGTCTCAGACCTTTGGCCCAAGGATATTACATAAATAAGGGTGACCCACTTTTGTCATCCTAGGTTCACACAAACTTTAAGATTTCATGAAGGTCTCTTAAGTCTTTGGTTTTAGGGCCTCCAAAATCTAGATGTGAACAGTACTATTGCCTGATAATTATCATAAAAAAAGGGAAAAATCATTCTTATAGATCAAATTTATTAAGTTCTAAAAAATTTTACACTACTATTTAACATAATTTTTAAAATCCAATTACTCTTAATAAACCCATGTTTGATCACTACAATAAATTGTCGAAATAGCAATGGCCAATATACCATTATCAACGGCCAAGTGTGTGTTTGGTTTATTGGCAGCACGTACTCCAAGTCAATTGAACAGAAAAGTATGTGAGAGCAAGCTTTATAATGAATGTCTGTTTGGGGTCATTGAATGGAAATTCAAACACATTACAAGTTATCGGTAAATTCGACACTTAAGCATAATATTTTTTAAATTTTTTTTAAAGGTAAGCAACAATTAGGTCATTGTTGGTAATTTTTTAAATGAAAGCAACGGCTAGCCTGTCGCTAATAATTTTTAATGGTAAGCAATGACCTAGTTGTCACTGATAACCTTAGCACCAAAACAAAAATAAAATCTCCCTCTATGCCCTGCGTCTTTAGCCCATATTTTTCTCCCTTTTACAATTTCAAAAATTGAGAGTAAGTGACGATTAAGTCATCAAATAAAAACCTTTTTAATTAGATATGACCTAAACAACAGTTTTTAGGAATAACTTAACAATTATTATCCATAATAAAATTACTATGAAATAGGAAACACTATTCGTAATTCAAGAGATAATATTTTCTATCAAAGAATGTGACTTACTATTATATTGTTCATAGTCCAATAAACACATTCACTTTAATGAAAAATGAGTAAATGTCTCATTAATAAACTTTGCAATAAATTAAGAGTATAGAAAATTAGCAATTAATATATTTAAAAATGAGTTTATGTTTTTTATAATTAGGAAAAAAAAATATTTCCATTTATTTTTAATTAATAAAGGACTAGGGATAGTATTGTAGTAAAAAATTAGTTCTGTTAACTATCACTGTAACGTACCACCTTATAACAAATTAATGCACTTCAATCCAAACATATAGTTACAAGAAAATGTTCTATCAACAAAGTAAACTACTCCTACTGCTTAATTTATCTTTGTTAATAAATGACAGTATATTTTTTCAATAACATGAATTGGTACCATTTTCGTCTGTCTTTTTTATCGTGTTCCTTGGACCGTGGTTGGGGTTATGAAATTATTATTATAGCACAGGCAGATGCATATATTCCTTTACTCATGTAGCAGCGGCAAACTGGCATTGAATTTTCATAGTGACAGTTCAATAATGATGTGCGAGACTGAGACCGGAAGTGTGCTGCGTGCAGTGCAGGTAGGAAGGGGAAAGGCTGCAGTGATGGATTAGGCTGAATAGGAGTGGGACTGTGCGGGAGATAGAGTAATTACACGAACAAGTACATGATCATTTTTTTCGGAAAATGGGATCATAAGTAATAAGTGTAACTGAGTATGAGGCCAAAACAATACCCGGGCACGTGAACGGATATTGCGGGATAAGTAGACGTATGATTAGCATGTAGTATATGTTACAGTTACAGAGAGAAGAGTGGATGATTTTGTTTGTAGTAACTCATTACTCATTGAAATAATGCACCTACAATGATGTTTCTGTTTTCCCTTATCTAACCTATCAGCTATAGGTATGTAGCCTCCTTGTGATTTTGTGAACTGTGGCTGCCTTGGTTGGTTCCTTTTCGTGTGTTGTGTGGAATAATGAAAGAGTAGTAGTTGTAGTAGTAGTAGTGTATAGTGTTGTTCCTTGCTTAGAAGTGGAAAACGGTGAATCCCACTTTTTCTGGTCTCAGATTGTTCTTATTGCATGGGGGGTTAAAGGGAATATTCATTTACTATCACCACTCTCTTTTTAGATTTGATGGGAGATTCTTCTCTTCTTTTAACTTCTTCGTACTACGTTGGTAACTCTTTTCTCCCACTTTTTTTTCTTCTCTCTGCATGCACTCAATTCTGGATGCTTGTATGAATCATTTGGATATATGCTACATATGTCCATTGTTTCTTCAATGATTATTCTCGAATATTATAAGAATCTAAGTTTGTTTCCTTCAATTCGTTACTGATTGATGCATCATGCAAGCATCAGCAATGGACTATACAACATCAAATCAGGATTTTACTAGTTTCTTCTACTATATATATAAAAAAAATTCCAGCCCTCGTGATTTATTTAATTTACACTACCATGCACATATGTTTTATATATTTAAATCAATTCTCTTTTGATTGGTATATCAATTTGCACTTTCAAACAAGATCATGATAAGCTACTTTTTTAAAACCCTAATATATTTTCGTCATGATTTGAATTTTGAAGCAGTTGTGTAATAATTAACAAATTTTGTATGCTCATATGATAATCAAAGATATGGAGTTATTTGCTTCTCCTTAGACCTTATGAATGGCACTCGTCGTAGGTATTTAAATTTACTTTTCGCATCATGAGTGACAATGAACCACGAACAAGGGAATTCGTACATATGGATGCAAAATAATGCATGGAATAAGTAGCTAGGCACAGTAAATCACTCGTCCTCATGCATTCCTTATATTATATTTATTGAACACGCACTGTGCTTGGACGACAAATGCTTGTGAAAACAGTGTTGGCAGACTCGCACGGACAAAATTTGTTCAACACAAAAATAACTTTGTTCCATAAGTCAAAACCTTGATACTTGTTCTTCCATGTTATTTAAAAAAAGACACTTACATAGTAAATGATACACTAAATAAGTCCCATGCTCATAGAAGTTCAAGCTCCGTTGTCCTTACGGCGGTGACCCACCAAAGAGAAAAAAAAAATAAGAGAGAGAAATGGATGCCCAGGACATTCTCTACACGTCAAAATTTTTAAAATGCATACTTACTATTACTAAATCCTTTTTTCTCTATTTTAAATAAGCGGGTTTTTAATTTATGAATTTTTTATGTACCTATCAACCTTTGCATTCTTTAATTAATTGCATGTCTAGAAGTACGTAGCCCAATTTCGAAAGCCAAAGTCAATATATATTGAAATAGATTACAGAAATAAAAAAAGGGATTAAAGAAAACCAATAAAAGCATATACTCGTCTGTTAACTGAAACAAAACAGTGCGTCTTGTGGGGTTAAGGGAAAGTAATTAACCAAGCTAAAGCGCTATTTAGGCTGCTAAGTTGGGCTTTCCAAGATCAAGTTGTAAGCTTTATCGTTTTAGTTAAATTAATATTCATAAAGGTGGAATTTAGTGTGACATATGTTTCACTTGTCCTCATTCAAATATTACAGAGATTCTGTTCTCTCTCTTTCTTTTTTCAACTTTCTTTTTATTTAAAAAATAAGCCATAACAAATAACAAACTGATACTTGGATTCTAGAAGTAAACTAATATTTGAAGTTTTGGCTTAGGATAATTTTATTTTAATATAATATAAGTTTGGGGTCAGGTTGGCTTAGTTGAGCTAACTGGTGACTCTTTGGGAAGAGATATTATACGTATGATTCTCTACTAGTTGCTTGAAATAAATCTCTCCCACGTGGCCAAGGTTTACTAAAGTGGCTTCTCTTGTTCTCAAACCCACCTACCCGTGTAAGAAAAATCTTTTGTTCACTTTCTCTAATTTCAAAATTTGAAACACCACCCTCTCTCCCTCCCTGTTGCCCTTGTGAACATAATGACCGATGCATATTGCACAGCGCACACACCACTTTTTTTTTATAACTAAAACCACATCATGATTGAATCATTACCCCCTTTAAATTCAAAGTGCACATTCCTTTTATCTCTCTCTCTCTCTCTCTCTCTCTCTAAACAGTAGTCTTCACTGTGTGGAAGATTAGAGAGACAGCGATTTTGCTAAAATAATAGAAGCGACTATGTAATTTGACTAGAATTTGAGTGAGTGGGGCATGGGCACTGGGTGTCTGCTTTTATGGCCTGAAACGTACAGAACTTATGAGGGTTCACATTACCTCATAGGACTATATGGATATGTAAAAGGATTCATTCTGGGACACAGCAATACCACATTCATAAATGACATGTTCCCCACCTATTGCAAAGCAATTATGCCACCCAGAAATATTATAAACATAAAAATAAAATTTTAAAAACATAATTATAAATTGAACAATAATTAATAGGAATTTGTCTGTGTGTTAATTATTATGCTAATAATTAACATGTTAAGTTTTTAAAACTATTATTTAAAATAAAATTAATAACTCATCATGTTACCAATTTATATAATTGTGTTAGTAGTTTTACAAATTTTTTGGTAAATAAAATTTGAAGAGGAAGGAATATATGATACCTAAGTTGAAGGCAAGAAAATCTTTCAGAAAACAAGTAAGGGTTTGAGCATGTAAGATGTAGGACCGTATGATCATGATCTATTCCATCAATTCTCCTTGGGGTTTAGTAGCTTTTACAAAATGATATTAAATTATAATTAAACAAGCATGTCAAAAAATGCAATTGTTTGCATAATAAAATAATGAAAAATTATAATCTTACCATCTAATTATAATTAATTTAACCTTATTTTTTACATACAAACTAATTCTTTTACTTCAGACAAATATATAAAAAAAAACTGAAAAAAAGTACTTAATTATACTAATGCTGGTGCTGATGTGTATATGAGTGTATCGTTTTTTTATTTTTTTTGAGCTCATGTATGAGTGTATCGTTATTAACCAGAATAAGAACTAATTAACCAAAGTCGACCTAAAGGACAAGAAGTGAGTGGAGATATATATGACAGCTCATTAGAGATTTAAAAAGATCGATAATAATTCAAATTAAATTTTGAAGGAAAACTAATGATCTTTGTATACTTGGTTTTAATTTACAACTGCTAGTACTTATGCCAGTTTGCTCCTTTTTTCTTTTCTCCATGCTAATTATAAGGAAAGTCGCCATTTAAAAAACTATAACTTTTTAATATAATTTTGTTACAATAATTTTTTAATATTTGTAGCAATATATATATAATATTAATTATGAGAATTTAAAAAGGTTATATTTCAGCTTACAAGTTTTAAGAAAATACATTAACTTTAAACCCGTGTAATAAATTATAAAATACAACAAATTTAAGTGTATTTGAATAATTTAAAATAACGAATTAATCAATCTTATATTTTTCTTTAATATTTATTCTTTCTAATCCATCCCTAGCCACAAGGTTATTTCCAGTTAAATATGAACTTCTTCTACGTTATTATATTAGTATTATTTTATTGTTTACAAAATATCTTTCTCCATTTTGAGCACATTGTAAACAAACATATATTATATAGACTCCAATTAAAGAATTTTTTTTCCTTTTATGTAAGTGGCCGGTACTCAATTTAGCAGTTTTTTTCTTAAAAAAAATAAATGGAGAGGCAAGTACATAGGTCAAAGGGGGAATAAATAACTTAGTGTTAATAAATATTGAGCTAGCTAGTGTTAGTAATCGTTAGCCTCATAAGGTACTATATAAAAAAAAGCACTTGCCTAGTAAAAACCTTAAATACGGATACATGGATTGATTGTCAGCTCAAAAAGAAAGTTTAAGCTTTAAAGTTTAAGCCCAGAGTATTAACCGTAAAGGCACCGAATAATTAATCAAACGGTAACTACATTATTATCAAAACTTAAAAGGTTCACCACGTCTAGTCAAACTTTTCTGATCTTAAAGAATTCAACCAGTTATTTCCTTCCATTTTGAACCCAAACCACCATATCCATTGAGATATTTTCTTTCCCAAAAATAAAAAAACATTTGACTAATTTAACTATGTTGGCCTGTTAATCTTTATGAAACTAGCTGTAAATTAAGGGGAAAAACAAGATACACTAAAAAAAAGTAGGAAGATATGGGCTGATATCGTTGCATAAAGTGAAACAGTGGATTATGACGTGGACATTGAAACTTTGGTGGGGCATGTAACGGATGAGCTGAAGTTGACATCAAAATTCTTTTTTTAAATTTTGAGTTTTTTTTTTTTTTTTTTAATTTGTGAACATATTCTCATGCGTGGTTCTTAACCAACCGTTGCAAAAGCGAAAAAAAAAGAAAGGGGTAAGGTAATTAGTATTGAGAACCCACCAATAGCACTTGCAGGACTGAACCTTTTAATGATTTTAATTTAGTGGTAATGTAGTTGGAGCAGGCCATTATTTTGTCCTCAGAGCTCAATTGATGATACACTGTGAATAACTGTTGAAACACTTGATGCATCAACGCAGGGAGAAGTCGATTCTCTGCGAAGGTGATCGATCCGGATCCATGCCTTTTTCTACTGCATCTGCAAATTATCTGCAACTTGGACCCGCTTTGGACATCAATGTTTAATTTTATCTCTCATTTGCTTTTCTTTAATTATTACTAATTTCAAATGTAGTTAAATTTTCATGTTGATGCAAAAGCTAATTAATCAGATTCAGGTCTGGAAAAAAAAATTATAACATGTGATTGGGTCATATACTACTTTATATTGGTCGTATACTTAACTCGATGCTGCATAGTATTAATTTTTAAAGGGACAATTATATATTTATACTAATTTTCTTAGAATTAACGGTAATTATAGTTAAATTATTCTGTTTGATTTAAAAGTTATACTTATCTCCCTTAATCCTTTTTTGTTTTAATTATTATTTTTAAATGAGTTTAATTTGAATATACTTTCAATGTAGGGTTTTTACACTGTTAGATAATTAAATAAGAAAAATATGTATATATAGATTTTTAATCAAGTAGGATTAATTAAGGTATAATTATCACTAACATCAGGAGAGGTTAGTATAATTATTCCTATTTTAAAACATAACAATTTTTAAATTATTTATAAATTGTAAAGCATTTTAGTTTAAATGAATGTCGTTTGTGAAATATGATAATATTTTTGTACGTTTTGATTTTGTTTCAAAATATATATCGTAAACCATCCCTCTCTACCGAAATGACCTTACCTAAATACTAAAGACTTGTAAAATCCAACAACCAAATGTTAATATTCACTTGCTTCTTGGCAAAACACATTCAAAGACTAAGTCTATTTTCATAGAATTTGGGTAGAAAGAAATAAAATAAATAGAAAATTATAAGATGTAAGCAAATAAAAGAGGAAGGAATGAAATTTTGTGTGTGGAGCCCACTTAAAGAGAACTTCTCTTTCTAAATGATGAGAATTTTGTACACACAATTTGTTAACAATTTTACCTTTTTGCATTGCACAACTCTCATCGTAGATATACTTTTTGGTTGAAATCAACCTTCCATGCTCGTGAAGAAGTTTCTGAATGTCTACCTGTAAATATTTTTTTTACTCTTTTTTGAATGAAAAATAATATAGAATTATTCTAACTAATATATAAAATATATTACATATTTTAAATGTTATTAAAACTATGTTATAAAAATATAATATAATAAAAAAAAAAATTCATATGTAAAATAATAATAAACAGTAAAAAACATTAAATTATATTTAAAACTAATAAACAAATAGTAATTAAATGAATAATAATGAATAAAGAAAGAAAAAAACACTTCATAGAATGTAAGGATAAAAATGTCTTTATATATTAGTTTTCTTTGTTTTATTTTTTCACTCAAACAAATAAACGGGATTGTTTTATTTCTTTCTTATTTTTATATATCTAAACAATAAATATTTTCTATTTTATTTTTTCTCTTATTTTTTTTATCTTTATTTTTGTCTTCCATCCGGACAAAACATAAGTGGATTCCACAACATTTGTATTACCTCTTTACTTTTATGTGGTCTTTATCCATTCCTGTTTGTATGATTTATGCAATGAATCATATATGAACATACTAATATAGTTAAAGACTCCTGGGCTAAACCTTAGGTTGAGAGGATTCCTAACTAACCTTATTATGCTCAGCCATAGCATAAGCGTTCGTTTGGTTAAAGAGAAAGATAACAGAAAGGAAATATGAGAAAGGATATCACGTTTTTCAAAAATCCTTCTTCCCTTTGGTAGACATGAAAGCAATGAAGAAGGAAAGAAAAAAATGCTGGGCCCACATGAAATCAAAATCTTCCTAAATCGGACAGAAAGAGAAGGGAGAAGGAGCTGCATATATTACGAGACATTAATTGTGCATTCAGCCTTCATAATCTTTCATTATCTTGCAGAATTTAATATTTTAATAATAAAATTATAAAATAAATATGATTTATCAAGTAAAAAGTGTATTATTCATTTTTCTTTCTTTCCATTTTCTTTCATTCTAAACAATCAAAAAATCATCTCACTTTCTTTTCCTTTCTCTTCTTTTCATTTCCTTTCATTCCACTTTCTTTCCTTCCATTTTCTTTCTTAAACCAAATAAACTCTAAATGAGGAAAGTCAAGGAGAAAGATATTATCTTGTCTTAATTATATTATCAACAAGGTTTACTATCACGACAAACTAGGACGAGAAGGCACCACTATAGTTACAAGGAGTTGTACCTAAAACTCTAGTGCAAGTATAGTATATGTCATTGACTTTTTTTTATGGGAAAAGGTTAGGATTTTATTTTCTTATTTAGTTTATAGTTAAAATTGATAAAGAAAAAATATTAGTGAATTTCACTTAAAAAAAATTTCATTCTCAAGTGGCTAGAAAATTAGGGTAAATATTTTTTTTAAAAAAAAAAAAGACAAATGTGTCTTTAATTTAATTTTTTTAGAATCATTTTTTAGACCTTAAATATATCTCTTATTCATATATGCAAACGAGTGAATTTTGATTTTAGTCTCTGTAAAAAAAAATTCTTCATTTTTCATTTGTATCTAAAGTTTGATATAACTATTTTTGGTCCAGGTAAAATGAGTGAATTTTGATTTTGGTCTTTGTAAGACATTTTTATTTTATTTTCATCCTTCAAAAATTTGAAATCACTATTTTTAGTCCCTAACATTCATTTTTAGGATCTATAAAAAAAATTTAGAGGTGTCACATGCTGACATATTATTGCAAACACTAATGGATATCACCTACGATGATCACTTAACTTTTCAATAAACATATAAACAATTAATGAGTGTCACATGACAACAAGGTCTCAAAACAATGATTTCATATTTTTAGGAATGAAAACCAAGGAAAATCTTTTTCAAAAACCAAAACCAAAATCCATTCATTTTATAGGGATTAAAAATTTAGAATATTTAGTTAAGTTTATGAATATATATTTTTTCTCTTATTTTCTATTCAATAAAAAAACTTCCATTTTCTCTTAAATTAAATAACTAAAAAAATCTCTTCATTTTCTTTCATCCCATTTGTTTTTTTTTTTTAATTATTAAACAAACAAAGAGTTTTTTTTGCTGTATTTTTCCTTTTATCCAATTCTCAATAAGGAAGACCGAATGATGATGGGCTTTCTCATGGAGCGAGGGGCAAAGCGAGTAGAGATAATGTTTTTTCTATTAAAAAAAAAAAAAGTAAGCGGAGGCAAAATTCGTATTTTTTTTTTGTCCTGTAGGTTGCCAAAATTATGCAATATCACACTAACGACTTCTTTTGGACTACAAATATCTCTTATAAGAAATAATCCTGTTTCAAGGTTATTTCCCACAGATAAAAAAAAATCCTATTTTAAGATAGGATTATTATGGACGACAAAATTTTTTCTTTAAATATTTAATACACTTACATACGTATTCAAGATTTGAAGTCATTATCACTCATTAAACGAAAACAATTTTATATCATTTGATCTATGTGTTCAATAATAAATAATTTAATTAAATATTTATGTAACAACTTTTTCTTATATAAAAATTTATGTGATAAATTTGATAATACAATTTATTGAAATATGATAGAAACAACTTATTTTATTAAGTTATACCAAGATGCTTATTGAAATAAATAAGTTAAAAAGAATTTAAGAACTATAACCTATACTTATAAGTTTAAATAAGCTTATCTTCCAAACACTCCCTAAATGCTAATTATTATTAGCTTTAAGCACTTTTGTAAAAAAAAAAAAAAAAAAAAAAAAAACCTAAAGGCACTACCAAATAAATAATGATAGGGTTAAATAAGTTTTTGTCCCTCAGCTATTTCAGATTTGATTTTTAACCCCTCTTAAAACTTTTGCTCATTTTTAATTCATGATGAATTTCAGATGA
Source organism: Pueraria montana var. lobata (assembly GCA_026413185.1). Lineage (NCBI taxonomy): Eukaryota > Viridiplantae > Streptophyta > Magnoliopsida > Fabales > Fabaceae > Pueraria > Pueraria montana. Next base: position 87,595,411 of record CM048647.1, on the reverse strand, counting down.
CTAATTTTAGTCCTTTTAAAAAATTTGTTCATTTTTAGTTTATCATTTATTTTTTATTGCTTAAAATTAGTCCTTGAGAAGGTCTAAAAATAGGCAAAATAAAAGGGCAAAAATTTAACAATTAATTTTGAGTCAAAAAAATAAACTAAAAACTAAAAATGGATAAAAATTTTTTTAGAAGAAGTAAAATTAGTCATCTAAAATTCGATAGGGACTAAAAATGGACAAAATTTTAAAGAGGGACTAAACATCAAAATTTGAAATAGTTAAGAACCAAAAACTTATTTAACCCATACAAATATTACATAAACCTGATATAACAGATCATTTTGATGGAGTATCCTTCTCTCCTCTCTCTATATCTCTATCTTTTCTATTTGATTTTCCTTTCTATTTCTTTCAGCAATCTATCTAAACAGAGTTTATGTTCTTCTACAGCGTTAAATCTGTGTATTGGCCTTTATTCTTATTACATATGAAAAAGAAAGACATACCTTTTTTATTTTTCTGGTTACGCATGAACTTGACAATAAGGTACGCATCTTATTTAGTGGTCCAGAAGACAAATTGCTAAATCCTCGTGATTTAATTTGAGGATTTTGATATCCAATGTACGTGCTTTGAAATGCATGTTTGTAGTGATTTTTTCTGTTTTAGATGGAATGCTTCTTTCTGTGGTGACTTTTTCAATTTTTGTCCAACAACGAGTGTTAGGTGAGAAATGAATAAGTAGAGCATTTATATAAATTTTGGTTTTTCTACTAATATTATAGTAAAGGGATTGTGACATGTTTTAATTTTTTAATTGGTCATGTGTAAGGCATTAAGCCTTGTGACATGTTCTAATTTCTGAATTGAATCCCCCCAACCCCTACTCTGAACTCTTCACAAAAAGGGACTGAGCTAAAGATAAAGGGAGCATGGATCAGAGTGATACTCATATAATTTATCTCTTAGTTATTCATCATCCTAAGGTTTAAGTATTAAATAACAGCTTTCTTATGCATATAAGGAAGCAATTCCATTTTTCAAACTCATTAAAAGTGAAGTAATTTATGGGACTGACATATCAAATATATGAGTCAGCAAGACATTTCTGAAATTTTCACTCTTACAAGGCACCCTAGTGGAACAGGTGGACTGGAGTGAAACAAAGCCTTGTGGGAGACTCTAACAAAGGAGGCATGTACTTGCTTGAAATGCAAGAGGGCTACCTATATGTCAAAATATGAAACCTTCCTAATGTGTTCCTTTTACCACCAAGTTATGTGCTAAATGATGGCAAAAAAATTGAAATAAATCTTCAAGAATAAGCCACTGGGAATGGTGAAATGGGTACTAAGCTATTTTGTGGTGATCATAGTGTGAGAGGCACAGCTGATTGGTGGAGTGGCTTCTTCTTGTGCAAGGGAGAAAAGGTTTGAAAAGGACAATGTACCAGCAACAAATGTTAATTCATGACTGGCCTGTTATGGAATTTAAAACGTACCAAAATATAAAACAATGACCTTGCAAAATCTTCACCCTTGTCTAAGAAAAGCCTAGATGGCTCCTCTTTATCTCTCTTACCCCTCTTGTTATCTCCTCCACTTTACTTCTTCTGCATGAGCCACACCCACTTCTTCACCAAATGGGGTGGCTGCAATCCCTCCTCTCTCCACTGAAGAAGTTCTGGCTCCGCTTGAATTCAACTCAAAAGAAGAGTACGTTCCATGATCATGATGCTGTCCATAGCTGCATACTGCATTCACATTGTTTTCTCTTGAGTGTGCATTATAGTTTTAATCCCACACTGCTTGTGTCCTGTTTTTAACATTGTTTTAAGTACTTTGCACAAAGACTCCATTCTTTAACCAATCAATCCAATACACCAATGTTCTCTTTCACTTCCATTTCCTCCATATTTGCCATTTAATTGTTATTTGAAATCAAGTAAATTAAAAACAATCCAATTTCATGTATTTTATTTCTACTACACTCCCATTTGAGTTCTAGGAAACGTGTTTCTTACACAAACATACTATACTTTTTTTCCCTTGCTGATTTGATTTCTTTCATCTAACTCCCACGTGATTTTTTTTTTCACATTTGTTTCCAACATTTCAGGAAGAGGGATTTACATTCTGTATGAAGATGTCAAGTCTTGCCCCTATGAAGACGTGCAGGTCCTCTGGTCAATACTAGTGGAATCACATTCACCTTCTTTGCCATCCAAAAGATGAAGGCCTTGGGCACAATACAGAATTGAGCAGTGGCTCCTAATAATGTACATAAAAATATATTTATAATGTCCATACTATAGAGTGTTTTATCTTACTTTTACTTTTTTTTTCTTTTTAACTTTTTGTAGCACCAGCAGCATAGAGTGACTCTCAGTTTTTGCTTTTGAAGCACCTACTAAGTTTTTATATAAAAATCCATTTATCTTTATTCTTGAATGCTTTTGGTTTATGCACAAGTTATTAACCATCTATGAAACTTGTCTTGGTGTTATTGGGGAGACTGGGGGTAGGAAAGAATAAATTATAATTTTTTTTTTTTTTTTTTTTTTGTCTTAGTAAGGTTTTTTTAATTTTTATTGTTAAGCCGTCTATTTGAAGCTGTTGAGATGGTAGTTTGTTCCTTTTGTTTCCCTTGTTGAAGTTGACCTGTGAAAGCACGGGCGTAAACTTAGTCAATCTAAAAATGAGTGAGACGATGTTAGGTTACAGAAAATAGGCCCTTTCATTCATTAATATAACAAGCTCAATGTGAAAGTCTTTTATTTTATACTTCTTGACAATAATGTAACACTGACATGCATTTAGTAGCAACCAAACCTTTTGGCATCTAAATAGTTTCTTTAGCAGCTAATTGAGTTGAAATCACTTTCAACAAACTAGAGTAATCTACGGAGAAAAGGCATTCACAAGTTATAACTCGGAAAAAATATTATTCCGAGAAGAAGTACTTTGGAGAATGAATAAGCAACTCAAGTGAAAACTCATTTACCATTAGAGAGTAATTTTAATGGAACCCACTAATTCACGGGTTGCCAAGAGGAGCATTCGGTGCTCTTTCTTTCATGTGGGACTAGATTGATGAAATAATAATATAATAATATAAGTGGAAATGATAATAATATAAGTGGAAGCTTTGCCAAGTTGAATTCAAGCTGGGACAGCAATGCTCTACGAATTTAACATTGCATTTTTCACGGGAATTTAACCTTGCAATGTACGTTTAACATTAAAAAAGGAGTGCATTTACCGTTGGAGCAGGAACGATGCATTTTAACATTACAGAAGAATGCATTTTCAACTGTTAAAAATCCAACTTATAAATAATGCATTTTGATAATATTTTTTTACACAATAATTCTTATAAATTCTCTTCCCTTGTTTTTTTTTTTAAACTTTCTTCTTTGTATTTCCTTTCTTTTTACATGTAAATAAATCCCAATCAATATAATCTCAATTTAATCTGCATTATTTTTAGTACATTTTAATTTTTAAAGATAACTTTTTATTTAATTAAAATATAGTATATATTTATTTGTTATTTAATAATTGACATAGAAATATATTATATTGAAATTAAGATTAATAATAAATATAAAAGAGTGAGATACAATGTGAGATCCAGTCAAAAACTTTGATAAGCTTTTTAATTGGAAGAAAAAATTGATTAAATTACTTAAAATAAGAAAGCTGACATAATATTTCAGAAAAATATAAAATATTATAAAAAATTGTGCTTAATAACTCACTTGAATATTTTTATTGGAGATGCTCTTAGTTCCTATTGTGATAAACAGTTCAGACATATTCACCAAAAAAAAAAAAAAAACACTTCAGACACCCAAAATTTGCTTGACTAGGTACATCTTTTTGGGCCTTGACAACAAAGTACCGGAGTTCCAGACCCAAGACATTGGTTCCTACTGGAGATTGCTATTCTCACCCCTAATTTCTATTCTCACCCCCTAAATTTGAAAAAAAAATGTACAAGGGCAAGTTTACCCTTGTCCCTTCTTCTCCCCACCCCCTCCCTCTTCTCCTCAGCTTCCCACCCCACCCCACTCCCACTTCTCACCCCGTCTCCTTCTCCCTCTCCTCGGCCTCCCTTCCCTTCCCTCTCCTTCTCCCTTTCCTTCTCCCTCTCATCACCTACGGATACCCCTTCCCCCATTTTTTTTCATTTTTATGCAGTACAATAGAATCACGATTCCGTTGTACTATTTTTGAAATAGTACAACAGAATCGTGATTCCGTTGTGATTTTTTTGAAAATCAAACAACACAACGGAATCAAGATTATGTTGTGTAGTACAAAATTTATTTTTATTTTTTTTTATTTTTTTATTTTTTTAAAATAAATTTTTATTTCTTAGTTAAGTTAGTTTAGTTATAAAGTAAATTTTATTTTTTAGTTTATTTAGTTATAATTTTTTATTTATATTTTAGTAAATTTATTATTTTTGTTCTTTAAAGTAAATTTTTATTTAAAGTAATTTATTTTAAGAAAATACTTTTTTTTATTTATAATTTTTTCTTTAAGAATTTTTTTTTCTTTTTTAAAGTAAATTTTTATTTTTTAGTTTAGTTATTAAATTTTGTTTTTTAGTTTATGTAGTTATAATTTTTTATTTTTTATTTTTTAGTAATTTATTATTTTTGTTCTTTAAAGTAAATTTTTATTTAAATTAATTTTTTTAAAAAATACTTATTTTTTACTTAAATTTTTTTTTAAAAAAATTTTAAGTAAATTTTTATTTTTTAGTTTAGTTAGTTTAGTTATAAAGTAAATTTTGTTTTTTAGTTTATTTAGTTATAATTTTTTATTTATTTTTTAGTAAATTTATTATTTTTGTTTTTTAAAGTAAATTTTTATCTAAAGTAATTTTTTTTAAGAAAATACTTATTTTTTATTTATAATTTTTTTTAAAAAAACTTTTTTTTTGTTTATTTAGTTACATATTTTAGTTTATTTTTTGTTTATCCAATTCTAATTATTATTTTAGTTTATTTTTTGCAAATATATTATGGCTCGGACGAAATATGTTTCGTACGATCGCCGACATGATCCCTCCACATTGGAGGAAGATGCTGCTGCAGACGTTGGTCAGCCTGCCCAGCCATCCAGGGCAAATCAACGATGTGTGATAGCATCTACTCGTCGTCGTCGGGCAGATGACGCTTGTGTTGTTGGAGGAGTACAGCAGCATGAGGCAGGCGTGCCGCTACTTGAGCTAGAGCTTCCTCAGCCTGATCCAGAGGTAGCGAAGGAACCACAGTCAGCCGCAGATGTCCCGTTTGCTGAGTGGATCATTGGACCGCCATTTCCTGGTGGTCCTGTAGTTGATACATTGTTGGGGTCCTATAAGGACCACGTCGCTGGACATATATGGATCGGCGAGCCTCGAGAGGAGTTGAAGGTGATAAGCCACAGTGGGAAGTTGATTCCCTACCCTACCCAGCTACAGGTCCGGGCATACGTGGATCAGTCTGGCTTGACGGGCCTTTATCATGCCCGGTATACCACAAATAAAGGCTTCGTCAATGCCTTTATTGAGAGGTGGCATCAAGAGACATGCACCTTCCACCTGTCCGTCGAAGGGATGACCATCACTCTGGATGATGTGTCATGTTTGCTGCAGTTGCCTATTATAGGCTTGCAGATTGCCGGCCCAGTGACCGCGTTCACGAAGACTAACATTCGGATGTTACTGAGGACCATGCTAGGCCTAGTGTCTGACGATGAGGTAGATGCGGCCACGACGGCAGGAGCCAGGGTACGCCTCACATTGCTAAGGGAGCTATATGAGAGGTAAGTACAGTTTGGTTCATATGTGTGGGTCGCACGGGCGTACTTGTTGCACTTGCTCGGCTGTACCATCTTCGCCGACAAGATCTCTACACATGTGAACATTTTCTATCTTTGCTACCTCAGTGATCTCTCCACCTGCGCCTAGTACGCTTGGGGAGTATCTGCACTGGCGTATCTTTACGACCATCTCTCCTTTGCGAGCTTGCATGAGAGCAAGCAGTGTGGAGGTTCTATGACGCTACTAATGGTAAGAAATTATTTATTTGTTGTTTACATATTTGTTTGTGTAATTTTTAGTACAAATGTTAATATAATTTGTTTTCTTTATTTTACATGCATGGGCGTTTGCACATCTGCCATCAGTTGGCAGATGAGAGCATGTTGCTTATGACCCCAGGCTTCCTTTTGCTACTAAATGGAAGACGACGAGGGGTACCGGCAAGGTTTGGGAGACCAAGCGATTGCTGGATATGTTGTAGATGGAGGACGTCGTCTGGTCCCCATATGATGATGGATACAGGACTGTCGCTGAGAGAGCCTTCTTGGAGCAAACATATTATTCTGGTCACATAAGGTGTGGCACAGACATGCGACCCTATCTGCCAGAGAGGGTTTTGAGGCAATTTGGCTACGTACAGGGGATCCCTCCACCATCACCTCCTCGTCCTCCATTTCAGACATTCATTCAGACGTGGGCCGAGTGGGAGCTGCATACAGTGCAGTTGGGCAAACATGTGCCAGACGATGCTCCATGGGCCTACACCTCCAACTACTTGGCGTGGTATTATGAGCATTCACATCCATATGTGATTCCGCCAAAGGAAGGAGAGGCAGCACAGAGCCCAGTACGTATGCCCGACCCCATACCTTAGCCTTAGCCTGGTGACCCTCTGCTAGAGTTTGTAGACGGTGTAGATTACTCGTGCGAGGTAATGTAATGCAAACACTTTATCCATAATTCTTTACATTTTTTTCGATAAATAATTACTAATTTTAATTTTCGTTTATGTAGGATTAGTACCAAATGATGTTTACGATTGCAGAGAGGTTGTTGCATACTAGAGTCATTCCTGAGGGCACGCATGACCATGAGTTGGTGCAACGACTATTGTGCATAGCTTAGGGCGGCTTAGGTGCTAGGTGTAACAACCAAGGACGCAGACAGAGGAGGAGGACCGAGGGCGGTGGCCGCAGAGGTGGTGGCCGCAGAGGCAGTTGATTTATGATGTATTTATTTATATTTGTATCTAAACTTTATTTTATATGTACATTTTATTCTATTTTACAGTTCATGTTTTGAGTTTATTATATTTTTTCTTTATAAACTCTATAAACAACACGTGCGTGCTTGATAGTATAATGAAAGAACGAACAATTTCTCCATTAAAATCATACAACAAACAACAACAACAATGTGCAACATAATAGCACTTCTACACATATTTCATAGAAAATAACAACAACAACAACCAACATAATAAAACTTAAACATAGTTGTATGTTTACTACATAGACTTCTTTTCATTAGAGCTACTTGTCGCCATTGTCTCACGCATAAGAACAATCTGTTCGGCAGATCTGGGTTTACGCATCAGGGCAATGATTTGTTCAGGAGATCGGTCAATTGTTGTATATAACTCAATCAGTCATTTTGAACGAAATTCACAAAAGATGAAAAACATCTTACCCACATCATTGTCGCCTTTAAGCTCCATGTAGTCATACTCAACACAACCATCACCTACATATACAGGTTGACGGTAATAGATGTTAAGTACCATTCTGCTACCTCCGATGGCATCCTTTACTGTTTTTTTCAAAGCAGCAAGCAACATGTCCTCACTTATTCTAATGAGTTTAGGACCATGGGGACATTCAAACTTTACCCCCTCAGAAGTTGAAATCAAGTCACCATCATAATACAAAACAACAAGAGATCCCTCCATCTTTCAACTAATATACCCAATATAAACACACTGCAATGAGCTGCCTTATACCTACAACACTGATGCTTTATACTACAATATTTACTGTTCATCTGTGACTCACTCTGTAATTCAATTATCACATACTCTGCACTTTGTTTAACAAAAGGCAACGACCAAGATTGCACCGACAAAATATAGGGTTTAGATAGCATCAATACTTCAATTATCACATACTTACTGTTTGTTTGTTAGATGGACATTAACAACTTAGTCTTTTTGTTGCAGAAAAAGCAACGATCTATATTAATCTTATAAGATACATCGATCAATGTGCATTATATTGGTATGTTTGTTTCTGCCCAATATTTGAAACCTAAAATTATACATTTCAAAAAACATTACTCAATATTAAAAAAAACCTTAGAAAAAATTAAAATAAATTAAAAAACATGTGCAACAAAATCGTGCTTTCGTTGCATTTTGTTTTCACCACCACACTATACAACGGAATCACGATTTCGTTGTTCATTACACAACTGAATCGTGATTCTGTTGTGTAGTGTGGTGGTAAAAAAAATGCAATGGAATCACGATTCCATTGTACAATGTACACAACGGAATCATGATTCCATGGAAAGGGTAATTTCGGAATAACAAAAAAGTCATCTACATGGATGGTGAAAATAGCAAAATTTGGGGTGAGAATAGCAACTCCCGTTCCTAAGTTAAGCCATAAACCAAGTTGGATTCAGTTTTATACCAACCCAGTCCCCCCAACCCAAAATTAAAAAGAAAAAGTACCGGAGTATTATCTTTTTTTTTTATCATTTAAAAAGTTATTATCTAATTAATTATTTTATATACTCCTTCCATAAATGTCGATTTCTGAATTTCATAAATTTTACACTTCCATGCATACTTGTTATGTAAATAATTCTACCATTACGAAAAGAAAAATATTATTATTATAATATATATCATTTATAATGTACTTCTATATTATAATTTAGAATAAAAATGAGATGTCCATTTTTTAAATTAGACATTTTAAATATTTTTTAGATATGTATTTCATATATTACCTTGCAACTAATAAAAAATACCTCTTTTGATTATTTCAAATTACTTTTTATTTATATATTTGATTATTTTAACTGTTTATCTCTTTTAATTTATCCAATTTTATTTTTATCTCTAAATTAAATTTTAATATTATTTTTTAAAAAAAATTCAGTAGTTAAAAATAATTTTATATTATGATGTAAATTATTTATTACAAATATACTACCAAACACATGAATTAACTGACATAAAATTATTATAATTTAACTAGTGATCTCGAGTTCAAATTCTAATATGCAATTACATTAAATACTTGAAATAAGATTTTACCATTCATAGTGGTCATATCCAGTTTGAGTAAAATTGCTTCCGATAAATTTACTTGTTTTCTCTACCAAAATTATTTATTACAAATTTAATATAAAATATAATTTATATATTTAAAGATGTTTATCTAGTAGTAGAATTTATTAATAATTAATAGCTGTAAGAAAAAAGAAACAATAAAACAATGGGTGAAAGAGTAAAGAAATCCCCAAAGAGGCAGCAGGGCTTGTTTCTGTTGTGATTTTGATTTCTGCTGTGTGAGCGTTGCGTCTGGTAACCTTCATCTCTTTCATTATTTCCTCTTTCTGGGTTTCTGCTACCTTGTTTTTCTGTAACCTGCGCTTTCTCTGTTATTGTTTAATGATAGGGTTGGGTCATATGCTTTTTCTGTAACAGAGATGTGGCATCGACATATAAAGCAGTACGTATACCCAAGATGTGTGGGTAAAAGTAAAAATATTTAACTTCAAGTTGCATGTGGTTTTAAAAGAGCATTATTTATCTGTACAAGAAGCCCATTCATATACTAGCATGTTAATGTTGGAACTAGTGATCCTTTCCTTATTGACAACAAAAATGAAAGAAAAACAATTTCTTGTTGATGTTGAAAATTGCTCCCACTACCCACCTAAGTTCTAATGTCTACCTAAAATCTGAATTATTTATTTTTCTCATCTATTCCCTCCCCATTTGAATTCTTTATTGTGGCTTCATATTTTTTCCATTGTGCTTTTCTTTATTCCTGGAAAACTGTAGTGGGTTCATACTTGATACAGAGGTACAAATCTATTTCTTTTATGTGCATGCAAAAGTAGGACGGGAAATAATTACCCAGTTTATGAACTTGTGGATGATATATCTATAAATTTATGTGATTTTGAATTTGCTGTATCTAGCATTAGAAAACAAGTGTCTCATCGTGATATACACTCAACAACTATTTGCAGTGCACATGAATTTTTGTTGCCTTTGAAGATAGTTAGACCATCTATATTTTGGGGGGAAGGGTCAGGAGCAGTTTCATCCTTTGGACGGCTATTTGGTTTGAATTCTCCTCTCATTGTCTGAAAGCTAAACAAATGTCAGGTTCAAGGTTTCTCTTCAGTAATGGCATCCTTTTATGCACCTCAGATGCCCCTCCAGTCAAAGGCTTTCTTGAAACTCATCCAGGTACTTTAAAAATAAGTAACAATTTAGTAAAATAAGTAAATGAACTCTTGCAAGATTTTGTTATACCTTTCCTTGTTTATTTTAAAACTTATTTAGCTAACTTCTGGTCTAGGTGCTTACACAACATCACGTACTCACAACAATGCTTCGTGGTTGTTATTTTGGGAGAGACACATGAAAAGACTTTCACAATCTATACAAATTCTATCAAATTTGGCACCACAGCTTCTATTTAAATCTAATAATTCTGCAATTTCGTTACCGTCATCAGCAACCTTGCCAATATGGCAACCCACTGTTCAGATGCTTGTTAATGATTCAATATGCAAAGTCTTGCCAATTGCATTAAAAGAGAGGAATGATTCTAAGGAGCTGGCAATTACAACTCTTGTTAGTGGTAATTTGGAGGAAATAAATGCATGTGAGACTGTCAGCGAGGAAAGAATGAGTAAAATTCTTGATGTGCATGTGCATGTTGAGACTTATGTTCCTCCTACATTTGGTATTGGGGGAAATGGTGTACATTTGGCTGTGGTTGGCTTTGGGAGGAATGTTGCAGCTGCAAAATATTCTGATTGGGTAAGGTCAGTATAATTTGAATTGGAAGCATTATTCAACTCTGATATGCCTTTTCCTTAAATCCCATATAAGAAAAATAACAGGATATTAATGATAATGAATAAAGATACAGACACTAAAAAGTATGAATATTTTTTTATCTATTATGGTTTGCTTAAATTGCTTTAATCAGTTGTCTAGACATTAGAGGCATTTTGCGTTGTAGGTTAAGTTCAAGAAGGGACACATCTAGGGATCAATGATGAGAACTTACACAAACAAATAATTAAAGAATGGTTAAGAATTATTTATATAATATTGTCTTGTCTTAGAAATACTCTTTCTGTTATACCTCCAGCAAGCATGTGTTGCCTAATGACTTGGCTTCTCAGATTTGATCTGATTTGATTTTTTTAAGAGACACTAGTGACTTAATTGTTTGATTATAAATTTAATTATATATTAATGCTTGGTTGAAACCAAGCCAAGTTTTTTTTCTAAAAAAACCTTTATTTTTAGTGCCTATAACTCCTGTAATGAATTGAGCATAATCTACTTTTCTTTTAAATTTCATTATTAATATTTATATTTAAGATGCAGTCTCTGACAATGTAAAATTACATATTTATGTTAGTCATTTTCATGCTGCTTGTTGTGCTGATGTTCCTTCAAATTAATAGTTGGAGATTTTGTCTACAATGCAGGATTAGGAAACCTCTGGAAAAGCTCAGGCCTCCCTTAGTGACAGAACTGTTGCTGTCTAATGATGGGGATCAGATCCTTGAAGGTTGTGTGACAAATTTTTTTGTTGTTTGCTGCAAGGTGAGCTTATTTAATCTCTCAATTTAAATTCTAACTCAGCTTACTATATTCATGTTTATCTTATGCTAGAATTCCTTATGTCTTTTTTTTTTACTAGTAGTCATACTTTCGCATCACTCTCAACAATTTGAACCTAAAGCTGTTGTGAAATAATGTGGTTGGATTGATCATAGTTTAATATTCTAATAAGACTTCTTAAATTTGATTTGTTGTAATGCTAAAACTATGCAACAAGCTTGCTTTAAATAGCAGTGATTGTTGACTAGGATGGACTATTCTTTGATTTGGTAGAGATTGACAAGCATACCTATTATATTGAAAACCTCTAAGTTTATCTTCTATCCATTTTGCAGTATGGAATTTTTCAGAATGAATTCCTATTCTTCCTCATATTGATGAATACATAGTACTTGACTACTCGTTGAGTTTCAAGCCTTTATATGTTTGTGTTCTATTTTAAAATTTTATGCTTTCATGATCATTTGATGCTCATTGCACTCTTATGACGGCAAAGGTATCATCATGATTTGAGTTTCTCCTGCTCTTTTGTTGTGTGTGTGCGTGTGTATGTGCATATTGAAACATTTTATGAAATAAGCTTACGTATCATGGATTTTACTTTATACTTTTGCTTGTGGTAGTCAGGCATGTGCAACTTTTAATGTTCATTTTCTATTTCGTTTTAGGATTGGGATTCAAATGATGGGAAGGCCCTGTGTGATTATGGAAATAAATACTCTTTCGAAGTACAAACAGCTCCTATCAGCGATGGTGTTCTTCCAGGAACGATACGCCAACTAGTGCTTGAGTATGATTTGATTATAAATCTAATTTTTTGCCGCTATATTTTCTTTGACCATAAAGAAATTGTGCCCTTGTGTAGAAATTTTATTAGAATTTGTGTTATTTACTATGGTCTATAGTTCGACAATACGCTTGACATTAGTATAAAATTAGGGCTTTATCTTGTATTGCTAACAATAAGACTTAAAGCATCACCTTTCTGTTTTTGTAGTGTTTGAATAGTCTACTTATGAAGTTATGATATATTGCTTTTCTGTTCTCTGCCTAAGCAACCTAACTTATTTTTTCCTTTTTACATTCATATGGAGCTCTTAGCTCTATTATGTCACAGTTATAAACTTAATTCTTAAAGCCAGTTTGGTCAGAGGGGAGCCTTGCTTTCTCTAATATTGGGATTTTGTCTTGGCCACAGAGAAATGTTTGTGGGGTAAAATTAAACTAGGTTATTGTTTTGTCAGGTAGATGTCACGCAGCAAGTGCAAAAGGAATAAAAAGAAATGGGGCCAGTGTCTTATTTTATAGGATAGAGACTACTAAGAAGCACTAACAAGATACTTCTCATGTGATTGAGCAGTGACTTGCATTATGTGCAGGATATGCAGGAGTGAAGGAATTCCATTTCGAGAAGTTGCTCCATCATGGTCAGAACGTGAAATCTGGGAGGAGGCATTCATCACAAGTATTATTATTTTGGCTTTTCAATGCTTTCATTTATTTAGTGTTCAAATGCTTAAGAATAGTATTATATAATAGCTCTTTTAGAAATTTCAGTATCTATTTTGACTGAGTGGCTAATGAAGACGTATGAAAGCTGTAATGCTGTATAACTTCTAAAATTGCTCCTTCCTGGATCTGAATCCACGGGTGATAATTGTTTCCAATACCTTTAAACTGGATCAGACTAGTTGTTGGACTAAAAAATGAACACACTGAATTCTAAATAAACACAAAAATCTGGTTTTTTGGCCAGGTTTGAGCACAAACACAGAGTTTCCCCCTAACAAAGAGCTTCCTTCAAAACACAGGGAATAACAATCTGACACCTTAAGTTCCTTTTACAAGTTTATAACACAACTTATGTATCACTATAACAACTGTCACATCATCACCAACAATATAACTTCCTAACCGAAAATTAATATAAAAATAAATGCCCACTGACTTCCTAATACAGATTTATAACTGCCTAAAACAAATGTTGGCCTATCATATTCTGACATTCACTTGGGACTAATTATCATTGCAGATAGCTTGAGGCTTTTACAACATGTGGATAGTATTCAGGTTCCAACAGAATGGCAATCAGCCCATTCTAAAACGTGGAAGGATATATCATGGGCAAAAAAGCAATTTCAGGTGGTATATTTCTACTGGTGCATCAATTAATTCACTTTTTTCTTTATGATTTTCTCAACTCGAGTAACTGCAGGGTGGACCTGGGATGATCACAACTATTATCCAGGTAATTTTATTTATTACTTTGACATTAATGAAAAAGGGAGAAAAGGAAACAAAAGAAAACACTAATCTTCTACTACACATTTAGAAGCAATAGAAAACTTTGATTCAAAATCAAGCTTTGCTTGCCTTTCCAAGCTCTCTTGTTTCTAGATTATATTCCAATACTGCAATCAGAAAACCAAAATGGCCTTTCTTTTAACCAGGAAAAGATTATGGAGAAAGCAATTCTGGAAGGGTACCCAATAAGTAACATATATGCAAGTTGAAGATCCCACTGAGTTGCTAATATGCTGGGACGAAATGGACAATAATCGACCTTCTAATTCTCCTCTTCTTCAGTTGGCTTATACATTGGCAATTCCATCTTTTCTTAGCTCATCAAATGGATGAAAACAGTGTGATCTCCGGGAAGATGGCCGTTTTCTTGAATCTTTAGTATGAACAACTTCATGAGTAAGCCAGAGACCGAATAGAGAGAATTGGAACAAAAATAGAGAAATCAAGTTCTTATACTGATGTCTAGCACTATTATTTACTTCCTCATACACTACTTTTGTGAACATTAATATCCGCTTATCTCTGTTTATATGCAAAATGACTTCATTATTTTCGTTTATTGAGAAAAAAAAAAAAAGAAGTAAGCAAATGAAACTAAAGCTAATTTCCCATGTACTGGACTGCCATCACATAATCATAGAGCATGTTATTGTGAATATCTAACGGACAAGGGTGCCAAACCAAATACGAATCATTATTCCTTGAGCCATGCATGCATAGCCAAACAATCCGTGCAAGAGTTTACCTCAAAGTATGCTCAAGCTTTACCTCCCTGTCCTTGGATAAATTTTTCCTGGTGTTATTCACAATTCAAGCATTCATGTTATGGTCATTGACTTCCTGCTCCGCCATGTTAATTACCATTTGAGAAATAGAATGACATAAGTTTCCTTATACCATGATTCTACGCTAGTGTAAAACTAGAACTGTTCAACCCACCTCACTCAACCCTTCCTTAACTACTGAATTTCTGGTCCCCCACTGGGTTATTTTCAGTTCCAATTCACATTTAATAATTTTAGGGGGTTTGGGCTAGGGTTTTTGTGGGTCTGGGACAGCTCACTGTTGATGCTAGCCCCTCTAAATGTCATAAATCCATCGTGCCAACCACAAACACTGTGTCGGATCCCCACTGCCGAATGCACACCACCGCCAGTGACAAATCTGAGCACACTGCATGGACCATTTTATTCAATAATTACAAATAACATAACAAATTTCATTAATTTTTGGGATTCTAAGTATATATTTATTTTTATATCCTAACCTTTTTATTGGGTTTCAAGTAGAATCCTGCTCATTTTAATCTAAACTTTTTCGAAATTCGATTTTTAATCCTTAAATAAAAGTTTGGTTCCTCAACTTTTTTCCATTAAGGTTTTTAGTTCTGAACAAAAGTTTGACATCCCTAAACTTTTAAAAAAATTGATTTTTAGTTCTTGAAACCTCACTAAATAAATTAAAATAATGGGATTCAAATTTTTATTCAGAGACTTTTAAAAAAGTTTAGGAACTAAAAATTCACTTTTCAAAAAGTTTAGAAACCTTAACCGATCAAACTTTTGTGAGACTAAAAATCTTAACAGAAAAAAGTTGAGAGCTTGATCAGTCAAATTTTTTGTCCAAAAAAAAACCAAATTTTAAAATACTTTAGAAACTAAAAACTTAATTAACCCATAAAATATAACTTCACATTATGTAAACTACGTGTCTCCTTCGTTTGTATTTATCAGTAAAATAAAACATGTACAAGTCAAATAAAATGTAGAAATTCTGGGAATTAAGGTATTTTTGGTTTGTTTTTGTCTTTTTTCTCAACATAAATGTTTTAGATCATAACTACAAAAATATTTTCTGTTTACAAAGATGTTACCTAATTATCACTTTGTTTTCTTTTTCCCAAAGTTTGTATAGGAAACAACAAAAATAGAAAATAAAAAAAAAATTGTTTTCACTATTTCTTATACAAATTTTTAAAAGTAAGAAACAAAATAAAAATAAAGTGTCATTTTTTGTTATTAAAAGTAAAAATAGAAAATAAATACAAAAAACATATTTTCTTGAACAAACGATCCGTTATTTTTTCTTTTTCCTCAGAACTTTTTGAAGACACAGCATAAAATAAAAAACAATGTAAAGATTACTAGTTGTGTTCCACTTCCTAGCTAAGCAAAAGAAATTCAAGTTAAGTCAACGAAAATATGGCAGCATGACAAAAGAAATTTGGCCGCTAGCAGATGAGCCAGGTTTCAAGTTCTTCAGAAAAAAGAAAAAGTAAAAAAAAAAAAAATGAAAATGTCACATGCAAATATGGCAACAGTATTGAATTTTGTCTTTAAGCCGATCGACAAAATCAGATTGCGATTATTATATGGAAAATAAATATGAACTGTGCTATTTGAAGAAATCGATATCGATATAAATTGTGATTTTATTCTTTTGGTTTTATCTCTTGTTGTGGACACAGTGGCATATGGAGAAACCGTATTGGATCACTCTGTATTCTGTAACATAATCCAAGTGCAAAGATTAGTGTGTATAGAGACAAATTTAACTGATGGATTAGATGCCTTTATTATAATAATACTTTTTCTTAAATTACACACATTTCGTTGTCTTTTGTTCTAACCTTTAGAGATGTAAATCTTCTATGATAAATGAATCGCCTCATACAACTGATTTGGAAGAAAGGACAACACTAGAATTTTTTTTTTTTTTTAAAAAAAAAAGTGTTGGTTCCATAAGATCAGATTAGAGAACTTTGTATGAGGATTATTTGTCCCATTACTGAACTAACGGATACTAACTCTACATGCAGCTATGCTCTTAGAAATAAATAAATAAACCTGTTTATGTTAAAGTCATGTTAAGTACTCATTTCTTAACATTTTACCCCATTTTTAAAGTGTAACAAACAAATCTTTAGAGCTAAAACATTTACAGCATAAAGGAAAGAGGAAGAGGCACAGTCTTGTTTAGTTGAGAGGCAAACAGTGTAAACAACTTTGAGTTTTCTATATATAAAAATTATAGTATTGAGAGAGTTTAACAGACCAAATGGCATACTGGATTAAGTAAGCTTGAATTTTCACAAAGAACAAACGAGCTTAAAAAACAAAAACGAAGAGATAGTGATTATTAATTTGGTATCGCTAGTGTATATTCTATTGTTTTCATATATATATATATATATAAAGTACAATTCAACAGTTTATTTACATATTTATTTGGTTTAGAGTTTGGTAGAGTTGATTTGATATAATTATTTTGAAATTATTGAATGTAATTGAAACGTGTGTCTAAATTAATCTAAATCATATTTCATATTCGAACGTGCATTTTAATTGATTTTATAACTTTAAAAGAAACAAAAAGTGCATGTTAAGGTGAAGTTTATTTGATAAATTATTTTCTAGGTTTTATTGCATAATAATAAAAATACTTTATAGTAAGTTTTTACTTTTTAATCCCAACAAAATACAGAAAAGGGCATACACAAATGCATGCTTGTTAGTTGTGACAAACAAACGTTGGAATTGGAAGTTGTAGTAAGCTGGTATATGTCTTAAGGCAGCATATGACCCTTTTGCCTTATCTGGCACCGGCCTCTACAATCTACACGATGGTCGGCTCTAAAGCCTGTGTTGGGGGCAGTAGGCATGGCAAGTGCATAATAGCCTTGCTTAAAGTACTTGAAATCCTTTAGGCCACTTTAGTTTAGTGGGTATCGTGATGTAAGCTTATCAGCGGGGATTTGGGGGGGGGGGGGGGGGGGGGGGGGGGGGGGCGGGGATTTTTTTTTTACTTTAATTATTTAAATCTAACTTTTATAAATATTTATTAGTTTTAAATGTAAAATTAAAATTGATTTTTATTTCAAATGATCATATAAAAAGAAAATACATGTATTTATAACTCATACTAATTTATACAAAAAAAAAATCTTGTACTAATTTTTTTGTCAATTTTTTAAAGACTTTTTAGTCTCATAAGCACAATAACAATCGAATAGGACTCACAATAATAATTTCACAATCAAAAACAGAAATAAACTCATCAAATATAATAATAACTAAAAGTCATCAAATTTTATCACAATTATATATAATATATATAAATATGTTTATAATATAATATTCATAGTTAAATATATAGACAAATAAATGAGACTTGTAATAGTACACAAAACATAGTTAGCCTAAGTAATAATAATTGATGAAAAATCATAAAAATATCATTTTTATCATATCTATTAATTAGTATATATATCTCTTTGGGTTAGATTATAATTAGTGACAACATATATTATTAAAAAGATTAATGATAACATATATTATTAGTTTTTATTAATTAGTACATATTATTTTATTTATTTATTTACTGAAAGTAGTATATATATAATTAATCAATATATTATTATTTGCATGCATGAAAGAAGTAATAAGAAGAAAAAAAGAAATAGACTTTTCTATAAGCTAAAATTAGCTTATACATACATAAGTTAATTTGTAAAAAGTCTTACATCTTTTAGAAAAACTATATGAGAAAACTTCTACAAATTAGTTTATACATAAGCTAATTTTAGTTTATAGAGAAATTCATTTTAAGTTTTTCTTCTTGTTTTCTTATCATAAAAGTCATTCTCCTGAGTGCAGTGAAGTGGGCTTATAGAAGAAACAAAGAATTAAATTTCTTCAAATTTTATAATTGCAAATGTAAGTGTCTTAATTTGAAAAACAATAGGTAAAATTATAAAATTATTCCAAATTCATACCGGTGCCAAATTTGATAAATGATACTTTTAACATTTTTTTTTATATAAAAGTTAACTTCTATTGCATTGAAAGTTCTTAGTTTCTTACTCCTTATGGTATTTTATATAAAAAAAATAAACAAAAAAAGACTAATTTATCAACGTCAATGAAAGTAGGTAAGTTAGTTCATTTTAATTAATAATATTATAAATTTAAATTTTATTTTAAAATATCCATAAAATTAAATGATTTAAGTAGTGATTATATTTAATGTTACTATAGAAATTCAGGAGGTATTTTTTCATATGAGAAATAAGTGAGTGTCTCATTAATAAATTTTATAATAAATTAAGGATATAAAAAATTAGTAATTAATATATATGAAAGTGAGTCTATTTTTTCTTTATTCAAAGGAAGGAGTTCTATATTTTTTATTTATAATTATGACTAAAAAAATATATTCTTTTATTTTTTTATACTACAAACCTACAAAATATTATACAATTTATAAACTAAATTATTCTTTCTTGCTCCACTTTATTATGAAATATAATATATTATTCAAAATATAAGTAGTTTTCTACTATTAAACAATGTCTATAAATATATATAAATTATATAAAATATGATATATATGATGACTTAATTACCAAATTGGTCACAAATTATATTAAATACTTCAATTTGATCCCCAAATTTTAAAACATGTCAATTTGGTCCCTAATTTTTTTAAAATGCATCGATTTGGTCATTTTCTTTCAATTGGAGTTGGTGCCGTTAATAATTTGGAACCAAATTGATGTCGTTAAAGGTTAAATTATCCCAATAAGCAAGAAGACTAGACAAACCTTGCCAATTTGGTCCCAAATTATTAATTGCGTCAATTCCAATTGGACGAAAAATGACCAAATTGATGCATTTTTAAAAATTTGGGAACCAAATTGAAGCGTTTTAAAATTTGCAGACCAAATTGAAGTATTTAAAATAATTTGGGGACCAATTTGGTAATTAAGCCTATATATGATCATTAAGATAATATTACATAATTCAATTGTTGAAATGATAAAATTAACTTTTGTAAAATGTTATTAAGTGCATTATTTTACTAAATTTGTCATCTTTTTTGAGAAACACTGGTATTCTTTGGTCAAGAATCACTTACAGGTGTTCTTTCATTCAAATGTTTCTTTGAGGACATCCGATAAAATTGGAACCAATTTTTTTTTTATCAATAGGTCATGTCCCTACAAAAAAATATTCAATAAGAGCGTTTTATCTTAAAAACAATAGTTATTAATCAACAAATCGTTAGTTCGAGTCGTGCTGAACTCGTTTCCCTTAAACAAGGGTTCAAGTGGCCAGTCAGGTTCCCGGATGGAGATTAGTTATCGACAAAGACCAATAACATCGTAACAATAATTATTAAATTTTGTTTTGGAAAATAGAAATACACTACTCTTAAAAAAAATCTTGGAAAAGAATACAAATTAAATTTGATAACTAAATTATACAAAAAAAAACAAAAGAAAAAATTGAGGTTCAAAACCAATTCTCATTAAATGTATTAAGTTTGCAAAATTTTGATATTTTCTCGCTTCACATCATTTTAACATATAATATATTAATCAAAATATAAATATTTTTTTTATTATTGAATTACATGTTTATAAATATTTAAATTACTTAAAATTTGACATACATTGCATCAAAATAATATTACATAATTCAATAGTTAAAGCGATGAAATTTAACCATTTTGACTTTTGATATCAATTAATCCTGTCACCACTCTTATTTTGAAAAAAGAAAAGAAAAAAGTAAACCATGATTCCTAAAAGTGTATGATATTGTTACGGTCTCTAAAATTAAGAAAAATTTAAATAAGTATATCAACATTTTAGTTGTTTAATCTAAGTTCTTGAACTTAACTACTTATTGTCATTTCAGTTTTTAAACATATATTAATATCATCACTTAAGTCACACTTTTTTTAAAATTTTGTACTAACATGATTGACGGATTGTATTTTCAAGAACTCATTTGAATTTTCTTAATTTTAGAAATTAATTAATATGACAATATTATACATTTTTAGGAACAAAAATAGTGATTTACTCGGAAAAAAAATCTTGAAAAAGAATTTAGAATCTAGATTAAATTCGATAACTAAATTAAAAATTAGACAAAAAACCAAAAATAAAATTTGAGGCTGAAAAGCAATTCCTACCGAAAATCCACATGCACAGTCAACTTGAAGTGTAGGCCTAGCTAGAATTCAATAGCACTGGTCCCCCTTTTCTTTATCAGAAGCCAGGTAACATGGGGCCATGCAGTGATCCACCTGACTTCTTAACCAATTATCTCTACTCTTCTCCTCACCACTGGTCCTAATAACTCTTTATAATAAGTCCTAATTCTAACCCCAAATTTTATAGTCTACCTGTCCTCCACAGTGGAGAACTAAAATAAGAAAGAACCCTTAGAGAAGTAACACTGAGGGCATGCCCAAATCAGAACAAGTTAATCAAATTCACTAAATTAGTAATGATAACAAACAACACCCAAATTCCCTACTAGAAAGGTTTTTATAAATTTCAATGATGCAAAGTCTAACCTTCCCATAAATGCACAGGGCCCAAATTCCCCTCCCGTGCTTAGAGCACCACATAAAATGTTTGTTTAATAACAAAGGCTACAAAAACATTGGTTGGTCCATGCAGTGCAAGCTGTTGCATTTAGAGAGTGATAATGGTTTTACAGCTCGTGATGAGATGTAAAAAGAGGAGGCTAGAAAGAGAGAGAGAGTGTGCTTGTGTGTGTGTGTGTGTGTTTGTCAGTTATTGTCAGAGAAGCGTGGTGGTAGATTAGAGGTATGACTGAGGTATCACTTTCCTACCTTGTGAAAAATTTGCCTTGTTGTATAGGTTAGTTGGCACTTGGCAATAACTTTGTCCTTTTGATGGACCTTCCTAGGCTCTTTCTCTCTCTCTCTCTCTCTTCTCTCTTCTCTCTATATCCACAGAAAACCAAATAATTAGTTATCACAGTTTTCTATATTCCTCATTTCCTTGTATATGCATTGACAAAACTACTCACTTTTTTTTCCTTCTCTTTTCTCGTGTTCTTTATCTCCCTCTCTCTCGCTCACAGAAGAGGAAGTAAAAGCCTTTATAAATAAAAGCAAAGGAGAGAACAAAGAATAAGAAACAAAGCATGAATGGTGCTGCATGTGTTGAGGGAGAGTGCTGTGAGTTTGTGGAACTTGATCCTACAGGAAGATATGGAAGAGTATATACCTTTTCTTTTACACATCAACTTTTATTAGTTCTTTATATTCCAAGTTCTTCATTCTGATTATAGGATTTGAATTACATGTTTGACAGTACAATGAAATTCTTGGCAAAGGAGCTTCCAAGACAGTGTATGCATCACATCCTTAATCTCTTGGTTTTAAACACACCCTCTGAATTTTCCTCACAAAATCTCTAACTGCCTTGAGATGTTTTCCTTTTTATTGTTTAAGTGAAACAGTTATGGGGTTTCAACAAAATAAGTTTTTTTTCTTTGTTTTTTTAATGTGAGACCATATTCATTTGTTGCAGCTATAAAGCATTTGATGAGTATGAAGGGATAGAAGTAGCATGGAATCAAGTAAAGCTTTATGACTTTTTGCAGAATCCTGAAGATCTTGAGAGGTTATACAGTGAAATTCATCTTCTCAAGACATTGAAACACAAGAACATCATGAAGTTCTATACTTCCTGGGTTGATACTGCCAACAGACACATTAACTTTGTCACTGAGATGTTTACCTCTGGGACTCTAAGACAGTAAGCCTTCTTAGTCCTTATTTTATTATTAGTGTGTGTGTATATATGTATGTATGTATGTATTCCATTCAATACTTTAGGTAATTCTAGCTGCTGCTTCTTGTTTTTGGCTTATAATATGAGTATGCATATTATATTCATTGTGTGAGCAGGTACAGACTTAAACACAGACGGGTTAACATCAGAGCTGTTAAGCATTGGTGCAGGCAGATTTTGGAAGGGCTTCTCTATCTGCACAGCCATGATCCTCCAGTGATCCATAGAGATCTCAAGTGTGATAACATTTTCATCAATGGCAACCAAGGGGAAGTCAAAATTGGCGATCTTGGCCTTGCTGCAATTCTCCGCAAATCTAATGCCGCTCGCTGTGTTGGTGTGTAGAACAGCAGCATGAAAAGCCTTTGATTATATTCCAAAAGATGAATATGAAAATGTTACTTTTCTCTTTGATAATTAGTTCTCCATGTCTACACAGTTTACCAGTTTAAGACTCTTGATTTGCTTATTTTTCTTCTTTGTTTTACTCCAGGCACACCTGAGTTTATGGCTCCAGAAGTGTATGAAGAGGATTACAATGAGTTGGTTGACATATACTCTTTTGGAATGTGCATCTTAGAGATGGTCACTTTTGAATATCCTTATAGTGAATGCAACCATCCTGCTCAAATTTACAAGAAAGTTGTATCTGTAAGAACCAAAATTTTGTTGTTGTTTTATTTATTTATTTTACCTTGATCCATTTTTCTATTTGGTTTTTCTTCTTGCTCCACTTATTTGCATGCATATTTTACAGGGGAAGAAGCCAGAAGCTCTTTTCAAAGTAGACAATCCCGAGGTTAGGCAGTTTGTAGAGAAATGCTTAGCAACTGTGTCCCTCAGACTTTCAGCTAAGGAACTCTTGGGGGACCCTTTCCTCCAAATTGATGATTATGGATTTGACTCAAAAGTAGTGCAGTATCAAAGAGATTGCTATGAAGTAACCCCATTAATTAGGCAACCTTTGAATGGAATTTATAGCATTAATAACACCTTAATGAGTGGATACACTGATAATCTTGGTGGTTATGGACCTGTATCTGAATTTGATCATCATCAAGACGATTTTGAAACGGGTGAAATTGGTCTCTTTGATTGTGAAGAGGATGACAATTTGGCTGAAGTTGACACCACAATCAAAGGTAGGAGAAGAGAAGATGATGGCATCTTTTTGAGACTCAGAATAGCAGATAAGGAAGGTTAGCATTTCACTTTCTTATTTTCTTGAACTTTTTTAGTCTTTGATCATTCCATATTCTGTTGTTTTTCTTATACTTGCTACATAAGCAAGGAAAACAAATTAACAATGCATTCCTCTAATAGGTCGAATTCGAAACATCTACTTCCCATTTGACATTGAGACTGATACTGCATTGAGTGTCGCAAATGAAATGGTAGCTGAGCTTGACATAACTGACCAAGATGTAACAAAATTAGCAAATATGATAGACAATGAAATTGCAACATTGGTTCCAGAGTGGAAAACAGGACCCAGAATAGAGGAAAAATCAGAATGTTCAAATGCAAGTGTCTGCCTCAATTGTGCTGCAAACGGTTCCTTGTTTGATTATGTATCATCAAATAATCCATGTAGCAAGAACCTTCAATTTCTTCATTGTTCTAAAACTGGATGTGCTGCAGTTCATGGTCGATTTGAAGAGATAACATACCAAGTTGAAGGGTCTGAAAATGGTGCCAGAGAAGGTGCACCAGATGCATCAAGCCAATCCAATGGCATTCAATATACAGATATCTGGGCTCAGAGAGATGACCCAGAGTTATGCCATGAAGAGTTAAAAGACATACACTGTGACCAAGCTCATGAGGCATCAAACTCATCAAACATCAAGGAGGATGGAAAAACCGTTAATGTGGATGAACAAAGTGATCTCAATACCAGAAAGCCTTCTTCAAACCCTGTACCAAGTTGTGTTCTCTTGGACTATGAAAATGAAATTAGGCAAGAACTAAGATGGCTCAAAGCAAAGTACCAAATGCAGTTAAGGGAGCTTAGAGACCAACAACTAGGGGGTAAACCAAAATTTACTAGCATATCTCCTAACACCGAAAAATTGGAGCATTTGAAAGATGGAATTCTGAGGCTATCAGATGCATCCAACTTGAAGATACAAAACAATAAACCACTATTGAGAACTATAGTTTCTGGGAAGCATTTTCCTGTTGAAGCTGAGAAATGGAACACTTTGGCTGATCAAATGGTTCAAAATGTTGATGAGATTCGTCGGTCTAACAGTCCTGAGCAAATGATCACAGCCAAGGATTTCTTTACAGGAGTATTGTTTCCACACGCACTTCAGAGGGCAACCTCACTTCCTGTTGATGCAGTAGATGTCTAGAATCTAGAAAGCACCAAAGTTCATAATTTTCTCATCATAAGTGGGCACCAATGTAACTACATTAACTGGTTGCCTGTTTACTTAAATTTAGGGAAAGAAAATCAGAGTCAGAGAGTGATAGGAGTTACTCAAACGACCCTAGATGTAATTTAGCTTGTGGGCACCCTTTTCTAGTAAGGTCACTTGACCTGGTATGAAAAATGCCAGATGTAAATCATGCACAGGCTAACACAGTTACATTAATTTAAGCAAAGTTTTCCCTTGAGATGCTGAATTTCAGCTCCATCTCCTAGAGGATTATATACTACAGATGATATGAGATGCTTTATTAGTAAAACCTGTTAGTCTTCTCTATGATAGAAGTTTTTATCCATTTATCTTCTATTAACCTTTCTCACTTGCCTAATGTAATGACTAATGAGTAATGAGGCAGCTAAGTAATGTTAGAAATGGGAGAAATTATTGTATGATTCAGAACGTTACCTTTTTATGGTCAATCTCTATGTGACACATAGTTTTTCAATTTACAAGAAAGAGTTAATAAATTCAACTACATGTTACGTGAATATTGATCAAGACCATAAATATGTGGTAGTCCAGATTATACAATAACTTTTCCATAAATGAAGGTACCATGTAACCAGATTCTTGTACAGTTTGGAATCTCTCTATTTTAAGTTCCTTCTTGGCTTCTTCCTTGGCAATGTAATAATTAAAAGATAGTGAGTCTTATACCTTAGTCAAATTATAGAAAGAAATTTTTGAGATATATAATACTAAAAAGATCGCTTGAACACTAAACTTTATTCTCCATTTTGATGGATAACGCCAAAGAGGAACCGTCTGAGACCATAGTGGGGCGGTTTCGAAGAGCAAGGAAGAAATGGTCCATCATTTTGTGTGATGTTTAATGATCTGCTAATATGAACACTTCAACAAAACAGCGACGCCACATGCTTTTGCTGCTGCGTATAGATATTTCAAAGGTAGGGATAAGATGTTGGCTCTGACAAAATATAATTGCCTTGTAATTTGTAAATATGCATACCCCTGGCGGGAAATTTTGTTGGCCAAACATTGAACATACCCCATTAATCTAGCAAAAGGTTTGAAGGAATTTTCGAGATTAACATTTACTATAAACTGGATAGCTCCATTTCCATTAAAGAAGTCACTTGTGTTAAAAAAAAAAAAATTGATGTAAAGTACTCTAATGATGAGAGTATCTTGTGTCTATCTCGCTTCAGTTTCAATGTTTATAATGATGTAAAGTACTCTAATATTAAAAAAAAAATGATGTAAAGTACTATGTATGAAAGTTTGTGATTGAATAATACTACATTTTTTTTTGGTAAATGAATAATACTACATTATTTACTTTTAAAGGAAATAAGAAGAAAAGTATAAAATAAAATGAGCAATGGAATGAAGAATAGAGAATAAAGAAGAAATAAATTATAAAATATGTTTATAAGAATTTTTATCTTGAAAGAATGTAGATATTGGCAGTGTTGTTGGTTATCTCTCTTCATTAATAATAGATATGCTAAAGATGGGGGGTTGGTGTTGCCACTTTTTACTAACAACAAAACAGACTACTACATGGCATCCTAGGAAAATAAAACATGGAAAAGTGTAGGCCATACAAATGCAATGAATGTCATCATAAACACACGTAGATGGATTCCTTTATTATTTGCTTTATTGTGGCACTTTACAAGTAAACGTTAAATTATGAAACCAGAAAAGCATGCGAAAAAGCACTACTACAAACAGCCGTGCAATATCATCTCTGTTCAAAATTAAATTATTGCCAAACTCCCGTCACTATAGCCCGAACTCCATATAGTAGCCTTAAGACCACCACAATTTTTCAACATGATTCACAATCAAATCAAACATGGTACCAAAAAAGTTGATACTAATAATTTTAGGCCTAGATAGATGTTATTCGTGTGAATTTAACTTTGTTAGTAATTAGGAGTAGGAAAAGTTATAATTTTTCAGAAATATTCATTTTTTAACTATTAAAATATGTATGAAATAAGGATTTTAATGAACAATTTAATAGGCAGTGCAGATTTTATATAAATGAAATTTTAGGATTGTACCAGTTATTAGTATATTAGTGAGTTATGGTAACTAAATGGAAAGAATAATCAATGGAATATTTATTTTTTAAGACAATAAGAAAATTTTGAACTTCATTATGCTAATTTGCAAAAGGGTCAAAATTCAAGGTGATTATATAATTCTTTCCCATACTTAAAAGGGGAAGAAAAACATTAGACATTAATAGTTTAACCATAATTTTTATAAGGCTTAAATACATTTTTAGTCATTGCAATTTAACGTTTTTTTACTTTTCGTCTTTGCGATTTTTGTTTCGTTTTAGTCCTAGCAAATTATGTTTGTTTTATTTTTCGTCCTTAAAAGTGATTTAGATACCACTTTAAATAGTTAAAAAAAGCTATCTAAACCGCTATTAGGACGAAAAACAAAACAAACATAATTTGCAAGAATTAAAACAAAACAAAAAATTTGCAACGATAAAAAGTAAAAAATCACTAAATTACAAGGACTAAAAAGGTATTTAAACTTTTTTATAAGTATAATTTTCATGTCTATTAGAGTAAAAAAATATATTGTTAATAAATCACAAATTATCTTAGATATTTTTAAGATTATTATTATAAAAATCAATAACTTATTATTCATAACAAGCTTTAATTATCATACTTTTTTTTTAATTAGATAATACTAATAGTGTAAAAAATTATTACACTATCAATACATTATAATTAAATTTCTAAGTTTTACTGATGTAAATTTAGTTTAACATCATTTAATAATTAGGAGAAGAGAAGATTATGCTATCCCAAAGTGATGGCGTGCGAGACAGAACCAAGTGTATAATTTGGGCGCGCAAAAAAATTGGATTTTGATGGATATCATCAGATTATGTTCAAATTCTGGGGGCAGATGTACAGTATGATAACTTTATTGACATTTGGCAGATAACAGAACATCAACACTACAGAGTTGAATTTAAAGAAAGTGTCGGTTAAATCCACGTAACAATGATCACAGGCAAGGTCTATTCCTGCATAAGGAGTGTTCGTCATCTTCTTGACAATTGGATAGCAAAGTGGTGACTATAGATGTAACTTGCAAGGAATAAAGGCTATCATCATCCATTCTTACGTACAAGGCCATGGAAAAAAACAAGAAAATATTATTAATAGTAGGATTGTGCTTTTTTAAGTTGCACCAGCAACTGATAATTGGAGAGTAATAAAATCTTTTTTATACATATAACTAAGAATCAAACTTCTGACAATATATATATTTAAGAGAGCTAATTATGTATTGACTGTATCAAACTTTTGTTAGTAGTAAGAATGTGGTCATCCTATATTTCATTGTTTGAATTATTTAAGATAAAATAAAAGGTAATAAAAATCTAATAAAATGTATCTTATTTTATTTTATTTCTTTTAATACTTTTTTCTGATTTTAGATATGAGATGAAACCATTTTTTTTTAATATTCCATCATAAAATATTTAAATAATCAAATTATAACTTTATTTCACTCCATTTAATTCATTTTATGTCACCAAAGTTGGTAGATTTTTTTTTTCTCATAAATTCTCTTTCTGAAACAATTTTGTTCAAAGCACGGTAAGACACTATAGACACCTTTCTCAGCAGAGATTAGAACCTTTGTAGATAAAACATAGCCCTGAGTCTGATAAAAGAAAAAACATAGCTCCGAGTTTTTCTAAAGGAGATGTGGAAGCAGCGGTTTGCATAAGAGGAAAATACAGGATTTCTGTAGCTTTTTTCTAAAGGAGAAAACACAATAGCATACGTCATTTATTTTTACAGGCTACCTTGTATCTTGTCAGCTCAAAATTTCAATGGGAATTTACATTCTAGTTTGGAGTTCAGATTATTGTGGGGGCAGCCCTTCTTCCTCTATCCCTATTACCCTCCTTCACCAATGTCATAGGCTTCAAAAGATGGTTTACAATACTGATTTCTTACCAAATAATAATTCCCAGCAATAATCACATTTCAATCCTACCAGATGAGCCAACCTTATTAATTAAGTACTGTTACTTGTTGCTTTAAGGTAGAGGAGGCCTTGGGACCACTTGTACCTGATTCTCAATAGAGGCTCCTTATCAACGTGCTGAGCTCTTCAATTAAAAGCCTACCAATCCATTAATATTGTGTTCAGATTAGATTCATGGTGAAGGCAAAACAACAAAATGTTGCTTCTATTTTGTCATGGTGTTACCATGATTTTGTGAAGTAAAATTGGTTCATGTATGTTATCCAAACACACTATAAAGCATATAAAAAGAAACATAGGTGTCGTAGGGAACTATAAATTTTTAGTGGATTTGCTTTTTTTAATCAAGGTTTTAAAAGACAGTCTAGGATTGCGATTTAAAGTTACCATGACAGCAATTGACAATTATGGTTGTATTGGCTATATTTATCTGCAATTTTCCACTACATAAAAGATAACAACAACATTGCAATCACAACTGTAATTTAAAAATTAAAACCTTGCCTTTTTTTTTTTCTACTAAGTAATATTTTGTAAAATCTGCATATAAAAACAGCAGCTGATCCTTTTATTTTCCTTGTAAAAGATATACATGTTTTATGCTCCTCAAAATGCTCTTCAACTTTCCTGCAGGCCAACAGAGAAGAAAAAATAAATTGCCTACTAAACTAAAGTAGAATACCGTTACCACTTCCAGACTAAGTCAGCATCAATCAATAAGAACGGGTTATCACTTGCATAAACACCTAGAAGTTAGAACCTTCGCAGACTAGCCTAAGAGGGTTCACTGATTTATAAGTGATTGATTCAAATCCAACGTTGCCGAACATGTCCAATTTGGTAATATGAGACTTCATCTGCAAGCCTGATTGACTCAATCATTCTTCCGCTCATTCCCTTTAGGACATGAAATTCAACTGTTCCTTCTACCAGTAATCCTGACAGGAGCAAGAACCATCCTTGAAATGATGAAAACGCGTTGCATCTCTTACTATAATTTCTCTTTCCACAAGCAAAGAGATATATTTTATGGCGGAATGACAGTCATTACAGACTCTAAGGTTCTTCATGATCCTCAGTGTAGTATGCTCTGGAGTATTTATTAATGCAAATGCAATGGCGAGTTTTTCACTATGATGTCTAAGGATCTGTTCTTTCACTTCTTGCACTAGGTCATGCAATACAGAATCGGTGTCAGGAATAAAGCCCATTTTCTTGATCTCCTTCCATATTTTTGAAATCATATGGTAGATTGCATCTCTTTGTGGGTGAAGTGCATCTTCAACCCCAAAAATATGAACTTTGTTCTGGATTTGAACCCAACTGAATCCCTGTTCTTTCTTTACAGCCCTGTCCTTCATTGACTTCCTAACCTTAGCAGCATCCTCCCATTTACCACATGCTGAAAGTGTATTAGCAAGCGCTGAGTAAGCCCCACTATTATTGGGATCAATAAGAAGCAATTTTTCAGCTGCCACTTTAGCCAAATCCACATTTTTATGAATCCTACAAGACGACAAAAGTGAACCCCAAGCTACAACATCCGGTTCAATAGGCATATTTCTAATAAAATTATATGCTTCTTCAAGCAATCCAGCACGTCCAAGCAGGTCAATCATGCATGCGTAGTGACTAGAGGTGGGTTCAATGTTATGAACATTTTTCATCAAATTAAAGTAACTTTTACCCTGTTCTACCAATCCAACATGCGTGCAAGCAGACAACACACTAACATAAGTAATGTGATCGGGCTTTAGGTTAATTTTCAGCATTTTTTCAAACAGTTCTATGGCCTCATTTCCAAGACCATGTTGAGCTAGAGCTAAAATCATGGAAGTCCAAGTCAATGTATCCCTGTAGGAGCATATCTGATTGAATATTTTCCTAGCATCTTTGATGCTACCAGATCTTGAGTACATGGTAATCAAAGCATTACCCACAGAAACTGATGATACTTCTTCCAATCTAATAGCAACTGCATGAAGCTGCTTACCATGATCCAGAGAAGCCAAACTTGAAAAGACACTTAATACCGCTGCCAGGGTATAGTTGTTTGGCTTTGGACCTTCTCTAATCATTAACCTAAAGAGAGCCAAAGCATCACTAATTAAGCCATTCTGTGCATAACCAACAATCATGGCAGTCCACGCAACTACATCACGACAGTTCAATGAATCAAATATCGCTCTTGCAGGGTCTATATCCCCAGTTTTGACATAGCCATCCAACAGTGACGTGAATGCTATAACATTAAGACTCGAGGTACCAGTTAGTTCTACAATCCTTTGAGCAACTTCGACAGCACCCGATTTCGCATACATTGATATCAGGGCATTCCCCACTGCCCCAGCGATGTCAACATCGGCTCTTACAATATGTGCATGGATTTGTTTCCCAAGTTTCAAGCTTTCAAGATTGGCACAAGCTGACAGAACACTTCCCAGGGTGAACTTATCTGGCTTCAAAGACGAACTCTTAAGCATAAAAGAAAATGTTTCCAGGGCTTTGATGTCATATCCCTGATGACAGTACCCAGAGATGATGGAATTCCAAGAGACAATATCCGGGTCACTCATTTGATCAAAGAGTGCAAGTGCAAGGTCAGGTCGACCAAACTTCATATGCATTGAAATCATAGTATTCCAAGTTGATTTATCCTTCAGACTCATCCGGTCAAAAACAACCTTTGTCATAACAGAATCACCACACTTTGCATACATGTTAAGCAGTGAGTTTGCCACAGGAACAACCCCAGATAGCCCCAGTTTTACAACGAAGGAATGAACCTTCTTTCCAACATCCAGGGCCTGAGTTGCAGCACATGAGGCAAGAACATTGGTAAACGTGAACTGGGTCGGCGAAATTCCAGAGGAAACCATGTGGAGAAACGTGTGAATAGCGCTGTTGAAAAGACCCAAGTGGTTATACCCCACTATCATGGTGGTCCAGGACACAGAATCTGGTTGGGGAATTTCCTCAAACACGCGGCGTGCAGAGTCCAAGTTGCCACCCTTGGCGGAGGCGGAGAGAATGGTGTTCCACGAGAAGGTGGTCTTAAGGGGCATTTCATCGAACACGCGGTGGGCGTCGGAGAAGGACCCAGTTTTGGCGTAGAAATTAAGGAGGTTGTTCATCAAGAAGACGCCGAGGCAAAGGCCGTGTTTGATGATTCGAGCGTGAATGCATCTTCCGATGAATGTGTCTCGGGATTTGATTGCAGATTGGAGAAGGTAGACGCATGCGTCGGAATGATAGGGAAGGTTTGGGGTTTGCATCAACACAAGCACGGTGTGTTGAATTGGTGGCAGTGTCTCCCTCCCAAGCTTGCACCAGCATCAATGCTTCGCAACACTTCCACTTTCTTGCCTTCGAAACACTCACTCTGCTTTGCGGAACTGTGATAGTCTCGACCAGTTTAATGTAGCATAAAGTCAAGACATAGTTTATCGTTCCTCCATTGTAAAATGGGAGAATCAAGGTATTTTAAAAAAATATAATATTTATTAGGAGAAAATTTTATTTAAATATTCTTATTCTTTTTTTTTTTAATTTTAATAAATATATTATTAATTCTTTCACGATGATAATATTTATTAGATGACAAAATTAGAATAAATTTTTAAATATTTCATTGAAAACTGAAAACATTTATTTGATAATATTTAATAGTCAATTTGAAATTTTTTAAAGACTAGAACTGTAGTCATTCTATGACGGAGAGAGTAAGTCGCAACGGAAAGTATACTTTATCCCAAAAATAGGCCAATATGGGAGGAGATTAATTAAATATCAAGTAGAATCTCTAAATAATTCTTGGTTATACAAAGAAAAAAAACATATATTTTATATGCATTCGTCGTAAAACAATTTTAGTTGAGCCAATTAGAAAAACTTTAACATTGTTATTTATACGAATTGTTTAACTTAAAGAAATGTTGTTTAATTTTTTTTTTTTATCATTAAAATAGATGACATAAGTTACTTATACAAGCATTATTACTCATGTAAGTAATGTTGGTTAACCAATTTTAAATAATAAGAAATATATTATGAGAGACTCATTTAAGTAACTATTTAATATTGAAAAAAATGATAAAAACTCTTAAGTCTGTAGGATCCACCGAAAAATCATTTAAGCAACTAAATAAACAATTATACACTGTGGTTTCTCTTAGAATTATTATGGTCGATAAAGTTTTTCTTACGAGTATTTAACATAATTGAATAACTAAAACTTAAATTCAATACTAATGGATAAGTTATAACAACTATGTACAAAATTTTAGTTGTAATTAAATAATAATAAATAAAAACACTTGATGACTTATTGTTACTTATATTAGTATGTTTAAACACCCATTAAAAAAATCACGTTTAAAATGTGAAAATTATAATTCTTAACTTCTTAAATTATATTTAAAATATGAAAAATTATATCTAAAGTGTGAAACCAAACATATTATGTCATGTCATGCATGTATTTTTTTAGTTTAAATTAGTATTATTTAAATTATTGTATTTTTAATAAATACAGTCTCATAATTTATTTTAAATATTAAATTATTTATTTAGTCTCTCAAATATTTAAATATAATATAATAATTGTACATTTTAAATTTTTATGATATCAAATTAATTTTTGAATGACTTTTTATTTTAAGTTTAACTACATATTTATCAAATTATTACTTTTAATTATTATTATTATAAGTGAAATATATTTTAATAATTAAATTAATTGTAATATATATATATATATATATAACAATTTGAAATATTTAAAATAATTAATCTATAATCTACAACTATTATAATAGTGATATTCACTTTTTATCTCAACATTTTTTAAATCATTTATTTATTAACTATTAACTAATACTATAAATTACACTATTACTTATTTAACTGTATATAGAACAAAAAACAAAAAACTATCCCACTAATTATGCTCTCGTTTAATCTCTATCATTTATCTTTTAATTACAAAAAATA
The DNA here is from genome assembly GCA_026413185.1 of Pueraria montana var. lobata. Lineage (NCBI taxonomy): Eukaryota > Viridiplantae > Streptophyta > Magnoliopsida > Fabales > Fabaceae > Pueraria > Pueraria montana. Next base: position 87,561,366 of record CM048647.1, on the reverse strand, counting down.
TAGGGAGACATGAAATTCCTCTTTTCCCCTATTAATTTATAATATAATTATCTATAGTATTCCATGAGAGTGTATGTGTATTGCACTATTGCATAACATAACGCACTCCAAGCCTTTGTTCAGCCTTCCCGCACCAGCCACTGTTCACTGTGCGATCGTGCCCTATTTTGTAACTTTCATTCCCTTCCCTTCCCCTTTTTCATCTTCCATTTCGCAAATTGTCAAGACATGCTGTTAAAGCTTCTCTCCACTCACTCTTCCAGGTACTCACGCCTTTTCCTTTCCAAGATTTAAAATTGAGTAAATAAGTAGTTTAATTATGGGATCCCATCTTTTATTTAATTTTTCTTATTGTATTTGTTTAGATGATTTCTTTTTGTTCTTGTTTTCGAATTTTAATCCAAGATTCAGGTTTCTTGCTCAAAAAGAACAAATCCAACCCAATACAACATGACGAACATATTACTGTTTCATTTGCTTGGGTTTTAAAATGGATCCTACCCAATTACACCTCTGGTCATTTCTTTCATGGGTTGGGTAAGCCCAAAATAATTTGCTTGCAATTTATTTGGGCTTGACTTCGTTTTCGACCCAAATTCAGGCCAATTTTTTTCTGTGGACCAAGAACACCATTGGAGAAGATCGGCATGCTCTGCTGTTGTTGCTACATTCTGCATGGAGCTGTCTGCACCTCCCTCACCCTCTCTTCCAAGATGTCCTTCATCTATGCTTCAGAAATCTAGGGTTAGGGTTTTTCAGACAACACCCAACCCCACACGCCCACCTTTCCAAGCTTCAATCTTTTCACTCAATCAGCGCAATCTCACTCCAATGGATATTCCCAGAAACGTCTCTTCCGCTGCCTTGGTGGGAGACAACGATTCAGCTATGACCACTTTGCCAATTGACTCAGGTCAATACAAACCTCAATTTCTAATCTTCATTCTCTGAGATTTTGGATTTTCCAATGCGTTTGAATGCTTTTTTGATCATTTTCAGGTGCTAGAATCGGAGAGGTTAAAAGAGTCACCAAGGAGACCAATGTATCAGTCAAAATAAACTTGGATGGTTCCGGGGTTGCTGATAGTAGTACTAGAATTCCCTTCCTCGATCATATGCTTGATGTCAGTAATTTCAACTCAATTTTAGTGCCTTTTTGTTGCTGATGCTTTATGCTTTTTTTTTTTGCTTCATTTACTTTTTATATCCCATTGTTGCTACCTGCCTTAAAATGTAATATAAGATTTCAATCATTGTTCTGCATTCTGGTGTTTCTAGGCTGCTATATATTGTATTTAACTGCGGTCACAGATGACTTTGAGGGAAAGCATGCTGGGGATAAACATCTTATTTGAGAATATGATTTTGGTTTGGGAAATTGATCTGTGGATGGTACATGTGGGGTCCTTGGGCCAGATGCATGTTCGGCTATATTTAATTTTGGTGGGCAGCAAATCTTCTAAGAGGGAAGTTGGTAGCATTTGATCATAATAGATATTAGCAGTACAGAGTTGTTTTTTTGCTGTACAGTTTGGGCGGAGGGAAATAGATAGTACATGTTTAAATTCAACGCTCTGTTGGTTATTTTGTGAGTAAAGTTGTAGGGAAAGAGGTTAGATATGTTTTGTAACTAGTTACACTTCTGCTAACAGTTCTGCACTTTTGATAAGCAGGATTTTTTTATTTTTTATTTTTTGTATTTGGGATGGTACCCCTTGTACCATTTCAATATCAATATATATATATATATATATATATATATATATATATCATAGTAGTTAATAGCGGCGCTTTCGCGCGCTATAGCGGCAGCGCGGAGCGGAGCGGCTGGCCACCGCTCCGGTAGGTTGCGTCGCGTCGCACCTGCCTCTCGCGGCAGTCGCGCCGCTGTTCGCGGCCATTTTCGTGCAGAATCGCGGAGTTTTGCGGCGAACTCAGTCGCGACAGTGAGGCTAGGGCGAGGGGAAGGAGACGACTCCAAACTTCGTCGTTTTGCTTTTTTTTTTTTTTTTTTTAAATTAACCGTGAAACGCACCGTTTCACTTGAGGCTTTTTTTTTTTTATTTTTAAAAACGAAGCTGTAAGTAAAACGCAACGTTTTACTTATCCCCTTTTTTTTACAACCGCCCCACCCCTCCAGCCTCTACACCTTCGACCTCTCCTTTTCTGCGCAATGCTCCCACGCTATCAACCCTAGGTGCAAGCTTCACCCCTTTTCCGGTAGTGCTTCCGGCGGCGTTCCCGGTGGCGATTCCGGCCACTGTTTCCGGCGAGTAAACTTTAACCCTTTGCTTCTTCCTTTTCTTCCAACTTTCTTATTTTTTTTAAACTTCAGCAATTATGGCTTCACCCACTGAAAAGGTTCAGCCACCGCCACCACCAGCAACCACGAGATTGGTGATGAAATTGGAAGTGAAGAGGAGGAGGAACAAATCTACAACAGTGGAAGTGATGAAGATGATGATGCAATACTTGACCTTGCAGCTGAAGATGATGACATTTAAATGCTTTTAATGTTCTGTACTGAATTTGCTAAATTGTTTGCTGTTTTGGATATGCAAACAATGACTATAAAGCCTTAGAATCTTAGGCTTTTTTTATTTGATTTCCTTAATTGTTTGCTGTTTTGGATATGCAAACAATGACTATTTTTTTTGGACATGGTGATATGTTGTTATGCAGCTTTTGCTGTTTTGGAACTCTTGGTTATGAATCTTAATTAGAAATTTAGAATGTGTTTAATTTTAGGTGATTTTCTTTAATTTTCAGCACATATATATTATATACATCTTGTAATATAAATGCACTTAGGGATCAAAATAGCGGTCATCCTGCTACCGCTATCCCGCTATAGCGTTTTTGGAGGGCGGCCGCTACGCGCCGCTATCCGCTATTAACTACTATGATATATATATATATATATATATATATATATATATATATATATATATATATATTTGGCTGATAAAAAAATATATATTCATGTGTGATCCAGAAAATGAATGTTGTGGGAGCCAAAATGATACAATGAATAATCCTCTGTAGACTTGATATTAGCTTAATAAAAGGCATCCAAAATAAAAATGCATTTTATTCAATCGAAGTTCTTGCTATAATAGAATAATGAGCATGGTAATGTGGAATGAAAGATGAAAGGCTAGGTGGATGTGAGATGAACTTTGAACTTGTCTAGAAAAGAACGTATCTCCTTGGAAAGATTTGCATTGTTTAGAACCTGATCATAAATGATTTCTGCTTTGTATCTTGAAAACTAAAATTAAAGGCTATTAAGGATGTAAAATTATTCAATGAAAATAATAGTTATGGAAACCAATCTTGGTTGTGATTTTTCAGCAACTTGCTTCACATGGGCTGTTCGATGTACACGTAAAGGCTACAGGTGACATACATATTGATGATCATCACACAAATGAAGACGTTGCCCTTGCTATTGGAACAGTATGCAAACCATTACATGAGCTGATTCTTTCTTTTCTTTTGGTTTTCTATATTACAATTGTTCCTTGAAACTCAAATGTGCTTCATTATCTTGCATTGAAGATTGGTATGCAAGTTATATCTTTATATTTCACCTTTTCCTTTCTATGCACCATGGCATCTAAGTAATTGTTGATAATTCTAATTTCTAACAATGATAATGCCAATTCTAATCTTATAGAAACAGGGATTTGTAATTACACTAGTCTTTATTTATTTATTTTTAATAAATTTGCATTTATCTATCATTAGAACTAAGAGGTTTCTATTACTACATCTTCAGGCTTTGCTGCAGGCTCTTGGTGATAGGAAGGGTATTAACCGGTTTGGTAACTTCTCTGCTCCACTTGATGAAGCATTAATACATGTTTCACTGGTAATTTGCATCCTTTTTTTTTGTAGAAATAATCATTAATTATTAGTTAATGTTAACATGTATGTTGCAGGAAAGTGTGATTTGTCCTTGCTTATAAACATGGTAAATGGATAAACACACTTCAAAAAATGTCAGGACTTTTTATATGTGTAACCTTAATATTGGTAATGTGCATCGACAAATTCTAATTATTCTTAAAAGTTTGGTTACTTCGGACAAAGGGGCACCACACATATGAGCTTTTGGTGAGGCTCGTTCATTAATTTGCTCTAGAAGTACTTGTACACAATGCTTCTGAATTGAAATTAGAAAGTTCTAGTGTTCAATCTGATCACTTTTATAAGCTTATTTTTCCTCTATAAATTTGTTATATATTTAATTATTTTAGGATATCTTTCCTCTGTTACTGTTCAGATTCCCAGATATCAACAGTTAGTCACAAGTTAGTTATAGTAGAGCATCACATCAGTATTAGTTAGAGTGGTTGGAAGGACAGAAGTTTTAGCTTAAATAAATAGGATAGGAGTAGTAGTAGAAGGAATTGTCATCCAAATTTTTTAGCATTGGGTAAACAGAACAGTAGCTAAGTTGTGAGGGAAATCCTTGGAGGAGAGATCTTTCTTTTTCTGTTAATTTTTTAGTCAAGCAATAAAATTTCTCTTATTTTCTCTCTACATCCATCATGGGTTCCTTGCACACTTACTTTTTCAGGATTTGTCTGGCCGACCACATCTTGGTTATAATTTGGACATACCCACTCAGAGGGTTGGGACATACGATACTCAGGTAGTGTATTGAGCTTCTGATGTTTCCAAATAATTTTTTGATGTGAATCATCTATCATGTTTCTTGTTCCTTTTGTCTTTCCCTTTATTCTTATTATTTACTAATGAACCCTCTCGATATCCTCATTTATAGTTGGTGGAGCATTTCTTCCAATCCTTGGTGAACACCTCTGGTATGACACTTCACATTCAGCAGGTATTAATAATAGATCTTAGGTCATAATCAGTTATAGTCATTAAATTTGTAAATATATTTGTGCATATCATTATGAAAGAAACATACTGAATGTTATAGATGTTTTACCAGGGTTCTTTGATGTATCCCATAGCCAAATAGGTTAGAAAATTGAGATATTGTTTCTATGTTCTTCATGCATTGACAGATTGACTAACTACATAATCCAACCTGAGGCTTATGCTTTTTTCTAGTTAATGTTTTATATTCCAATTTTGAAAACCTTTTAACAGAATATATATGCATTCCTCTGAGCACAGCTTGCTGGAAAAAATTCTCATCATATTATTGAGGCAACCTTCAAAGCTTTTGCTAGGGCTCTTCGACAAGCAACAGAGTATGATCCACGTCGCCGTGGAACTGTACCAAGGTATGGTATCTTTGAAACTGCCTTTCGATTTTGTGTGAAGATGACGATAATTAGAATTTATTCACTATATTATTTGCTGCTAGTATTACTTGAAAACCATTTATATATATTTTTTCACCTAGTTCTTTGATCACAAAGATGATAATCTCTGCTCTATAGGATCAAACCAGCTCCATGATTTTGTCTTAAAATGATATAATCATCAATTTTGTTTCTTTACATGCTTTGCATTCACATTTGCGATATGTCTATGAAAACAATGAATTTCCTTGAATCTGCTTGTCATGTAAAAAACTAATACTATCCATCGATTTCTATGTGCAGTTCGAAAGGGGTTCTGTCCCGTAGCTAATATCTTGTGCCGGTGGACCTTCATGGTTCTTTTGGTATATGGCTCCACAATCACAGTCCTTAGATGCTGTGTGATGGATAAATGCTTGTGCGGAGGCAGTATTTGTGATGCAAGAAGACTGACCTCTGTAAACAATATTGTTGTACGTATATTTATTTTAGAAATAAAAATAGTTTTTCTAGTGCTTTTTGGTGTACATTTTTAAATAAAAAAATGGAATTACATTATTGGTTTTTTTGTCGGGACCGGTCCGGTTGTTATGTCCTCGGAATGGAAATTTTTTTTAGTGCTCCGGAAACATGTGCTCTCTCCCCCTTGGAGAGTAGTTTAATTGGCTTAACTTTTAGCTTAAACAATTATTTGAGTAAAATTGAACACTGGTAAGAGAGTTTATTTTATTGGTTTATAAACTTTCCTTTTTTCTTTTTAAATACTGCCTTGTCAAACAACAAAAAACTATCATTCGAATAACTTTTAAGATAATTATTATAAAAAAGTTAACAATTTATCATATATAATAGTTTATGATTGGATGATAATATAAATTTTTTTATATTATTAGTGCATATCCTATTTACTTGTAAATGTTTTATATTATTAGTGCATATTCTATTTACTTGTAAATAAAAGAAAGTAGAACAAATTACAGTAATACCTCATGAGGTTTTGTGTAATTACACAAATATTTCTTATTTTTTTAATCATTACTTTCGCTTCACTTGTAGGGGGTGTTAGTGTAAGGTTTGAGGAGATGTCAGTATAATTTTTTCAAATATATAAGGAGGTGTTAGTGTAATGTTTTCAAATTTAAAGGGGGATTAGTGTAGAAAAATAAAAAAAGATAGTGTTATGTGTAATTTGATAAAAATTCAGGAAGTATTGTTGTAATTTGCTCAAGAAAGTAAAACAGATAAGACAATATCTTGCTCTTTTTCTTAGGATACGCATAAAGTATCAAGATACAAGCTGCTGCCACTTGAGTTATGAGTAATAATATTTATAAGTAAAATTAAATTTTTTATATTATAAAATTATAAATATTATATTAGTTTTGTTTGTTACATAATATATTATATTAAAAACTAAAATAATATTATTTAATTATTACCAATTTAATTACAATTAAAACATTAAATCTTAAATTAGTAACTTCACCAATTCAACAACCAATTTTAAAAACATTCACCATACATAAAATTAAATGTGTATATTTCTCCCTGTTCAATCAGGGTACATGTCATATCATGCCAAGATTTTCCAACCAAATTCAAAGTCACAAATATCAAGATTTAGGTTGAGCAGAATTCCATGCCAGAATTTACAATAGCTTCATAAAAATTGGGTTAGCCAACAATTTAGTGTGATTAGTGTGATTGGATTAGAAAGAAAAAAAATAGGTGGCAGAATAATTAGTGTGATTGAGTAACAAAATGTATCCATTTTACCTTACAAAATTACGATGATACCATAAAAAAAATAGATATTACTATTTGTTATTTTAACTGTACCACGAAAGTTAATTAATTTTTTTCATTGTGAAACTAACACTAAAAGAAAACAAAGTTTATGAATTTGTTAAAAAAAAAAAAACACAGTTTATGAATTTAAGTAGAAGAATGGACTTGGAAAACTCTCATGGTTAGCATTTTTTTAAAAATAATTAATTTGACAATTTTATGAAGAAATTGTGAAATTTATATGAAAACATTTTCATGTGAAAGTTCGCAAACAGATTTTTTTTTTTTTTTTCTTTCAGTTTTTTCGTTTTAAAACGAAACTCGTGAAACTTGCTTTGTAAAGAAAGGGAAGGAACGGAGCAGTAGAGCAGAAGAAAGCAAAGCAGCGCCCCTCACCGCGGTGAAACCAAGCAAATATCTCTCATACACATTCCCCTCACCGCAGGATGGCCGGCGGCAACCATCCCAAGTCCTCCCACCACAACAAACCTCCCCCCTCCGCCACCCGCAAATCCCGCTGGGAACCCAATTCCTCCTCCGCAAAATCCCCAGCCGATCCCAAATCCTCCACCGCCCCTTCCCCCAAACTCAAATCCAACCCTAACACTAACCCTAGCCCCAAACACCCAACCGACCACCCTCCCCTCCTCCCCTTTCCCTTCCCGGACCCCGCTCCTCCCCCTCCTCCCGCCTACGGCTTCCACATGCTCGAACGCCGCACCATCGTCCTCGCTGACGGCAGCGTCCGCTCCTACTTCGCCCTCCCTCCCGATTACCAAGACTTCGCCCCCCGCCCTCTCGACCTCCCTCCCCGCTTCCCTCCGCCCCTCAGCCCCGCCCGCTTCCGCCTCCCCGACTACCCTCCCGCCGCCAAGCGAAAGTACGGCGACGACGACGGCGGCAGCGCCAGGGACGACCTCGCCCGGCAGAGGGAGCAGCTTCTCCGTAACGCCAATGGCCTTTCCAGGGAGCAATTCTCTGCGGGCCCCAGTGGCGGTGCCCCTCCCCCTGAGATGAGGCCCTCCAAGCACTCCAGGCTCCATGGGGCAAACTCCAGACACTCGCAGGTGGATCACGACGCGTTGAAGAAAGCCTTCTGTAACTTCGCGAAGCTAATCAACGAGAATGTCTCGCAGAAGAGGACTTACTTGGAGGATGGGAAGCAGGGGCGCCTTCATTGTCTTGCTTGTGGCACTGGCAGGTTTGGTGCTATTCAGATGATTACCATTGTTGCTTCTAAGTTTGTCTGCTTTCGGTTTATTTATAGCAATAAATGCAAGGTAGTAGTTGAAGGCCTCACGGATGAATGAATGATATGTGGTTTTGGTACCTCGAGCAAGAGGTACCATAAAATTAGATGAACAAGGAGACTGTAAATGTGATTGCTTTGCGTGATTTTTCCATATAGGTGAAATATTCAAGCATAGCATAACAATCATTAGTAAAAATAAAACAAATAAGTAGCACAATTTAGGTTAACGCAGCTTCTTGCTGCTAACATACCAAAGACTGGCAACTAGTTATGTTGTAGCAAACATCTGGAGGCACTAAAAGTGTGCCTTGCCTGAACCAAAATGGCCGGACTGGACTCTCTACAAGCAACTTGTATTGTGCTCAAGGCACTCCTTCAACTACCTCTTTGGCTTAGGTGCGCACAAGGAGACAAAGGAAGTGTTTGAATTTTGGCATCTTTGTGATAAATCTAAATTCTTATGAAATGAAGTGGCTTTAGTTTTAGAAGATGGATCTTTTCCTGTCTTGTAAACTTGTGCAGCTCAATTGAGTAGTGGAAGCTGATTACTTTTTTTCAGGTTGACAATGCTTACCACTTGGATTTGTCTGGAGGTTAGGTTTTGGAAAATATTAGTTTCTGATGCTATTGTTGTCTCTTCCCATTGTAGCATATCACTTCCGCTACTCCCACCTTTTTCTCTTGTTCCTTTAATGTCAAACATTCACCACCACAATGTATAGTTGTAAGATAAAACTTCTCTTTGTTCTTGATTGGTACTTTGAGATCACAAATATTTCTGACATTTTTTTTCCATTTTAGCCATCCTGTTTGTATCCTATCTGGCATTCTCATTAATTTCCCCATCATTTTGTAATATTTATTCCAAATATTTAAAGTTAAAGACTTGTGCATGACATCTTCCATTTTTACTTCTAAGTCATATTTCTCTCGTCTCTTGCTAAAATTGCAATGCATATACTCTATGTTACTCATACTAAAGTGAAAAATCCTTTGTTTCTAAAGTCTGTCTCCAAAGCCCAAGTTTAAAGCTAACTACTTCTCTTGTCTCCTCAATCAAAAGTATATCATCTGAAAAACATTATGCAATTAGGGATGATCTTTTATATGTCCCTTTAGGAAACTTCTTGGTCTCACCTCCTCCTAGAATTTCACACTATTAGTTCTATCATACTTATTTTGTATAGTCCAGATATAAGCTACATGAACACCTTTCTTTATCAAAGTATTCCACAACCCTTCTTTTGGCACTCGATCATAACAATCATGGTCAAAATTAAAATAAGTTGCACAATTTAGATAACTCAGGTTCTTGCTGTTAAGATCTCGAAGATTGACAACTAGTTATTTTGTAACATTGGAGGCAGTAAAGGTGTGCCTTGCCTGAACCAAAGTGGCTGGACTTTTTGCCAGCTCTTGCGCCTCTTTTGTGAAAGAATATCAGTAAATCAGTTATAAGTTACAACCATGGTTATCAAACTCACAAGTTAACTTGTTAACTTGTCCGAGTTTACGAGTCCACATGTACAGTGTGGGTTAACTCGTTGGTAAACTCGTTTTTTGGCAGACTTGGTAGACTCAGGACAAACTCGTGCTGACTCGCAAGTTTAAGACCAAGTCGGCAAATTTGCTGGTTATAAAGAATTAACTTGTGTTTAGGGTCCAACAAACCCTTGTTCCATTTTGCATCTTGATCCAAAAACAAAGGAGCCTCCAAGTCCAGCAAACCCTCATTCTGTCTTGTGTGTCAATCCAGAAATGAAGGCCTCCAAGTCGTGATTTGCTTGTTCTTTCCCAATTGCAAATCGCGCTTTTCTTTCTTAGTCACGATCGCGTTTTTCTTTCTGTCTCACTCGCGAACTGATTCGCGTCTGTTCCAGTGAAGGCGTGATTTGGTGGAGCACTGGAGCCTCTGTTCCAATGAAGGCTTCGTTTCGGTGAAAGGGAAGGTCTGCTCCGCGATTGGTGAACGTCCAACATTGTTTTGTAAGCTGTTCTTTATCCTATCTGTCATTTTGTTCCAATCTGTTGTGGGCTTGAGGCTGATTGATTTTTCTGATTGTTGGCTTCTTGGCTGAACTAGTAAACCCTTGTTCCTTAAGGATTTTTTTTTTTTTATATGAAGTATACTAGTCGCGTTTACGGATTTTTTCTGATTTTTTTTTTAATTAGACTCTTGAGTTTGACAACCTTGGTTACAACTGTCTCAGTGACAGTTGTATTGTAACTGTCAGATTAGATTCTTGATAGACTCTATATCTCCTGTACTATAAATATCTGTTGCAAGCTTAATCTTTGTACCTTCATTCATTTTCTCATTTTCAATATATAGAAGGTTTTCCAAATTCTCTCTCTCTGTTTTCTTGATATTCAACATCCTTTGACTACCTCTTTAGCTTAGGTATACAAGGACAATGTTATCAATAGGGGATGGTGGAATATGGCAGAAGGCCAAAATTCCGCCATATAAACTCGCCATTATGGCCTATGGTGCACCATAGTGAGCATCCCTTCACAAATTGCCATGGTGGTTGGCAAAAAATCCACCACGCTGTTCTGCCATGCCGCCATTGTGCTGCCATTTAACAACAAGAGACAAAGGATGTATTTGGAATCTTTGTGATAAATCTAAATTCTTAAGAAATGAAGTGTCTTTAGTTTTAGAAGATGGATCTTTTCCTGTCTTGTAAACTTGTGCAGCTCAGTTGAGTAGTGGAAGTTGATTATTTTATTTCGGGTTGACAACACTTACCACTTAGTTTTACCTGGAGCTTAGGTTTTGGAAAATATTAGGTTCCTGATCCTAATGTTGTTTCTTCCCATTGTAGCATATCACTTATGTTTTGTTAACTACGGTTACCAACCCTTACAAAATCTGCATGTATTCAGTTATTCACAAGCCTAGCAAACTTGGTCCTTGAAACAGGCTGTCAAATTCAGTTCTATGCTTATAGTTGACTGCATATGATCTAGTCATCAAGCTTCTGATGTCATACTTGTGAGTACTAACAGTTATCACTCTAGTCCATAAAACTATCACTTGTTTGGTGGTCACATGTGAATTTTATACTTTACAGTACTGGAAACTAGTTTTGTAAAAAGTTCTATTTTTGCACATGTGATTTCATTTGGTCTGGTCAGGAAATTTCGTAGAAGGATTTTTTGTTCTTAGGCATAATTGGAAGATAGTGAATAGTGATGTAGTAAGCCCTTGAAGTTTGTCTACTTGTATTTTATGTTGTTTATTTCTGTTGTTTATATGGAGTCATTTCCATTAGTATTCATATTGAATTGGCTAGTATATCTGTTGAACCTTTATTTTTGCTGTTGATATAATTCGTTGGAAATAGTGGGAAATGGTATTTGTGGACCTGTTGTAGTAATTATGAAGTGAGTTGATGATTCTTTAGGATTTAATGGATTGAGAAACTTAATTCTTTCATCAGATATACTTATGATGTCATGGTTGCTTATCTCATAATTCCTATGCAGCTGTGATGATCTTTCTTGGATCTCCAATTTGTTGACTGGCTAGTGGCTTGTTCTCATTCTTTGAAGCTATTTTGTTAACATGGCTAGAGCTCTTATGTTTTCTAATATGGCATTGGCAACACTTCTGCTTTATTTTGGTTTATATTTGTAACAAGTTTATATAGCTCTTTGTGCCTTTTAATATGGAAAAACTTGTGCTTTCATTTTTTTTAAATTATAGTGTTACTTGATTTAGAGGGTGGGGCTTGGAGCAATGATAAGGTTGCTGCTTTATGACCTAGGGTTTAGAGGTCACAGGTTCAAATTGTGAGAATGGCCCCTCTGCTTGCCCCGGGGGTGGGGTAAGGCTGTGTATATCTACCCTTCCTAGATTCCACTTGATGGGAGCCTTGTGTTGGTTTGCCTTTTTTTTTTTCTCCTTTTTCTCTAATGTTGCTTGATTTATGAAATGGATGGCATTGCCATCAATTTCTTCTTAATTATTCTAATCTATGAAGGCAATATAGCCTTCTTGTTCTATAGTCTTTTGTATATTTTGAACATGAGGATGAGGTGTAGTGATTGTTCAAGTATGGTTGTGTTGGTCATCATTTATTACAACTAAGGCTATTTTGCTGTTTCTTGCAAAAGAAATTTATGATCATGCCATTCTCTCTGAGGGTCATAGAGCTGCTCTTGATGAAATAGTTTGTTCTTATTATCTTAAATAGATAAGTGAGCTTCATCCATCTCTGGCCTTTCGTAGAATATTAGAACCATGCTTATTCCTTATACAATTTTTCTCTTGCTTCTTTAAAGTTCCCTTTTCTACTGGAACTTAGCATTAAGAGTCCCAGGTTACGCCCTGTCAGTTCCCTTTAGTACATTTGCCTCATTGGAGTATGAGTATCTGTTTGCCTGTTTAATACAAGATTTAGTTGCCGATATATGTTACGCCCATGTAACTCATGATTTGGGACTGACAACATACATGGAAAAAATTATTCCATTTGTAGTCATGCAATTTAAAGGACGTGTACTTTAGTCAATTTGTCTTTGAAAATTTTGGCATCTGCAACTGTTTAGTACCAAACTATGTTATAGTGCCGATTAGAGCTTTTCGTAGGTGGTGCTTTTACACTTTTTCAGTTTTTTTTTAGTAGTCCCTTGGTGCTTTGATGTACTTTAGGATGTAGGTTCTCTCTGTGTGACTTAGTTCAAAAGAACACCTTTGGTTTTAAATGTAAATGAAAGGAAGTGAATATGTGCTTTTTACTTTGCCTTTTCTGAGTACTTACAGGATGAAAACCTAAAATATATTCTTCAATGCCCTTGATATGCCAACTTTCAGGTCTGCAAAAGATTTTCCAGATATGCATGCTCTCATTATGCACACTTACAACTCAGATAATGCTGATTCACGTGTTGATCATTTGGGATTACACAAAGCTCTGTGTGTCTTAATGGGTTGGAACTACTCAAAGCCTCCTGATAACTCAAAGGCATATCAGTTTTTATCTGCTGATGAAGCAGCAGCAAATCAGGATGATCTGATCATGTGGCCACCTTTGGTGATCATTCATAACACAAATACCGGAAAAAATAGAGATGGTCGTATGGAGGGTTTGGGAAACAAAACGATGGATAATAAAATTAGAGGTATAATGTGACCCTCCATTCTTTATCATCTTCTATTATGATGTTTCTCTTAACGGTCTTAATGAGCTCAGGAAAATCTTTCTTGCATGCATGCTGAGTCGGCCCTTTAGAGCAGTTTCAGTGGGAAACACTTAGTAGTCGGTTACCTTTCCCAATATTTCTTAGCTAGCCAACCTCCCTCTGCTTAAGGCTGCTGTTTAATGGAATACTCTTATGGCATTATCTCTTCAACGATAATGAGATGAAAAGTCATTTTGATTTTATAGGGTTTCCCATTAACATCAAATTAGAAACTGGGACATTAGAGACTCTTCCATTGTTTGAAATAGAAATTTTGATTTTATAGGACTTTCCATTAACATCAAAGAGTTCTTGGAGTTGATTCTTCCGTCAAGGTTGCTCTTTGCATTTTTTTAATCTTGAATAGAAATAAGTTCTGTCTTATATTTTTTTCATGGTAGGTTCTTGTTCTGCTTTGGCTATTGAATTACAAAATTTATATTTATCAAAAGCTTGGTCATTTCTAATTTGTTTGACCTTTTCATTTCATTAGTCGTTACTGCCCTTTTATGTCTCAGTTTGACATATGTAGTTGATTTAGAATACAATAATAATAAACAGTTTTGTTGAAGCTGTTTATATTCTCTATTTTTTTATTTCGTTACATCTTCAAAATACTGAGTGTTGCTGTAACTTTCTGGTATTATGATTTGGTATGTTAAAAATAGATTTTGATGTGTAGCTATTAGCTCTTAATGACTGAGCTTGATTCTCTCTAAACCTCTAGATGCATTTGCATTATTGCTTTGACAAGATTATGACAAATCATTGGTCACTTTCTATTTTAAGTTTCATTCTACTTTGCCCTTCTGGATTTACTTGTATTACGTTTCCAGAATTTCTTGTCACAATGCATTGATGCTTGAGTCAAGTAGATGCGTTAGGATTGTTAGATGGTTTTCATTCAATTTACATATTGGTTAAATTTCCTTGTAGTGAATCTGCATGCTATTTTTACTTTTTTTTTTTGCATTTTTGGATTGATTTTGGGTTGACTGGATGTAATTGTCATACAAACTCTTACGTATAGCTCCCTAAGGATTCAGCTTCTCAATAATCAAACAGATCACTCTTGATGTAGAGTGAAACTAGAGTGCATTGGACAGATGCTTGATACTCATAAGCAGGAATCACATCTCATAATTGTTTAGGTGGTAGAAGCAAAATTCATGCATGCAAAAGTATAGGTGCAACTAACTGCAATCAGATGGTGAAAAAATGTGTTGATGTTAAGTGACGAGTGTGTGTGTTTGTGCAAGTAGTTTTACTTGGGAGGCACTATGTCACTCCTCCACATGGTGCTTAGATATATAAATAATAGATGTTATTTTATTTTTGAGACAGTTAAATCGAAAATTTATATAGAAGTCCTTTCCTTTCTTCTTTTCCCCAAGAGTTACCATTCCATTGATTCAATACTAATAGTGGCCATTGTACTCCTTTCCATTGCATTTGATGGTGACTGTTGCACTCCTTTCATTTACACTTTGCTTCTTCCTATCAAATGAACTGCTAAACATTGGCCCCTATTCATTATTAGTGTGGTCAGTTACCTGTTCTGTGCCACTAAAACTTCCCTTCCACTCCACCCTTGATTGTTGATCTTTTAAGAAGAATTGTGAGCACTGTAGGAAGAGTTGGTAATGGGATGAGTGTTTCTTTGAATACTTCTTGTAATTACATACTGAATTATGAGAACTGGAAAACAATTGTGAGTAGCTCAAACTGGGTTTTGATACTATTGCTGACAAACAAATTATGGGATCCTTTGAAGAAGTTTATGCAGTAACTGGTTCAAAGATATAAGCCAAAAAATAGATAATAAAAGAGAGGTTGGTCTTTGGATTTGAGGAATTTCTTTAATTTTATTTCTCCTGTTGAAGGTTTATTAATTTGGGTGTTAGTTGACTAAGTTGAGTAAGCTTACTTTCTGGAATCCTAACATGTTGACCGTTCCAAAATGTGCCCATTGTGTAGAACATTATTTAGACTGTATATGTGTCCTTACAGCTCCCCCCCACATAATTTGATTTATTGGATGATTCTTCTGTTTATTTTTTATTTCCTTTGACTAGCTTTAAAGTTGTTTTCTTGGGGATATTTATTTGTTACCTGTGCATGTATTCATGCACACTTGTGTTCATATCTCAATGACAGTTGATTGTACAACCAAGAAAGTAGGATGTCAATGTTATTATGGGATGGCTCTTCATTTTGAGCCTATCTTTTCCTGATGTTATTCTAGTTGTTGCCTAACTATGTTCTTCATTTGATTTGACACCTAGCACTGAGGGTATGTTTGTTTTGAGATGAATTGTGTGTCTGTGGACATATGAACCTGTCCATTTATATATGTAACAATGCAACTATGTACGCATTTAGCTGTGCATTTATGCTTGTGCATATATTGCTATTTTAATTATGGTAGGTTGGAGATCAAGGAAGTAGTTTTTGTGAATGTTATTGTGGGATGGCTCTTGATTTTGTGTGTATCATTTCTGAACATTATTCTTGCTTATGCTTAACTATGTAGTTTTTGCATCAAGAACCGAGGGTGTTTATTTTGAGATGCAGAATATTAAGTTGTGTGTGGGTGCCTGTCTTTCTTTCCTGACCATTTATGCATGCCCACATGTAGCAGATCATTTATGCATATGTGTTATTTTATTGATATCTGATGGAACAATCAAGAAAGTGATTAACATTATTATGTGGATAGTTGTTTGTTTTGTGAAAATAATTAGCTTACATTATTCTAGTTGATGCTTAAATATATTGTTTCAGCACGTAGTGGTGATGATATATATTGAGATCAGGAGTTTCGAATTATATTTTAGGCTTGTTAGCATTTTTAACTAGTCAAGGTAATGCTACTGCCTTGATCTTGAGCAAGGTAAAAAGGAGTTGATTTGATCTATATGTTTCCTGACCTGGTTTCTGTTTGTAATTTTTATTAATTATGTTGTGCTTGTCAAGTGTTTTGATACCTGCAAATGGAATTTTCAGCCTGGCCTGGATTTATTAGATAATGTTCTACCTTTCTCAAGTCTCAATGACTGGTGTGAAATATTATTTCTTTCTGCCTGCATACTTTTTCTTTTGCGGGGGTTTGTTCCATTTTTTCCCATCTCCTCTCAGTTTTTTAGCTCCATATAATTGCATCTGGTATCTCTTAAACTCTCTTTTTTATTACCTACTAGCTTGTGATTTCAGCTTTTCAGCTAATCTTTCTTCATGAATCGTGAGTGTAGTCTTACTGCAAGGGCTTAGCTGGTGGTTACTTTGTTATTTTAAGTAATCTATAAGCTAATTCAGTTTAGACCTGTTTTTGGTTTTAATCATATTATACTAGATTAGACGTTGATCTGTTTTGTCCTAATCAAATAAACCATCTATACTGATGGATAGAAATTTAGATGACACAGAAAAATCTATCTCCAATATTTCCAATTTTTAAGTACCCTCCTTGTAGTCCATTCATGTTGTCTAGTCTCTTGATTTAGATTGGCTTACTATTCTGCCCTTTGTTTTTTCTCCTCTTCTACTACCTCCAGATTGCAATCCTTGTAGTTTTCCTTGACAAACAACATTTTGTTGGGCTCAAAATCTCCTTGAAGACGTAAATTACTTGGCCAATGTGCCTTTAATGGCAGTATTTATGCAAAACAACTCCTTGTTAGGAAGCACTACCAAAATCTTAGTTTTTTTTTTTTAATCATCCACTCATATCTGATGATAGTAAGCTTTTGACAATATCTTTTTCTCCATCTGATATTCATGCATGGTTTTCCAGAGCTTGGATTTGTGGGTGGCAAATCAAAGTCATTATATGGAAGAGATGGTCATTTGGGCATAACACTGGTTAAATTTGCTGGGGACCAATCAGGCTTTAAGGAGGCCATTCGACTTGCTGAACACTTTGAGAAGGAAAACCATGGACGCAAGGATTTGGCCCGTGTGCAGTCACAAACATTAGGAAAGGATGATGAGAATAATGCAAACCTTGTGAAGGTGGATGAGAAAAAAGGAGATAAAAGGAGGGTTTTGTATGGCTATCTTGGGACTGCTTTTGATCTTGACAAAGTTGATTTTGACACAAGGAAGAAGGCTGTCATAGAGAGCAGGAGAGAATACAAACCACCCATGTAGTTTTTGGACTATACATGGAATGGCTATGTATGTAAAATGGAATACATGGAAAGTCTTTTCAGTTGCATTATAGTCCCGATTCCTGAAGATGATAATGTATTGTGCTGACCGTTACATGTACAATAGGAGGCAGCGTTGCCATCATTTTTATTTTAATTCACGTAATTTATACTGAATTTTCCTGCCATAGTAATATTTAGGCACATTAAGAAGATTTGTTTGCCCTTCCACCATCTGACAACCTGGAACGCACTATGTCACTTAAAGTCAATGACTGGAATCTAAAGTCTTGTTCTTGTCCTCACTTTTCCCCATGTTGGCTGGGAACTGTTTGTTTACAGTTTACATTTTTAATTACAATGGTGGGGCATGGAAATTTGTACTCATGATTTCCTGCCAACTCTGTAAATCCCTCATTAGTAGCCCAGCACTCCTAGTAGGTGTTTGTTTGCAGTTCAGCTTAATTGATTGATGAAATGAAACCCTCTACCCACTGCAAATTCCTAGTTGATTACTCGTTTACTCTATTTTTTTCTTTCTTTCAATTTTTTGAATTTTTGGACAAGGTAGTGAGTAGAAGGCTTGGTGATGATATAAAATTATAAATGATTACTGCAGTCTTGCGTTCTAAACTTGTCCAAGATTGTATCTAAAGTTTGAATGAAAAGGGTTATGGTGAAGTTAATGGATTTTGGATTCATAGCAACGTTCACTGCTTAGTGATTGAATTCCAGCTTAGTAAAGTTAAAGGCACCACCAATGCATGTGTTTTGGTATATTACTCTGCACATCAAGTGGTGTGCAGAATTTTTTTCATCATAGAAATAAGTGGGATTCTATTGGAGTTTGGGGTAAGTAAGCTCTGTCTGTACATCAGCGAAAGTAGTGTTTATAAATAACTGCGGATGCTAGTTACCAGATTTGCTGGGAGTAGTTTTTATTTTTATTTTTATGCATAAGGTAGTATGGATTGTGTTCCATTTAAATGATATTGTTTCTAAAGTGGGTAATATGTATTTATCTTTGATTTAATCTAGTGTATTATAATTATGTTATTATAAAGTTAATGGTAAAATACATCTTCACTCAAAAGACAAGTCCCATTAGAGAACTTTTTTTTTTTTTTTGATAGATATTAAAGGATAAGATTATTGGTTAGGATATTAGCGACCTGTATGGGATGTCAAAGGACAAGGGTTGATTAGTTTTAAGGACTTCTTATTCTTGGGAGGTTATTCAACAATCAGCATTCAGACACACAAATGTGTGTGGAGTGGATTATTTATTATGCTCAATTTTTATTTCGTTAAAAGTGCTTAATTGAGGGGAAATATTTGGGTAATTGGAGATACAATATTCAATCGTGTTTCCGTAATGAGTTTTTTTTTTTAATATACTGTCTATAAATACTTTATTCTATCAATCAATTAGAAATTATAATTTTTAAGTCATTAAACTGCAGTGACATTTTGTGATTAGATGGCATACACTTTAAGGGCATATACTATTTCCTTTTCTTTAAATCTATCTAAGCTTGTTATGCGACTGTATTCAAATAATACGTCAGTGTTCAAACAAATTTGATATTTGATATTTGATATTTAATTAAATACGTTTGCCATGGAAGGTGGTCGAAGCATCTGTGGTTAAGCAGTTACGGATTGGTGAATAGTAGTTAAGTGTGCTTAAATTTCCTGGATGTTGTATGTAGTATGCTTATTTTAAACTGATTGTCATTTGGAATTTTTTTTTTTTTTTATCTTTTAAATGCAACTGTATGTGCGGAAACATGTTAGTGTTGGGAATGTTTTATTTGGATGAGGAGTGAAATGAGAAAAATATTAAGAGAAAGAAATAGGAGATATAAATAAAAGAAAAATAGAATAGAAAAGATGTCTTATTTGAATGAATAAAAATAAAAAATAAAAAAGAATTTTTTTCCTATTTGTTTAAATGAGTGAAGAAGAGTGAAAAAAAAAACAAATAAATGATATTTTTTATACTAATTAACAATTTTAATTTTTAAAATCTGAACTTGTTATTATTTTACTTAATATATTTTTTCTTTTGTTATAAAAATGCTTTTATTTTTAACGTTAAAAAAAGGAAGAAAAAAAATAGCCCTGCCCCCTCCAGTTTATTGGGGAGTTTTTTATTCTTCCCTCGTGTTTCACTTCTTATTTTCCTTACCTTCTCTCTCTCTCTCTCTCTCTCTCTCTCTCTCTTGTTGACAATTCTTACCTTGTATATCTATCCATTTAAATATAGGCTAAAAAATTAAATTTTAAAAGAAAATAATGTCTAATATTTTTCTTATAAGATAAATATAAGAATTTAATATGCATATACCGATGGTGTAAATTAAAAATTATTTTTAATATAACTTTTATTATAATTAAAATAAATAAATTTATTATATATAAAAATTTATGATTAGGTGCTCATATAAAAAATCTTTATACTACTAACATATTCCAGTTGGTGTATTGATTATCCGGATGTGCTTTTTACTTTGGTTGCCCAGTATAACTTTTAATGGTACATTTGGTTAGTTGTCGTTACTATTAAAATTCTCGTCATAATCAACATATTATTTTCAAAAAATTTAAATCGTTAACTTTGAGTAAAAGATTTTAGTCTTTAGTCGTTTCAGTAACGTTTTCTTTTTCCACTCGTTAGTCTAGAAACTAATTAGGCCTAGACGCCTAGTAATGCCTGAAAACTCATCTACGCTTTTAGACATTTAGTTTTTTTTTTTTTTGACACAAGACTTTTAATTTTTATTATGTGGTCAATAAAAACAAATGTGTGCTTATATTTATATGTTTTGAATTGTCAGGGTTACTATTAAAATAGTTGTTTTATTTAACAAAATAAACAAGACACTTGCATCAAATTTTGTATTAAACTGCAGGTATATATGAAATAAGCCTTGTAAAACTTCTTTGTTATACTTATATTTTCTGCATTAGCGCTGTTTTTTTAAATAGTCAATAATATATTTTTGGGAGGTACATGTCTCAGTCTAAGCCTAGAAATTAAAGTAACCTTTTAAGTTGCAAGATGTATATTAAAGAAAGGACAATAAACATACTTTCATTACTGACTCTCAACTTTTTTTTTTTTCTTAATTTATTAAACGTATGATCCCGTGCCCATCAATTCATTATTATTTATATCTTTCGTGAATGATCAAATCACGTTAACATAAAGGAATTTATATAAAAAGATAATTACTTTTCGAAGTTAGTACTCTAGTGTGTGTATGAAAAATTACAGTGTTGTGATAGATAATAAAATTAGTGGTTAAAATATAATATATGATGGAATTTAAAATTGACATAGATGAGATGATAGATCCAAGTTGAAGAATATGTTTCTCTGGTGAAGTATACCTTATCCTAAGATGCATTTGTACGCATGCATGTGTCTTTCTGCAATGGCAGGTACTGTACCCTCCACTCCACCCAAAGGCAAAAACCGACGCAATGTTTTTTTGTTTTTAACCGTTTTGAATTTAGATTAACTCCTTCCTTCATTCCCTTTTATTACTTTTTCTGACTCTTCCCATGTGGGAGCTCAGCACTCTTGTCCCACCCCACTACACACATTCTCTCTCTCATCTATCTTCGATTTCTGGGAAAGTTCCTTCTCTGTACCAATATACAACCATTTTATATACTATTTAACATTCTTGCATACGCAACAAAAATATACCCTTCTCACAAAAAAAAAAACAAAAACATACCCTAATCTTTTTTTTTTTTTTTTTTTTTTTTACAGAAAAACATACCCCAATCTTATATTTTAGCATGTTACTATTTTAGTGATAATGTTTCCTAGGACACCATCACACATTCCTATACATTTTTCACAATAATTTTTATATTTAGAGGAAAAATAAATTATAAAAAAATGTTATAAGAATTCATTGTACGTATAATATTATTCTTTGCAAAAAAAAAAAGGAAGTTTATTGTTTAGTTATGATAAACTTTATCTTATTTCCATGTATTTATAGTCTAAATTTATCACACTTATTCATATGTGAAAAATGTGATTGACTCATCTAATTTATCATTTAGTTAATTAATCTCTTTCAAGATTGTCGCGTATTATAAGTAAGTTTTCTTATTTTATAAAATTATATTTATCTATATTATATTATTTAAATTGATAATAAATAATAGATAGAGTAAGTGTAATATTTTTGAGATAAAAATAGGGTATGAGAGAGAAAATTAAAATAAAATTTTTAAGAGGATAATTAAATTGGTGTTGTTTAATTTACTTTATATATTCATCTTCAAATTGAGTCAAACTAATAAAATTTCATAATTTGAAATTTGATAACGATTACGTGAGCCAATCAACCTAAAGTCTTCTCTCTCCATATACATATACGAGGAATTGAAGTAAAAAAAACGAGGAATATAATGTCATTTCTACTAAATTAAATGGTTATTTGAATCAATCAACTCAACCTTTTCTTTATTTTAATTCATTTTCTTGTATCTATAACATAAAATTATTTTTAGCCCAAAAGAATAACTATCTAAATCAATCAATTCAAATTAACTTTCTAATTTTTAAAAATAAAATATATATCAATTCTGACGAATCAAACCGAATTTCCCCATTTGAATTATATAAAATAAATAACTTCAAAACAAATTGAACCAATTAATTTGGTTGATTTAAATGTTTCCTTTAAATTAACTAAATCAATCCATTGACACCTTTAATTATTGTATTTGTTTTTAGTGTTAATTACGATAAATATACTCTTAAAAATACAATAAATATATCAAATACATTTATTATTATTATTATTATTATTATTATTATTATTATTATTATTATTATAAAATTTAATGTAATATTTTGATAATTAATTTTTTGGGTGAACCGGGTATCCCTCAAGAGTAATTTCTCGAGGTATTGAGATTCATCTAAGGGGTTGACATCTCTCAACAGATACTTTTTCATACGCACCAGCTAGGGGATCCAACCCCTTATCACATGCTTAAAGGACAATGTTATCTACCAACCATGCCACATCATATGTAAAATTATGGATAGTAAAAAAGAAAAATGTTAACAACACATTCTTTTGAACACAGTATTTATTATTGACTGAAATTGATTAAAAATCACAAATTTTGTAGTTTTCAATTAATTTTTACCAATAGTAAAGTTGTCTTAATAAAAATGTATTAGATAGTGTGTTGCTAGTACTTCTTCAATGAAAAATGATAAGTTTTTTTTTGGTACCTAAAAATGTCAGGACGTGATTATGTTAATATGACGCAAATAAAAAAGAGAGAGAGAGAGAGTCACAAAAAAAAAAGTTAACATGACACAAAATTAGATAATGTTTAACTTAATTCATTTTTAGATTTATCTTTTTTAAAAAAAATAAAAAATAGACTAAACAAAATACTAAAAATAATCTTAAAAATAAAAAACAATTTTTGAATGAACAAAAACCTTTAAAATAGAGATTTCATAAACTTCAATCAGAAGAGCTTCACTTCCACTTTTATGAAAATATTAAAAAAAGATAAATACTGTTTTTAACTAGCCATTGTAAGAAAACTATCATGATTTATGGAAAAAATAACATGATTTTATTTTATGGTTGAACTATTTTAGTAAAGAGTTTAATAATTATATATGGTTAGTATACAATTTTTTTCACTTTCAATTAATAAAAAATTATTGTTGAAATAATTTTTAATGTAATTATTGTGAAAGTTAATAAACTTATCATATATGGTAAGTTATGATTAGATGATAATATAAAATTATTTTATCCTATTAGTATAAGCTTTGCTATTTAAAAAAAGAATATTTAAATTAAAACAATGTTTTCTCACATAGGAAAAAAGCATTAATTTTTTTTTATGAGTGAAGAAAGCATTAAATTGAACATATGCTTGAGTAGGTCAATACTAGTCACGTTGGCCTGGTAGTTGGCATTATATAGTTCATTGCTGCAATTATATTTATAATTAATACATTTATTATAATTAATACTACATATAGTTAAATTATTTCGCACTATATTAGTTGATGTTTTGGCATGCTAGTGTCTAATACCAGTTACTCGTATTAGGATGACAAAGTGTACCCAGATCCTACGGGTACCTGCAAAAATATCCGCAAGTAAGTTGGGTAAATACCCACTTATTGGGACTAGGACAGAGTATTTACCTACAATTTTTCGCGAGTACGGGTGAATGTACGGGTACTATAGTACTCATCCCGCCCGCCCCCGCACCTACCATATATATTAATGTAATTAAAGTAACTTACTTAAATAAATAATTATGTTATATATATATTTTTATGTAAAAAAATTATATTTTCCATAAACTAACACTAACAGTAAAAGATTTATGTTATAACTTACAATAATTTTACATCTTATATTTTTAATATTATGTGTGAATTTTTTTAATGTTAAGTTTGAATTATTTAAGCGTGAATTTTCAATTAACTTGTAGTAATTTTTTTCAATTAATATTTTTATGGCTTAAATGCAATTTTGGTTCCTCTATTTTGCACAATCCGTAATTTTGGTTCCCCTATTTTAAAATAAAGACATTTAGTTCCCCAATTTTATAAAATTTGTAGTTTTGGTCATTCCATCAAATTGAAAGCGTTGACCGTTAATAGATTAACGTTAACCTTAACGTGGTTCAAATATAGTGATGTGACACGAGATTATTTATTTATTTTTTAGTTATTTTAAATACTGAGTAGAATAATTATTATTTTAGTGACGTAGATAAAAAAATAATTATTACTCAGTATTTAAAATAATTAAAAAATAAATAAATAATCTCGTGTCACGTCACTATATTTGAGTCACGTCAAGGTAACGTTAATATCTTAATTGTCAATATTTTCAATTTGATAAAAAGGATCAAAATTATGGATTTTACAAAATTGGGCTAAATGTCTCTATTTTAAAATAGACAGGCCAAGATTGTGGATTGTACAAAGGAGGACTAAATGTCTCTATTTTAAAATAGGAGGACTAAAATTACGGATTGTGACAAATAGGAGACCAAAATTACATTTAAGCCTATTTTTTTTTATTGATTTATTAACTTCATACATAAGTAAAGTGCGGGTAGCGGGTGTATGTATGGGTATATAGGTATCCAGCAGATACGAGAATGAGGATTAAAGTTTCTATCCGCGCGGATATAAAACTGGGTATGAGTATTTTTTTTAAATGCAGGTATGAGGACGGGTACTATAGGACCTTACCCATTGCCATCCATAATCACTAACACTCCACAAGAGATTATTGTAATGGTCAAGAAAGTAAGGATTAGTGTAATTTTACGAAATCTCATTAATGATTGGTGTAATATACTCTATTCAGATTTTTTTGATACATATATACTCTATTCAGATATGTTTTTCTGTTTTGTATTTTTAAAAAGTGAAAATAAATAAATAAAAATAATTAATAATTAATGAAAACTAATATCAAGCTGGCCTAGTTCGTTGCAAGTAGTGTGGTTTCGTTGTTACGATCTTATCTTGTTGGTGATCCTAGTCTACTACTATCCGTACGCTACGCAGTATGCACTCCCGGCGCATTCTAGCGTCGCCCCTCAACCACCTTTTTTCAGACCGCCATAACACGTGTCTCCACCTTACCCATCCACGTCACCACTCCCCTTCTTTCCCACACTCTTGATTTCATTTCATTTTACCTCCACCGCCACCTTTACTCTTTCGTTCTTTCTTTCTTTCTTTCTCATTGAACCCAGCGAGTGAGCGAGGTTAGGGTTTTCGGTGTTCCCCTCTTGAGTTCGCGACGATGGGGTCCATCCCCGATCCAGGCGAGTTGAGCGAGTTGACTCAGCCGAGCTTCGACGAGTTCCAGCGCCAAACCTCCCTCATGACCAGCTGCACCCTCCTCTGGAAGGAACTCTCCGACCACTTCTCCTCCCTCGAGCAAGACCTCAAGCACAAATCCGAA
This sequence comes from Pueraria montana var. lobata, assembly GCA_026413185.1. NCBI lineage: Eukaryota > Viridiplantae > Streptophyta > Magnoliopsida > Fabales > Fabaceae > Pueraria > Pueraria montana. The sequence continues at coordinate 87,535,697 of CM048647.1, read as the reverse complement.
GCCCTCAAGCGCAAGATTCGCACCCTCGATAGCGCCACCTCCGAGTCCCTCCGCGTCCTCGACCGCCGCGAAACCTCCCTCGACGCCACTCTCCAGATCGCCCTCCGCACGCTCGACACGCGACGCACCGCCGCCCTCTCCGTCCTCCTCCACGACGGCGACGACAGCAACAGCACCTCTCCCGACGGCGAGGTCGACGACACCACCGGCCTCGTCCTCAAACTCAAGTCCTTCTGCCTCCGCATGGACGCGTTCGGGTTCTTCGGCTTCGTCAGCGCCAAGAAGAAGGAGCTCGACGGCCTACGCGCCGAGATGCCGGTGGCGCTCTCGGAGTGCGTCGATCCGGCGAAATTCGTGCTCGAGGCTATCTCCGAGGTGTTTCCGGTCGACAAGAGAGGGGAGAAGGCCGGCCACGACTTGGGCTGGGCCTGCGTCCTTGTGCTGGAGTCGCTGATTCCTGTCGTGGTGGACCCGGTCATCGGAAAATCGAGGCTGTTAGTTACCCCCACCGTGAAGGAGCAGGCCACAGAGATAGCGGAGACTTGGAAGGCGAGCCTGGAGGAGCGTGGCGGCGTGGAAAACGTGAAGACCCCTGACGTCCACACTTTCTTGCAGCACGTGGTTACCTTCGGGATTGTGAAGACCGAGGACTCCGATTTGTATCGGAAGCTTGTTATTGCCTCCGCTTGGAGGAAACAGATGCCCAAGCTCGCTCTTTCACTTGGTCTCTCTCAGCAAATGCCTGGTATAGTGATAAAATCAATTCTCTGAAATTGATGTTTTGGATTTGTTGTTTGTGGTGGTACTGAAAGTATTCTGTTTGTAGATATGATTGAAGAGTTGATCAGCAAAGGACAGCAGCTTGATGCGGTTCATTTTACATATGAAGTGGGTCTTGTGGAGAAGTTCCCCCCTGTTCCCTTGTTGAAGTCTTTTCTCAAGGATGCTAAGAAAGTTGCGGCTTCTATTTTGGAAGATCCTAATAATGCAGGCCGAGCTGCGGTACTTTTTTCTCTTTGTTTCTAACATCTATGATTTTCTGTTGTTTGGTTTAGTCCTGAATGTGTAAACTTCTTCATAACACAAGTACATAGGACAAGGAAATAAGAAGGTAAATTGAATTGAGCTTATTTTATAAACTAAAATCAACTTGTACACCTCAACTTTTGTCTTTTGGACAACTTAAAATGAGAGTTTTTTTTATAAAAGTTCAGAGAGTTTCTATAAAAGTTAAGTGCATAAGTTGATTGGAAGAAGTTCAATTTATTTTAATTTCTTATTTTCTTTTCTTAGAAGAGCTCATCGAGAAGTTTATCAAAAAAGTCTTTTCTTTATGCTTGATGAATGATGAGTGGTAGCACGTCTGTTATCTTGTGAATGTGTAGTTAATACTTGATACAAGTTTTCTATTTTTGGTTTATTCTGTATAGACTGAGGATGCAGCTTATTAGAAAAGAATGTACCTAGATTTTGTGTCTTTAGATAGGGGAAGGCTGAAGGGAGTGTTGAGATCTTTCTGGGTGTTAGTGTTACTAGTTGGTTAGATACTGATTTTATTTCTGATTCTTCTCTTGTATTTGTGTTGCTTCTTTGATTAGTTGGAAGGAAAAAAAAGGCTGGAGATGGTAAAAGCACTCTATTTGTGTAGTATTTTCTTGAGTTAGTAGAATTGGGTTTAATATATTAATGGGTTTCTTTTTTACTATGGTGAATGAAATTTGGCAGTACCTAGCTGCAAGGAAAGAGCAGTCTGCACTCAGGGCTGTGATTAAATGCATTGAAGAATACAAACTTGAGGATGAGTTCCCACCAGAGAATCTGAAGAAGCGACTCGAACAGTTGGAGAAGGTGAAGACGGTGAAAACCGAGAAAAGGAAACCGGCTGCTGTTCCTGCCAATAAAAGAACTAGAGCAAGCAACAGCAATGGAGGTCTAATGCCACCAGCCAAAGCTGGGCGTTTGACTAATGCGTATGTATCATCTTTCCCTGCTGCTCCTACATTTGTCAGGTCTCCATCACACGGGCAATACCCAGCTGCTCTTCCACCATACCCTTCCCCGCCCCACATGTATGGCAGCAGAAGTCCCCCAACAAATCCTTATGCTGCTTATTCGCCCGAACCGGCGCCACCAGCTATTGCAGGGTCTTACCCAGCAGCTCCAATGAACTATCCTCCTGCATATGGTGGCTATGGAAATGTTTTGGCTCCCACTTATCAGCAGGCTTACTACCGATAGAAATGACAACCTTGAAGATGGTAACCACTGATATGACGACCTTGATCCAATTTACTTTCGCAATGTTGTTTGTAATCACTAACCGTTTAACGGTAGCAGTTCTGTGTGTTAATTATAACTACTGTCCCACTTCCTGCTCTGCATGGGGAGAAGTTGTATTTCTAATGTTGATCCCATAGTACTAGGTGATTGTGGAAAGTAATTAGGACGGCCAAGAAACATCAGAAACTCAACTACCACTGTTCGGTTTAGTTGTAGAAGGACTTACTGTGTTTACATTATATGCTTATCTTGGGATCGAACTGAAGGAAAACAAAAAAAAAAGAGAAGGTAATCCGTTTCTTGGCAGCTGTTGACTATGGTATAAAGACTATAAAGGAAATAATTTTGTCTGAGATGAATGTTTTTAACTTTGTTGAGCGGGTTCTGCATTCGCAATATCGGACCATGGTTTTTGTTAGTACTGCATTCAACCGTAGTATGTTGTTACATTCCCTTTGTAGCATCCTTCCAAAGAATAGATCTAAATCTTTTTTACGGTTTAATTATTCATTTGGCCTTTATAGTTACAAAAATTTTCCGTTTTAGTCTTTATATTTAGAAACATCTGCAGACTGCAGTTAATTCTTATACATTATTTTTAATCTTTTTTAGTTCTTATACATGTATTTTAATTCCTTTCAATCCTTATTGTAGGGATTAAAATGTTGTATGTAGGAATTAAAAGGGGATGTTTTTAAGTATAAGGATTAAAATGTTGCAATTATAGATATCAAATGAGTAAATAAATCTATTTTCATTAATCCCTTCATTTACTAATGCTTTAATATTAATGTTTGTCTTATGTTTTTAAGATGTTAAAGATGTTTTTTTGTTTAATATCTTTTTATAAAATGTTTGGAAGATTTAATTAGAGAATAATGTTAGAAAGATTAATGAGAGGATAATGTTGGAAGAATATCAATTACTTTTTTCTTCCCCAAAATATAAGATGAGAGAAGCGAATGTGAGTAAACCAGGTCGACGGTGAAAGTTGGGAGAATCTTGCCAGCTAAATCCAGTTTGTGGTTTGTATTTGGTTTGGTATAAAAGTATTTCTGTTGGGGTAAAAAGTGAAGGAAACAAATGGCAATTATGTATCCCTGAATATTTGGAAAAAGTATTCACACTGCTTAACAAACTGAGTGCAACAACCCATAAAAAGAAGGAAGAAAGCACTCGGAACATAAGGTGGTTGTAAAGACCACTATGGAGGCAGGGAATCTTTGATGAGTACCCATAAAAAGAAGGAAGAAAGCACTGGGAACATAGGGTTGTAGCAAATACCACTATGGAGGCAGGGAATATTTGATGGGTTGTTCTGCATTCGCAATACCGAACTATGGTATTTGTTAGTTCAGCATTCAACCGTAGTATCTTGTTACATTCCTTTTGTGGCATTCTTCTAAAGAATAATTCTAAATTAATCCTCTTATTTACTAAATGTAGAAAGTATTAATGTTTTTCTTATGTTTGACATAAATAATTTTCATTTTTTTTTGTATAAAATGATTGGAAGATTATTGAGAAGATAAAGTAGGAAGAATACCATTAACTTCTCTTTTGCCCCAAAATATAATAAGATGATGAGAGAAAAGAATGCCAGTAAACTAGGCTTAGGGTAGAAGTTGGGAGAATATTGCCAACTAAATTCAGTTTGTGGCATGTATTCAGTCTGTAATATTATTTCTGTTTCTGAAGGAAAGAAACTGCAATTATGAATTCCTGAATATTGGGAAAAAAGTATTGACACTACTCAACAACCCATAAAAAGTAGGAAGAAAGCACACAGAAGGTAGGTGGTTGTAAAGAAGACCACATGGAGGCAGGGAATCTTTTCTCACATGTTAAGCTAGCTACACAGTAGAGTTACAACTTGCAACTCAACTTTTCTTGTCACTCTTAGTTTGGATTATACTTTGATTTTAAATTCAACATTTCCACGAGGACATTAAAAGTTCATGACGATTCCCATTAAGGAAGTTGGATCAGTAACTCATTATACTAACTCCATTAATTATGATTATTCTGGTAGCCTTCAGTTTTCACCCTTGTTCTCTGATGTTAATCATCCTTCAAATGGATATGATATTGAGTTTTGTGATTCATGATGCATGATGCTCGAGCTTAGCGAAAGTGTCACAAGCCGGGCTAGTAAGGGATATGTGGCTGCATGCATGACATGCATGTTCTTTAGGTCAGGAAGTGATTACCCCTTGAGTGACATTTTCCTTGTATGTTGAGGGGTGAAATGACTTTTTTTGTTTTTTGTTTTGAGGACATGGATTATATGATAATTCGTGGCAGTATATATCTATAAATTTGGGCACAACACAGTTCCAAGGATATAATTCAGATTTCCGAAGAAAAAGAAAAGACAAGAAAATGTTGAGGAGGTGAAAATAGACAAAACAAGTGACTTTGATGAAGTCACAAGTAAAAGCGAAATATCTATCTGCTGTACGAAATCAATGACACCTCTTTTGTGAATAAGACGCAGACTTGGCAAGTTCCTACTTTTTACTTGCCTACGGCTCCTTATCATGAACCATTTTTGTTTGGACATTTACATTACATATCAAAACCCTCCGTTCTTGCTTGCATTATTTCACATAGGGAGGGAAAATAGCAAGCTTGATAGGGCATTCCGTTTCTAATTAAATATATGAAGTTTGGCCTAGCTTCTAAGGTTGTTAGTGTAGGGGTAATTTTGGCTAACTTCTACACGTAATTTACACTCCAAGGAAAGAAGAAAAAATGGAGCGCGGAAGCTTCAAATTTCAGATATTGTTTTTCAATAGATCATTGATAATGGCGTTGATGTGAAGGTAGAGATTAAGCAAAGAAAACCCAAGAAGCAAATTCAGCCACATTGAACTAGGGGCCTCCTTTTTCAGTTGGCGTTTAACATGTGATCAATAATTGGCTAATTAATTTACACACATGAATGAAGGATATAAACCAAACACCTTCTATGAGGTTCTAGCACCTTAATGGGGGGACATGGACTATTTATTCACATGAAAAGCCTAATTGCCATTTGTCAACAGTGAACTTCAATTCAACCGCTTTGGATTTCACCCTTTTGTAATATATTTAAATTTAAATAGCGGTCAGTAGTTGATTTTACATGAAAAGGCTCACATTATCCATATTTTGTTGATTCTTTATTCTATAGGTGACATACCATTTAATTTTGATCAAAATTTGTTGTGCCTGTGCAACTGAAGCTTGTTTAATTTGATTCAAGTCATACCTTCTACTTCACCCATATTTGTAAAAGCCCATGATGGGAATATAGATTAAAATTAAACAAAGAAAACACGGGTTTCATAAACATTTATGAGAAAAAACATACGAAAGAAAAATGAACTAAAGACCTTCGTAAGTTACTCTTAACTTGTACACTTAATTTTTATAAATGTCATTTTGTCTAACTTCGTTAGAAATTGTGAAGTCTACCCATCAGTTAAAATTAATTTATATTCTTAACTTTCATAAAAGTTCTCTCATCTAGCTTCTATTTTGAGATGCTTTTTAATTTAGAGAATAAATTCAATTTATTTTATTTTATTATTTTCTTCTCCTGTTAATACTTATGGAGAAGGTTATCTAAAACCTAGCAATGAGAGTAGTTCATCCTTGTTTGGATAATCCTAACAGGTTGTTGTTGGTGGGGTGCATAGTGCTTTTGTTTGGAAGAGTGAAGGGTTGTCATGTATGGTGTCTTTTGTCTTTGGGGCTGTCTCTAAGATGGGGATGAGGCGTGTGGTGTACTGGTGTTGCAATGTGAAGTGTGTGGTGTACTGTTGTTAGAATGGAAGATGCCTGTGCCCTACATTGCTGCATTGTATTGAAATTGAAATTGAAATTAGGAATGAAAATTAAAATCAAATCCGTGGGTATCCATATAATCTCGACCCGACTTTGATGGGAGAAAAAATGCATTGGTTGAGTTTGAGAGATTCAAATATTTTCAGATATGTGAAAGTGGGGTCGGGATTGAAGATGTAACTTCCAAACCCACCCCCTTTTATATACAAACTAACAACGATCAATTCTATCACAAAAATATAAAAGAATTACAATTGCATAAACATAAGGATTATTAATAAAAAAAAAAAAACTAACTCTAACAAAAAAAACTAATTTGTAAAAAAATAATAATAATAAAGTCATAGAGGAAGCAAGGAAGTCAATTTAATAATAAAATATCTGAAAAATCAATTTGAAGGGACAATGAGAGAAGAAAGATTATGATTAATCAAAAAATGAAAGATAGTAGGAGAGAAAGTGCACTAGAGAAGAAAAAGTTTCCACAAATAGAAAGTGAGAAGGTAGATAGTGTAAAATTGTTATCCACACACGTATATAAATAATCAATTATATATTTATGTTATGAAATAAAAATAAATCTTGCATGATTTTTAAATTGAATATGTTATAAATTTGATTCAGTTAAAAGTTAAAACTGTGACCGCTCTATGGGAGAGGCTGTGACAACTCCAAACTAGGCTGTTAAAATAATTCAAGACATCTCAAGAAAATTGGAATGAATCATCTTCAGTGATGCTCGATGTTTATGTTTATGGCTCTATCCGCTCCGTTAGCATATCTTGACATGTTCGCGTTTAACTGTATCTGTATGCTATGTTCTGTAGTACAAAGAAAAAAAGATAATAGAAAGAGAGTGAGTTAATGCATTTAAATTAGAATGATAGTATATCAATAGCGTCCAAATACGTTAATGTATTTTCCTTCTTTTTGGTTCTAAATTCAGTGTGTCAAATATTGTTTAAAACCGTCTTCAAAATTAAAAAAATATCAAATTTGAAAATGTTCTTTCTATCCATTCCAAGGCTACAATCTATTTTTGCATGCATCATAGCCAGCTATGTTTGACTATGATATGCTTAAGAAATAACGGTGTCATCTTTTGAAACTTATCAGGACGAGAAGTTGGCTAAGTTCAAAATCTCTATACTGGCACCAACTGATTTAGCAAAATTTCCAAAGCAAGAAAAATAATATCTCTATTAAATATATATAGACAGATTTATTGTTAAGTCACGGGGTAAGCTTGTGCTATTGTCATTTCCAAAGGTAATTGACTCTTCATTCTCTCCAATCTTTTCCCATCAGTTAGGCTTAATTTCTAAATTTCTAATTAGGCATCTAAACTAGGGTTTCTCTTCATCACATTCACATCACCACTGAAGAATAGTAATCTATCAATACCAGTTATGTCCATTTTAGTTCGTGCAACGTGCATCAAGGAATAGTACTTTTTCAATTTTTAGTGCAACCAGGATCCCTCAATTTAGATAATTGTTGCCAGTAATAAAACGTAAACTTTTTAATTTTTTTAATCTTTCTAGCCATGTGGTTCCCGAGGAAGGTGGTTTCATTAAGTATTAGGATATAGCAGTTGTTCTTGTGGACCCTAATTGAATTAAGGCTAATTGCCAAAGACAAACAGAAACTTGGTGGATTTCATATTATAGAAATAGTTCAGATTCCATTGATAGTTTTGGGGATTAAGGCACATTTGGATGATAATATTTTTCGTTCTTTTCCAGCATCGTAGTGAGCTGATATCATCATGGCAGTTGAAAAGTCTGGAATTGCCAAAGATGTTACAGAAGTGAGTTTCTGCACTTTGATTACATTATCTATGATTTTTTATAACGTGCTGTTCCCCTATTTCAGTGTTTCTTACTAGAATACAATCGATACATACTGATGCCTATTGTTTATTTCATGTAGTTGATTGGCAAAACCCCATTAGTATATCTGAATAAAATCGCAGACGGTTCTGTTGGCCGGGTTGCTGCCAAACTAGAATTGATGGAGCCATGCTCTAGTGTAAAAGACAGGTAATGATTTTGGTTTCTTTCATCCTTGCTACTATCATTTGAGTTTGGTTCTTGCTTTTACATGTTTTTGAATTACTTTGTGATTTATTCCTATGATATACATTATATGCAGGATTGCCTATAGTATGATTGCTGATGCAGAGGAGAAGGGACTTATCACACCTGGACAGGTTAGTACAAAGAAATTGCCTAGGATTGGGCATCAATAGTGAAGCTTCTAACGAATTAGTTAAGATCTTATTTATATTAGGAGCAAAGTGAAGCTGCTTTTTATTGCCAGGTGTTTGATTATGATTTATACGATGGTCACAAATAACTTATCGTGTGTAACTGATGAAGTCTATCTGTGCCTTAGCTGATAGAAGGAGAAGAAAGAGATTCCATATATGTAGGATACCCGATACCTACCTCTATAATTTGCCCTCAAGAGAATACTATTTTGAGTGTATTCTCTTTTTTTATGATAGTTATGTCGTATGTGTATGAAAGCCATCACATGAATGGTAGGTGTGGCTCTAATTGAAATAAAATGTGCAAGTTTTCTCATATTCAACTTACAAAATGAACTTCAGTAAATTTCATAACAGTTATTAAAATTCCAGGTGAATGATGCACTGTTAAGTTACTTTCTGCTGCAACTTTTATGTAGAAATACTAGGAAGTGGACGTGTGAAAAAAAAAAATTGTTGGTATTAATTTGGTGCATCCCTGAGTTCACAAGTATCTTTCTATTGCATGTGGGTCATCTTATTTTACTGAAGAGTATCCTCATTGAACCAACAAGTGGTAATACCGGCATTGGATTAGCATTCCTGGCAGCAGCCAAGGGTTACAAGCTTATAATTACAATGCCTGCTTCAATGAGTCTTGAAAGAAGAACCATTCTTCTGTCTTTTGGAGCTGAGTTGGTTCTGACAGATCCTGCAAAGGGAATGAAAGGGGCAGTTCAGAAAGCTGAAGAGATATTAGCTAAGACTCCCAATGCCTATATACTTCAGCAGTTTGAAAACCCTGCCAATCCTAAGGTAATCTACAAATTTGTTCTGTAACTGTAGCAGTGGATGCTTGACAACTTGGGTGACACATTTTGTTATTATTGTATTTGTAGGTACATTATGAAACCACTGGTCCAGAGATATGGGAAGGCACAGGAGGGAAAGTTGATGCACTTGTTAGTGGTATAGGTACTGGTGGTACCATAACGGGTGCAGGGAAATTTCTTAAAGAGCAGAATCCTAATATAAATGTTAGTTTTTAAATTTGTATATATGTTTAAATATAAATTAGGGGGAACATGTGCGTGTAATTTTTCCTGAGAATGGAGAGATATATTTTGGTTCTGGTTTACAGCTGTAGCGATCCCCCCCTCATTGTTTTTATTTATTTTATTTTTATGCAGCTCTATGGTGTGGAACCAGTTGAAAGTCCAATACTCTCTGGAGGAAAACCTGGTGAGTTATAACACATGCTTTTATGGTTCCCCACGAATTTTCACCATTTTATGGTCACTTAAGCAGACCAGAACGACTTTTGGTGATATTAAAAAACCTAGAGTATTCTTTTGGGGGCAGAGTACTCCCTGACTAGTATCTCAGATGCTATCTGATGGAAAGGAAATCTTACTGTTACAATTATGCCAAAGGTGTGAATAACATAAGGCATCTAAAGGGTACTTCATACTTGTAACCCCAACATAATCAAATTCATACATAAATCACAATTAAATATAAAATCCTAATTTAGATTTAATTTCATATAATATGAAATACTAATTAAATCAAAACAGAAAATCTTAACATGTTGATATTTTCATATGAGCATAGAATGTTAAAAGTAAAATCTCTAAGAATAATGAAAAAGCTCTTGTATAGGAGGAAATTCTAAAATTTCTAAGAATATCAGAAGAGAAAAAGGGCCATGCACTGATAGTATAAAATTATTTTACACTGTCATCCAATCACAACCCACTACGTATGGTAAGTTTATTGACTTATACAAAATTATCTTAAAAGTCATATCAACGGTGATTTGTGATTGGATGACAGTGTAAAACTCTTTTATACTGTCAGTGCATCACTATTAAACTCATAACAAAATAAGGCCTGAATAAAACAATCCTCCTTAAATATGTTTTTCCATTCTGCAGCACTTGGATTATCACATGCTTTCCTTAATGAGATTTAATTTTTCCATTCTCTAAAAATTATTACTTTAAATTATAAGTCTGCTCTTATATGTTTTCCTGTTTGTTTTCCCTCCGGTAGTTACTTACTACAAGGTGAATGGTTTTTCTTTATAATCGAAACTTAAAGTTGTGATAAGAACATGCTCTTTAAGCATATTGTCATTGTGAACATCTAGGTCCACACAAGATTCAAGGGATTGGTGCTGGTTTTGTCCCTGGAGTATTGGAAGTTAGCCTTGTAGATGAAGTAGTTCAAGTAAGCTTTTAATGCTTTTTGAATAGTCATCATACTTTTTTAAGACTTCACAGAAATATACATAATGTAATATTATAACCTTATTCTAAAGTTGTTTGGAAATGCAATGTGATAACTCCTGTGTATATGGTTATTGCATCTGATAATTGATAAATTACTTGAAATTCTTATACTTTTCAATTCATATATATGGGTTTGATACTGTAGTTTCTTGTTTTAATATCAATTTGGTGATATTGATATATTGTGTCTACTTTTGACTTGAGATTTTTGCTACTAATTAAGCATTTCTAGTTTAGGTCCATATTCTTTATTTTTTATTCAGTTAGTTTCTGCTATACACTTTTTCTACATCAAGTATTATGGTTCTCTCCTTCCCTGTGAAGTCCTGAGTTGGGGGCTTTGGGGCAAAGTTTCAATTTGTGGGGAAACTGCAAATAGCCAATTATGAACTTTTTGAATGGCGCTTTTACATCATGTTAGACTTAATATTGTTTTGGGTAGAAGGGAATCTTAGATGCCTTGAGGATTAAGTTCTGATTTCTGCACCATGGTGTAAATATGGACAACTTTCTGTGTGAATATAACTATTAGAAAGATATGATTTTGTCATTATTTTGCAGTTTTTGTTTGGACATTTGTAACAGTTTAAGATTTGTTATTAAACAATGGATGTGTGATTTGGCAGATATCAAGTGATGAAGCAATAGAAACTGCAAAGCTTCTTGCACTTAAAGAAGGCCTATTTGTAAGTTCTAAACCTCTAGAAACAGACATAATTGAGCCTATTCCTCTAATAGCTAGCTATCTATTGAGTTTCCATCATGATTCATATTTGAATTTGGAAAACGAATAAGGCCTATTTGTTATACTTTACATATTATTGTAGGTTGGAATATCGTCTGGAGCTGCAGCTGCAGCTGCCATTAAGATAGCAAAAAGATCAGAAAATGATGGAAAGCTTATTGTTGTAAGTTGATTGTTTTCCTACAAATTTTGGTAAAAGTTTATAGAAATGTCTGTTGAGAACTTGCAACAATATTCCCATGTTTTTGTTAATTTATTCTCTTGTTTGATTTGGTTTTGATTGATGGCAACTGAGATTATGAGTCGCGATCATTATGTTAGAAGTTTCACTTGGTTGACAGTTCTGTTTTGATATGGTACAGGTTATTTTTCCAAGCTTTGGTGAGAGGTACCTGTCCTCTGTGCTGTTCGAGTCAGTCAGACGGGAAGCTGAAAGCCTTACTTTTGAATCCTGATTTCAAGTGGTGGATTTTAACTGGCGAAGGCAGTGATCCTTGTGATACTGATTGTGATTCTCAAATAAACATTACTTCAAAAGAAAATAAAGGAAAATTTGTTACTTATGCAGCATACTTCTGAAATTATTTAAAAGGCCACTTTATTAATGGAATATAATGTAATGTTTTTATTTTGGATTCTCTCCTGATCTTGAAGAATGAGTGTATTCAACATCTAGAAGAACAGCAATGAAAAAGACCAACAAATTAAATTTTACGGTTATCACCTTTTCCAACAAATGACTCATTACTCATTAGGCAATATTTGGACCTAATTAATGGCTTATACGATGACAAACTAGTAATGTGGATGGTGAAATCCTTTTTCTGGGATAATCTAACTGTTGCTAGAACAAGGATATGTGCTTGGACCCAAAAAAAGAAAGAGAGGTGCAGAAAAAAGAGAAAATTAAGAGTAATGTTTGGATAGGTAATGTCTGTCTTAGACATTTCTACCGTTGAATGACATCACTTTTTTAATATAATCACAACAATATTCTTAACAATCCTCTTCAGAGTTTGATTTGAAAATATTGGTTTTTGGTTATTTTCATTTAAAATATTTAGATAAAATAAACATGATTATATCTAGATTACCCTGTATGAAGAATGCAAGCTTCCAATCATCAAATTTGACACGGGAATACCATTACTTTCACAGTTTCACTCAATTCTTATCTAGTTGAAAAAAAAAGAAATATAAAGAATTTAATAACTCCTGATGGAAAAAGGCCAACATATACCATATAATAAATTACACATAGAGATGAACAACTATTTAGTTGTTTACTTTGACAGGAACAGGAAGAATTCGAAGGGGCTGAGCTTTTTGCAAGGTAATTCCAAATTTATCATCCATGTCCATATCTTGTGTTTCTATGTCATGCTCAAGCTTCCAATCAAAGGGGTTGATAAGCGAACCCAACATCAACAGTAACATCCTATTGGCCAACAGCATGCCAGGGCATATTCTGCGCCCAGCACCAAACGGTGCAAGCTCAAAATTCCGTCCCTTGACATCGATGTCAGATCCAAAGAACCTGTCTGGCGAAAATAGAGTTGGATTTTCCCATAATGTGGGGTCCCTGCAAATAGTCCACATATTAACCCACACTTGTGCATCTTTTGGGATGGTGTAGCCACCTATGTCCACATCCCTATCAGCTTTTCGTGGCAGTAAAAATGGAACTGGCGGGTGCAACCGTAATGTCTCTTTTATTATTGCTTGCAAGTATGGGAGTTTACCAATATCTGCTTCCTCAATTGGATTACCCTTACCAGCAATTTGCTCAAGCTCTTGTTTCGCTTTTGACATTACCTCTGGGTTGCGGACTAATTCAGTCATTGCCCATTCAAGGGTGGATGCTGTTGTATCTGTTCCCGCAACAAATATATCCTATTCAATCCAACCATAAATTTCAGTTACTAAGTTAGCTAGCGATTCATAAAATAGCATAATTAAAAATAAATGACAATATGTAGGATATGAGAAGAGATTAATTACATGTGAGAGATGTTCAATCATATTTTTGTCCATGTACTTGTTATCTTTTGAAATGTTGAGCATGGCATCTAACATGTCATTGTGGACTTTGCCTTCCTCCCTCTGCTTCAACCGTTGGTTAACCAAGCTGTCAAACATGTCTAACACCTTCTTCACGTTCTTACTCTGCCGTCTTTTGACCCCCTGTGGATCAACCATCTTCAACACTGGAAAAAAATCTGCCAAGTTTGGTGTTCCAACAAGCTTTGTGATATTGGTCACCAAGTCCTTGAACTCTTCCGCCTTACCTGTAGAGTGAATCAAATCCATAGAGAAAATAGTGTTTGATAAAAGATTTATGGTAGTCTTGAATGCTGCTGTTCCAATATCCACTGCTTCACCCATCTGGCTGCTTTGGTGGATATCGGTGACTAGTTGTTGCACTATCTTACGTCTAACGTATTGGCTATCATCAAGAGTCTTGTGGGCAAATAATTGAGTGTTGCATATTTTTCTCAGTTCCCGCCAAAGAGGTGAAATGGGCATGAAGGCAAGGCTGTAATTTTCATGGTTGAGAACTGACACAGATTGGGGAATGGTTCGGTTTGACAAGAACTGGTCATTGGTTAGAAGCACCTCTTTGGCCATTTGTGCTGAAGACACAACAACAGTGGTTATTTGTCCCAGCTTTATGCTCATTACAGGGCCATGAATCTTAGCAAGCTTTGCCAACGACTTGTGAGGCTTTTCACCCAATTCAAGGAGGTTCCCAATGATGGGAAAACGGGATGGTCCCGGTGGAAGCTTATGGTTTGCTTTTGTGACCGTTGCAAGGAATGAACCAAAAGCATGAACCAGCATGGCGCATGTCAAGACAATTAGTGCACAACTTGCAAAGTCCATTTTTGTGTACAGTATTAATGCAATGCAAGTGAATTGCCAACCAATTGCGAGGTAAAGAAAGGAAACGTTGGTTTGGTTGATGCATCTCTCCATTTGCTAGCGAACTCAATTTATACATGATTTTTCAAACACCGTATAAATTAGTAAAATTAATGCTACTTGTTATTTTTCAACGTCAATAAGTCATAGTCATACACTATATGCCAAGTTCAGATTATCGTAAATCAGATCTAGAGTTGACCTTCTACGTAGAGACTGTAGAGACGTAGACTCATTCTGCCCATAGTTTGTGAGCCAATCCAAAAGATATGTCACCAATGCCAAACAAAAATGATTTTTTGGACACTTAAAAAGTGTTACTCCTCAAAAGTGTTGATTAATTAACTGTTTGAAAAATCAGAGTCTTCAAAATTACCAAATCGTTGACCCTCGTTCCTATAGGTAGTGTGTGTGCCGAAGCCTGGGTGGGCTTTTCCAAACTAGTCTTGGCTTTTTTGGGTTATAATCGATAAATACTGTTTGAAATGAAACCTTCAAAGTTAATTCATTTTACTGGTTGAATGCATTGAATATGCAAGTTTAAGCTTTGAAAACCAAGTCTTTCTCCATTTCAAATCGTTAGTGGGTTAGGTTATTTAGGATACATTTGGATCCGTAGTATAAGGTTTTCTTTTTTATTGTTTAAAACAGTACAAATGAAATTAAACGAAATAAATTTTATTTGATTTCATATAAATTATTTTATGTTTTATTGTAAAAATATCTAAATAATAACCTGAGTTTATTCTATTGCACTCCATTTAATTCCATCTTATTTTATTTGACTTCACTCACTGTTAAATATTCAATATAACCTAATAGAATGCCAAAATTCTGCTACGTATGAACGAGAACGAAACAGTTTCTCCACCACACATAGTGGACGAACAACGTAAAAGAGTAAGACCAGGTCTATTTTATATGTATAAACATACTGATGAGTCCGTTGAATGTTGAATTTCTTGGTCATTGAGCTTTTGCATGCCATATGGCTTCTTATCAGTAAAACTTTCGCGAGTAAGGAGCTGGAAACGTGCCCTCCACCACCGTGTCTGCTATTATTTATATAATCCTTGCATCATCTCGTTCTGCCTTTAATTAAAATTTAAATATCCATCCCACGATAATCTCCAATTTCCACACTTACAAATTGATGTTTCAATAATTAATAAATTAACATATATATCGAGTATTAATTAGATCGATGTAGTTTATGGCAGAAGATATTGTATGGCCGGATAGCGAGAAACATCGCTTCTATTTCCTTGCACCGACATCAAATTGACTGTAGGGTTTCTGAGTTTGTACTACTTATCACTGGTGAATTGGTCATCATCCTGTAACGCCTAACAGATTTGAAGACAAAAATAATTTGTTTCACATCCACATAAAATGGGTGTGAAATTAATCAAGATAAAAAAGAGACGGAGTTATAAGGTTGGTTTAGTGGTGAAGGGAGAAGGAAAGGGGAGAGAGGTCACGGGTTCGAATCCTTCTGCTAACAAAAACTAACATATTGACAACTAATATTTGCCGATAAAAAAAAAAAGATAAAAAAGAGAAAGAAAATAAGAATAGTGGGATGCTTATATGTAGGGGTGTTCAAAACCAAACGGAAAACCGAAAACCGATAGAAAATCAAATTTTATTGGTTTTGTTCGATTTTTTATTTTCTTAAACCACGCAGTTCAGTTCGGTTCAGTTTACAGTTTGAAAATGTAAAATCGACCCAAACCAAATCGAACTGCTAGTTATATGTAAATGTGTTTTTTTCTTAATGCACAATAAGTATGTGACACATAAGTTATTCAGTGACTATTGTACTTTAATTTTAATGGCTGGCAGTAAGTAATATGTACTGCAGCATATGAATGTTTTACTTTAAGTTCATTTATTGTTTTTACTTTAAGTTCAATGGCTATTTTACTTTAAGTTTATTAACTATTTTAATTACTTTTAATTCACTTATTGTTTTTACTTTGACAAGTCATATTTAATTGTAACTACTAAGTACATATGTATTTAGATGGTACTTGTATCTTCTTTTATAATGAATTTCTTTTTTGGCTGATAAAAAAAAATTAAGCAATGCTGTAACAGTGTCACATTGAATTGATAAATATTTTGATTTTTTTAATACCTAATAGCAAATTTTTAAAACTGCAAAAACTAAACCAAACCAAATCGCTAAATATTGGTTTGATTTGGTTCGGATTTCATAATATATTTAAACCGAACCAAACCGAACCGCACTTAATTTCTTTGTTTGGTTTGGGTGACTTTTAAGCAAAAAATTGAACCAAATCGCACCGTGAATACCCCTACTTATATGGTAACCAAAAAAAGAAGAAAAAGTTAAATCTAAATTATAATAGAAAGCAAGGTCTTCTGTCGTTAGATTTTATAATGTAACAGTAAGCTTATGTCCTTTCATTTTGTCGAGTGAAAATGTTTTTTTTTTTTTTTTTGATAGAAGGCCAGTGAAACTGATGATCAATGTGCTAAGCATTTGACTTGGTCTTGTGCATCCAGTATGCATTGCAATAAATATATATGTCCAAGATCCACTTAATTTATAATGCTATCAATTTTAGTCTTAATCTTGCAAAATACACTTGTTTCAGCCTTTTTTTTTTTAGGGATTATCATCGAAAGATACTATTTGAAATCAATACAGTCAAAATACTCATGCAGTACGTTTTTTTTTTTGTTTTTGAGGGATTATCATCGAAAGATACTATTGAGATTATGTTGAAGACTAGAAGAATAGGATATAATGAAGTACAATAAAATAAAATATATTAAATTTTATTATTTGAATTATATAAAATAAGATAAAACGGAGAGAAGGTATGTAATGATTTTTTTAATATCATCACAAAAAGATTTAAATAATAAAATGGTAACTTGATTTGATTTTAGTGCATTTACAATTCACTTCATTTTACTCATCAATATAATAAAGGTTTAAATATCTTTTTAATCATTGCATTTTTTTGCTTTTCGTCATTGCATTTTTTTTTGTTTTAGTCCTTACAAATTATGTCTGTTTATTTTGTTTTTCGTCCTTAAAGCGGTTTAAATAACATTTTGAAAAGTGAAAAAAGTGTTATCTAAACCGCTTTAAGGACGAAAAACAAAACAAATATAATTTGTAAGAACTAAAATCCATTTTTTTTACAAGGACAAAAAGCAAAAAAATGCTAAATTGCATGGATTAAAAAGGTATTTAAGCCTATAATAAATATCAAAATATAGGAGTTATAAGGTTAACTTGATGGTGAAGAAAGAAGGGAAGGAAATGAGTTCGAATCTCCACTAATAAAAATTAATAATTAACAACTAACCATTAATAAAATAACATTCTTGAATACTTGATCTTTTGAACTTTTTGCAATTGCATGGTTAGGAGTGCTCATAATTTAGTTATTCCAATAACTATAACTATAACTACTAAATAACTAAATTGTAAATAGTTATTATAACTATAACTATAACTAGTTTTTTTTATAACTAGTTATGATTTGACATAACTAGTTATTATTTTTAAAAATTAGTTATATAACCGGTTATATAACCAGTTATATCTAAAACTAGTTATATAACCTAAACTAGTTATATAACCACATGAGTATTGGGATTTTGATTAGCAAAATTGTAATAATATGATGTAATTGCTGATGAGACCGTCATTACAACCCACCTTGGTCGGGTGAAAATTTATTGAAGGGATGGATGTGCCTCTATGATGTAATTGCTTACGCATTGTTTTTATTTTTAATTCAATGTTATTTTGTTTTTATTTTTGTTTTGTTTTTAAAAATAAAATGAGAAATAAAAAATAATGAAAAATTCAACTATTTTTTATATAAATATTTGTAACCATATTTGAACTTGACTCAATTGATACCTTGAAAATTCTAGTTGCTCTGGCAAATATTCCACTCTACTAGACTGGTGCAAAGCACTACTATAGCTGAGTAACCAAACCAAAATTACTGTGGGATTTCAAAAAGGGAGGGGAAAAGAAAGCAAAACTAGTAAATAGGAAAAATACTAAATATCTATCTCATTCTGCAACAAGGAGAGGAAAATGTACACTTAGCGAGCAACATTCCAGGGAATATTAACAGATTATGTGCTGTAATTGTAATCAGAAAAATCTATGAATAAGAGACAAACATAGAAAGGGTCCATGCAAAACCAATCTGCTTGTGGCTGTCCTAAAAGTACATTCCTAAATTTAGCAATAAAGGATAGAAAATAAATGCCACACTACAAATAACAGTGAAATTCTATTTATAATTGAAGGTAAATACCTCATATCAACACTATACATGAAAAAATTCTAGTTAATGACATGCGAGGAGAAAAAAGAACAAAGGAGGTATAAACTGCATAATTTAATGAAATAATAATGAGATTTAAAGCTATTTTATCAATAGCAGCAAATAGCAACACAAGATCACTGCCAGATATAGTTTCCCATATGCCACTAGAGTCCCACTCTCTTAAAAAAAAAAAACCCAACTGCACGCGCTTCAACATACATTCAGATACTAAAAAAAAAAAAAACTAAATCAACTAACAAATGGAAACCAGTTATAACTGGTTATTAACTATAATTATTTTTAACTAGTTAAATAAACCAAATAACTACATTTTAATTTAATCAATAAAACAGTTATACTTCCATAACTAGTTTTAGCTAACTAGATATTTTATAACTAGTTAATTACAATTATCATTAACTAGTTTCATAACTAATTAATTTGAGCATCCCTATGCATGGTTTCCTTCCAGTCAAGACTTTCATGAGAAAGCAGCTGGAAATGCACCCTTCCAGTCAAGTTTTTGAGGGAATTTTCCAAATACACAATATTTTATCTAGAGAAAGGAAACCATGACTTTGTTATGTTGGCAAGTTAAAAGTATGTGAATCACGTAATTAGAGTTTAATAGATATTTCGAACGTAAATTTCTATATTCTGAATTTAATTTTCAAAAGTTAAAAATTATAACTTTTATATCCTAAACTTGATTTTTCTATTCTCAATATATTTCCAAACATGCTAATATGCTATAAGTGATATGTCAGCAGAACTCTTATACTTCATTATGAACATGCTTATGTATAAATTATAAAATAATAATAACACATTTATTTGTTACAATAAAAATGAAAAATAATGAATTGAGTCGGAAAGGGGGTCACATCGCATACATTACACATAAATGAAGGGCAGTTCAATTGTTTAATTTGAGAGGAACAATTCGAAGGGGTTGAGCTTTTTGTAAGGTAATTCCAAACTTATCGTCCATGTCCATATCTTGTGCTTCTGTGCCATGTTCAAGCTTCCAATCAAAGGAGTTGATCAGCGAACCCAACATCAACAGTAACATCCTATTGGCCAATACCATGCCAGGGCATATTCTGCGCCCAGCACCAAATGGTGCTAGCTCAAAATTCCGTCCCTTGACATCAATATCAGATCCTAGGAACCTGTCTGGGAAAAACAGAGTTACATTGTCCCATAATGTGGGGTCCCTGCAAATACTCCACATATTAACCAACACTTGTGCATTTTTTGGGATGGTGTAGCCAGCTATGTCCACATCCCTATCAGCTTTTCGTGGCAGTAACAATGGAACTGGCGGGTGCAACCGCAATGTCTCTTTTACTATTGCTTGCAAGTATGGGAGTTTAGCAATATCTGCTTCCTCAATAGGATTACCCTTACTAGTGATTTGCTCAAGCTCTTGTTTTGCTTTTGACATCACCTCTGGGTTGCGGACTAACTCAGTCATTGCCCATTCAAGGGTGGATGCTGTTGTATCTGTTCCCGCAACAAATATATCCTATTCAATTCAACCATAAATTTCAATCACTAAGTCATTCATAAATAACATTATTTAAAATGACAATAGCTAGGAGGAGGGAGGAGAGAGGAGATTAATTACATGTGAGAGATGTTCAATCATATTTTTGTCCATGTACTTGTTATCTTTTGAAATGTTGAGCATGGCATCTAACATGTCATTGTGGACTTTGCCTTCCTCCCTCTGCTTCAACCGTTGGCTAACTAAGCTGTCAAACATGTCTAACACCTTCTTCGAGTTCTTACTCTGTCGTCTTTTGACGCCCTGTGGGTCAATCATCTTTAACACTGGAAAAAAATCTGCCAAGTTCGGAGTTCCAACCAGCTTTGTGATATCGGTCACCACGTCCTTGAACTCTTCTGCTTTACCTGTAGAGTGAATCAAATCCACAGAGAAAATAGTGTTTGATAAAAGATTTATGGTAGTCTTGAATGCTGCTGTTCCAATATCCACTGCTTCACCTATCTGGCTGCTTTGATGGATATCGGTGACTAGTTGTTGCACTATCTTACGTCTAACATCTTGGCTAGCATCAAGAGTCTTGTGGGCAAATAATTGAGTGTTGCATATTTTTCTGAGTTCCCGCCAAAGAGGTGAAATGGGCATGAAGGCAAGGCTGTAATGTTCGTGGTTGAGAACTGACACAGATTGGGGAATGGTTCGGTTTGACAAGAACTGGTCATTGGTTAGGAGCACCTCTTTGGCCATTTGAGCTGAAGACACAACAACAGTGGTTATTTGTCCCAGCTTTAGGCTCATTATTGGGCCATGAATCTTAGCAAGCTTTGCCAATGACTTGTGGGGCTTTTCACCCAATTCAAGGAGGTTCCCTATGATGGGAAAACGGGATGGCCCCGGTGGAAGCTTATGCTTATGGTTTGGTTTTGTGGCCCTTGCAAGAAGAGCATGAACCATGGCGCATGTCAAGACAATGAGCAGTGCACAACTTGCAATGTCCATTATTGTCTGTAGGATTATTGATGACAAGAAATGGAGATGAAAGGAAACAATTAATGTTGGTTGATGCATTTCCGTTACCAGGGAACTCAATTTATACATGACTCCTAGACACAAGTTGACTTTAAAATAATCCCACCTCTTACAAAGTAAACGCGTCATATTTAGGTTCAAATCAGGTTATTGCATTCTGAACAGAAAAAAAATCGTGTAGACTCATTCTTCCCATAGATTGCGATCCAATTCAAACGGAACCCGCTTCGAATCGGCAAAGCAAAAGAATCAAAATGTAATCATATCTTTTTTGTAACAAGAGATCAAGAAAGGAAGAGATCGATTTAAAATGTAATTTTATGTTATTTTGTGTTACTTAACTTCTGTTGAATTTAAGAGCCAGTCAAAATGCTTGGTATAAAAAAAATCATCCTGATTCCCGTAAGTCGTAACTGAATTTTAGTACAGCTAGCTACATTGTTTTTCCAAACATTCCTTGAATTTTCTATACTACATATAAACTTAGCATTCTATTTGCAATGGTAACGATCAAGCTAATAACATTGCGTAAAAACTTATTGCACTCACATATTTGCTTGGGTTTTTCAATAGTTATCCTGTGATGCAACATCTTTGGAATACAGTTTGTACATTATGGTTTAATTAAATAGGATGGTATTTTTCCACTTCAAATATGATTTAAATTCTAAAATCATGTTAAGTTATAAACGTAATCAAATAATAATTTTCTCAAATACTACAATTTTGAATGAAGTTCAATTTGCATACTTCAAAGTAGAATTTTTTTTTAAGCAAAAAGAGTAGTAGGCTAAGGAGCAATGATTGAGGTCATCCCAACTAGGTCGGCACCATCTCAACCAAAAGCCATAAGCCGCACACACCAAAATATATTAAACTGAATATAAGTAGAAGAAACAAGAACTTGGGAGACATAAAAACCAAACCCATGAGATCAAAGAGAAGACAAACAGAATTCTATTTAAACCTATAGCTAGGAAGAACATGTTTATCCTTTACAAAATATTGATAAATGAAGCTGGGATGTTGCAACTACTAATTGTAGCAACTTTAATCTAGCAACCATTCCTTATCATTTTCTAATTTTTTTTAAAAATAATATGCGTGAAATAACTTTTTTTTTTTTTTTATGAAATCTATTATTGTGACGTGAAAGCGATGCTTATAGAAAGAACGGATCTCTCTCCGGATTTTCTATTTTCCAAATTACAACCCATATGAAACGCTCCATGAATGGCCTTATTGAGTAACGTAGGTTCAAGCCCCAAAAACTTGGTTTGGTCCTGTTATTTGGTCAAGGTCCAACACTAGTTCGCTTAAAAGAAAATTAATTATCAATAATTGTGTGTTACTCGGGGAATGTCAACTATCTGCTAATTAATATGTAACATGGCGTTGAAGTCGTTTCTCATTAATTGGGGAAGATTCCATATAATTATACTAAATCAGTAGGACTAGGTTTCGTCATTCTTTTTTTTCAGTAGTTTATTCATGAAAATGTTCATAAACACTTACACAAGCATACAAGATACTAAAAAGAATATTACAACAATGCAACATAGGAATAATGACAGATCAGACAGGACGTTCAACACTAACAATTAGCAAACTGAAGTTACAAACACCAAAAACGGAAAAACAGATAAACCACTTCCTATTATATATTACAAAGAAAGAGAGAAATCATTTTCTTGAGTGTTGATGAGCATGACTGGACTTGGTCTTGTGCATGCAATGGTGTTTTTATGTACCCTTGCATCGCGTCTACCAAACAGACGGCCACATCCACGTAGATATGCCGTCTCACTAGAGGTGCTATGGCCTGACCTGATCCAAACTTTATTTTTATGGGTTTGAGGTTTAAAAATTAAATATGATGATGATGATGAGTTCAGACTTCAGAATATATTTCTGGTTATTAACACCAAGGACGGAACAAGTTTGAATGATTCGGGAGAACTATGAAGATTAAAGTTCAATTAATAAGCATTAAAATTCATACAAAATAATTATAATTATGTATTTTTTAAAATGATTTTAGAACATATAATAGAAAATATAAAGGATAAATTGATTTTTTTTAAGACTCAAGATTATACATGTTGTTAACTAGAGCTGTCAAATGGGTCGACCCTAACCTATTTGGTCCTAGCCCACATGGGTTAGGGCCAAATTGACCCATAGGATCAAATGACCCACATAATCAATGGCCCATAGGGCCAAAAAGCCCTTAGGGCTAGGGCCAACCCATGGGCCAACCAACTTCTAGAAATTAAAATTTCAAGAGTTAAGAGAATTTTTCTTTGAGCTAATACTGGCCGAGGTCGGCCGACAATTGGTCGCTCGAGGTCAGTCGAAAATTGTTGCGGCAAATGTTGGCAGAAAATTGCAGCGACCGACGACGATCGAAAAATATTTTGGGCCGAGGTAGGCTTAAAATTGTCTCGATCGACGTCGGTCAAAAATTCCCTCGACCAACATTGGCCGAAAAACAGCCTTAGCCGAGGTCGGCCGAAAATTGCCTTGGTCGAGGTCGACCAAAAACTGCCATGGTCAATGTCGGATGAAAAACAACCCTGGCCGAGGTCGGCCGAAAACTGTCCTGGCTGACATCACCCAAAAACTCCCCCAGCCAACGTCGGCCGAAAAACAACCCTAGTCAAGGTTGGCCGAAAACTGCCCTGGTTGAGGTCGGCCAAAAACTGCCTCAGTCAACGCCAACCAAAAACTCCCCAAGCCGACTTTGGCCGAAAAATAGTCTTAGCCGAGGTTAGCCTAAAACTGCACTGGTCGAGGTCTGCGGAAAACTGCCCTGGTCAAGGTGTTGCGATTTATGTCGGCTGAAAAACAGCCCTAGTCAAGGTTGGCTGAAAATTGCCCTAGTTGAGGTCGGCTGAAAACTGCCCTAGTTGAGGTCGGCCGAAAACTGCCTTGGCCGACACCACCCAAAAACTCCCCCAGCCGACTTTGGTCGAAAAATAACCCTAGTCGAGGTTGGCCGAAAATTGCCCTGGTCAAGGTCATCTAAAAATTGCCGCAGTTGATGTCAGCCGAAAAATAGCCCTGGTCGAGGTTGGCCGAAAACAACCCCGACCAATGTCGCCTAAAAACTCCCCCAACCGATGTCGGCCAAAAAACGGGTCTGGTCAAGGTCGATTGAAAATTTCCTTGGTTGAGGTCGGCTGAAAATTGCCCCGACCGATGTCAGTTCAAAAACATACTTGGCTGACGTCGGTTGAAAACTGTCCCCACTAACGTCGTCAAAAACTGCCTCGACTGTCAGCAGAAAATTCCCCTTTTCTAGGTCAGACAAAAACTGTTATAGCTGAGGTTGGCTGAAAAATGTATTGGCCAAGGCTGGTAGAAAGAAGCACTAACTAAGGCTGGCCAAAAGAAATCCAGGCCAAAGTTGGAAGAAAAATACCCTAGCCGAGACTGGCCAAAAAATGCCTTATCTAAGCCAAGCCGAAAGTGGCCTCGGTTGAAGTCGGCCAAAAAATACCCTAGGATTGGTCAAGTGAAAAAATATTTTTGAAATTGTTATAATTTGTGAGATGACCCTTCAAGATCCTAGATCTGGCCCTTTACAAAGTGGAACTTTGTTGGTTAGGGCTTTTCTTGACCCTTTCATTAAATGGGCTAGAAAACTTAGGGTCGTTATAGTGGGT
The DNA here is from genome assembly GCA_026413185.1 of Pueraria montana var. lobata. Classification (NCBI taxonomy): domain Eukaryota; kingdom Viridiplantae; phylum Streptophyta; class Magnoliopsida; order Fabales; family Fabaceae; genus Pueraria; species Pueraria montana. Next base: position 87,510,836 of record CM048647.1, on the reverse strand, counting down.
CAAGTAGGCTGACCCTAGGACTTAAGGCCAAATTGACAGCTCTACTGTTAACTAACTAAGTATTCAGCTTCTCATTCCATTTTAAACTAACTTTGCGTAATGATTGACCAGACTCTTGTTATTTGGTGAAAAGTCTCAAGAATCAAAGTGGGTTCGGCAGCTTAACAGATGGAACCGTCTGCTTCTTGGTGAATGTTTCCGACTTATGAGATGACGATGCTTCCTCTCTCTTTGAGAAGAAAATAGAATCAATATAGTAGTAAGATCAGGTTTTGTCGTATGCTTCAATGTGAGAATGTGCATGGACATAATTGAACAGGTCATGTGCATGACCTGGTTCCTATCCCTTTTTATTTTAATGAATAATTGGAGTTTTGTACTTTCATGGGAAAAAAAGAATGCACCAAAACGAGAATGGATCAATGAAAAGTGTGTATTGATTGCCATTTCCATTTCTACTAGTGTGGACTCATACTTGTCTTTTATATTCCTTACAATTGAAATTGCATTAGTTCATGTTTTGGATTATTTAATTTTTCTGTTTTTTTCTACCTTCACCTTCATTGAGGAAAGGTCCACGCCAGACCCATCTTCTACTTAGAAGAAATATTTTGCTTAAAAAATTTATTGGAATGCAAATAACAACCACTGGCAACTAAAAATTAAATTTGCTTAAGCCCCTCCAGTCCTTTCTCAAACGAAAATTGTTTCAATACTCAACTGCATAATATGTAACCTCAATCACAATGTTCTGCCTCCCAAAATCAAGTTGTCCTGTTTGGCAAGCATCACGAAATGGTCCAAACTCCCGTAAGCACCAAAACAAGTTTGTGTAATTCGCCAATGATTGATTCCAAATTATATATTCTGAAGATACCACTCCACAACCCCATCTTTGCTGCCGACTCCCCAAGCATATACTATCATGTATACATGTGTACAATGAAGATACCTTGTCTGTGTAATACTTAAAATGGAGATACCCCCGGTCTATAATGCACTGGCGTACGTTTGTGTGAGACCAAATTGCATAGTCCATAGATTTTCATTGTCCACGCCAGCTTTTAATTGACCTTGATAAAACACTTTCCACACATTGCCCATCCTTGTATGAGAACTCCCTTGTAACATCATCAGAAGTTGAACACCCTGCAACCCACTCACCACCAACCGCAGCCCCTAAATTAAGGCATGACCCTAACCACAGTAAGCTATAAACTGAGTCACTGAATTTTATAGCATCGTAGAAAATAATCAGATAAGATTGTCTGTTTCCCTGCCTCGTATGTAATGCCCCCATCCAAGGCATAAGATCCCATTAATACCAACTACAGCACTGCACATACCAAAACCAAATCAGCCTGTCACATACATAAATCACCCTGCAGTCCTTGAATCCCTTCTTGTCAAATTCCGCCAAGTAAACACTCTGAATAAGCACCTATGCAGAATGGCCATACTTGTAGAATGGTACATCAGCCCCCAAACCCCTGCACAGTTATTAGGCAATGACAAATCCACTGTGAAAGTAACAACTGATCGGCATACACCTCCAACAACATGGGTAAAGAGAACGTAAACCTGATGTGTTGCTTACATCCTCACTGCTTCATCCTTTGAGGCATATGAAACAGATAAAATAATGGAAGTATGGAACTATTACCAATAGTCTTTACAAGAGCACCAGCCATCCTTAAAGCGATGAAAACGATTATTATCTCTCACAATAATTTCTCTTCCAACAATTTTTGAGATGAATTTAATGGCACTATGACAATCTCTGCAAATTCTAAGATTTTTTGTGATACGTATGGGCACTCCATGAGGGAGAGCTAGGAGGCCAAAAGCTAGAGCAATCTTCTCACTGTGGTACCACACTTCTGAAGCCTTTTCTTCTTCTTCTAAATCAAAGAGCGATAGATTGGTATCAGGAACATACCCAGCTTTCTTCATCTCCCCTCTCAGCTTAGTTAGCATTGCCTGAATTTCAGAGTTCTTTTCATGAGAACTGTCCTTTGCTTGGAAAACATGGATTCTATTCTTTACAGAAACCCAACTATAACCAACATTTTTTTTAATACCAATATCTCTCATTTCCTTCCTGACAATAGTGGCTTCTTCCCATCTGCATTTAGCAATTACAAGCATTAGCAATAGAGCCATAAACAATGTTGAGTCAGAAGGAAGAAACAGTTTTAGTTTTAGCTAAATATGTTCAAGCAACTGCAGAAAAATGAAAACAACAACAACAACAAAAGCATTACCCCACTAGATGCAGCAAATGAAAAGGAAGAAAATTCTTTCACACTAATTAGGACGTGACAGGCTATTCTACCAAATAAAATAAACAATTCAACTAACTTGTCAAGGCTATTAAAAAAGGAAAACTAGTTAGCATGGTTTTGAATTATTACCTGCCAGCAGATGCAAGCATGTTAGAAAACACTACATGATTGCCAGAGTCATCAGGATCAAGCTCAAATAATTTTTCGGCTGCAATTTTCCCCAACTTTGTTTTCCCATGCATCCTACAAGCCCCCAGTAGAGCTCCCCACACAGATATAGTTGGAAGAATTGGCATTCTTTTAATAAATTCATATGCACGATCTACCAAACCAGATCTTCCAAGCAGGTCCACAACGCATGCATAATGCTCCGCACCTGGTTCAATTCCATAGCTCTCTCTCATGGATTCAAATATCTGCAAGCCTCTCTCCACTGCCCCTGCCCTACTACACGCAGACAATACTGAAACTAGTGTTACATAACTTGGTGCTATGCCACAGCTGCTCAATGTCATTTCCTCAAACAGACCCAAAGCCATGTCAACATCACCCAGATGTGCATATCCACCTATCATTGCATTCCAAGTGACTAGGTTCCTCTCAGGCATTTCACTAAAGACTTGTTCCGCATTCTCTATGCTTCCGCATTTTCCATACAAGTCAACAAGTGCACTCCCAACAAATATATTCTCCTCAACACATGCTTTAACAGCAAGAGCATGAACTGACCTGCCCAATTCAAGCCCTCCAAGCTCAGCACACGCACTGAGTACACTTGATATCATGAAATCCGTCGGCTCAACTTCCTTCCTTGCCTGAAGGAAGACCATACACGCCCTCTCTTCCTCGTGGTTTTGCACAAAAGCAGCAAGCAAAGAGCACCAAGAAACAACATTCCTCCTGCCACTGCCAATTCTACTAAAAACCATTTCAGAAGACACAACGTCCCCACATTTTCCATAGAAATCAATGAGCCCATTGGAAACAGAAACATCGTCCCTGTACCGGCTCCGAACTATAAATCCATGCAACTGACGCCCAAGCTCCAAACTCACCATGTCAGCACACGCATTGAGAAACGCACAAAACGTTATTGCATTTGGCTCTCCATCCACACAAAGAAACTTTTTAAACGCAGCAATGGCATCCAGACACCGGCCATCCTGAACTGCATTAGAAATATACGCATTCCACGTGGCCAAGTTTCTGTGCGGCATTTCATCGAACATGTTGCGAGCCTCGACTCGAAGGCCGGTTTTGCTGTACATGTCAAAGGCGCTGCACCCCACAAACACGTCCAATATGTTGCCACCCTTTAGGGCAAGGGCGTGGAGCTGTTTTCCGGTGATGGGCATGTGCAACGACGCCGAGGCTTTGAAGACGCAGGGAAAAGTGAAGTCATTAGGGAGAACACACTCGCGGCGCATGTTAGAGAAGTGGAGGAGCGCGGGGGCGAAACGACGGTTGTGAACGCAGCCGGAGATGAGAGAGGTCCAGGTGACGACGGTGCGAGGGTTGGTGAGTGAGAGAACGAGTTGAGCTGAGTTGAGATGGTCGAGTTTGGAGTACATGTTGACGAGGTGGTTGCAGAGGAAGGAGGGGAGAGGGATGTCATGGGTTTTGAGGATCTGCGCGTGGACGGCACGGCCGAGGAAGGAAGAGCGAGTTGAAACAGCTGATTCCAGCAAAGAACCAAGCAGGTTTGGAGAACGCACGTTCATCGTCATCGGTTTTTCTTATGATGTTCTCTGGCAAAAGAGTGCATGGTTATTCAGGAAGGTTTAGTTTGCTTTGCTTGCATGTCATTTGAGTTTTGTTAGTTGCGGGCGTCTATATTTCTTAGGTTTTGATTGAATTGATTTTCGGTGTATATAATATATAGAGTAAATTACATAAATTTCTTCTTAGGAAAGATTTGATGAAATTACATGAACCTTCCTTCCATTATGAATATCTAAAAAAATCTTCTTAAATGTTCACCTAATTATACATGGATCTTCCATCACACTTTAACATTGTTTAATGACTTTTAATGAATTTTTTCCCTTAAATGCCCTCACCTTCAACCTTTAAACATCTGAATTGAAAGTTTGAAAAAAAAAAAAAAACGATGAACCCACTTCCAGAATAAAAAAATTAACAAGAAAAAGTTTGTTGAAAAAAAAAAGTTTACTCTGCATCATCCTAAAAAACCACTTCAACATGAAACTTTACAAAACAAAACAACCACAACAGGAAACCAAAGTGACAAACTGACAATTGAGAAACTGCAATAATGCATCCATCGATTTTTTTTTTTTTTTTAGAAGAAGAGCATCCATCGTATGACACAAGACCACTTCTATCCCTTTTCCCAAATCACTTGATCTACCAAAAAAAAAAATAACAATGAGACTCACATCAACCCCATCGCAATACTAAAAAAATAAAAATCGCAACCCTAAAAGGCAAGACAACACAGAACGTGAACAGCGCCGCACTCCACCGCTCGTCGTTGATTGTTGGGGAAGGAACAGACGGCATAAAGCACGATGGTGGCTTCTTTCCTCTCTTTGCCCTTGTTGAAGCAGACGAGGGGCACAAGGGCGAGAAGGCTCCGATGTTGACATGGAGACGACGAGGCTGGTGAGGTGGGTGGCGGCAACGGCGCAGCAGTCGGAGGTGGTGTTGTTCTCATTCGGATCTGAAGAGAAAATGGGTATGGAAAAGGGTAAAATGGGTGTATCATAAAAAAATAGTATTTTTTTTTAAATATATCTTTAACGGAGACTTAACACTGTTTGTAAGAGGGGGTAAAAGTAATGTAAAATAACATAGGGGGGAGGTTCCTGTAATTTCATCCAATCTCAGAAAAGATTTGTGTAATTTATTCTAATATATAATATGCATGTCTTTTTTGGTGCAATAATCCGGTTCAAACCTAATAGAAGGAAAAAAAATTTATTATATTATTTGATTTATTTTATGATGGAAATAAAAAAAAAAAAGTAAAAGGTAATTTTATTCCATATTCATGAGATCGACAAACAAGAAAGAAAAAATATTTTTATATTATAAATTATGGATAAAATATGTTTTTTTTCTCTCTAAAATTTTTTGAAGTTCAGTTTTAGTCTTTCTAAACTTTTTTTGCTCGTTTTTCATCTCTGTAATTTTAAAATGTATATTTTTCGTCCCTCTAAATTTGAAATGCATTATTTTTAGTCTTTAAAGTACTTTAAGTAGTGTTTTTATTAAAAAAAAAAAGTAAAAAAAATGGTTTAAATAACACTTAAAACGAAAAATGGACATTTCAAAATTAGAAGCACTAAAAACAGACAAAAAAAATTTGAAAGATTAAAATCAAATTTTGATAATTTTAAAGGAAAAAAATATATTTTATCCTAAATTAAAATACATAATTTGAAAATAAATATTTCATTCTCAATTAGTTTTTTTTTCTTTTTCTACTCTTTTTAGATGTGTATATCACACGCTAATTATATCACTAGTAAAAAAATTTCTCACAATAATTTCAAATTATTTTTCTTTTATTTTTATTTGTTTACTTAATGTTCATAACATTATATTCCTTTCATTTTGGTTTTTTTTTTATCTCTATTTCTAAATTAAATTTCAATAGTTTTTCTTTAAGAAATTATCAATAGTTAAAAATAATATCATGTCACAATTTTTATTTGTTCATTGTAAGTTTATCCATAAACACTTTTAGGAAAATAAAATAAGAAGAAAAAAATGAAATAAATTTGTCTATAAGCTCAAATTAAATTATACATAGATTAATTTGTAAAAACTCTCTCATCTTTTAAAGAAATTATATAAGAGAATTTTTACAAATTAGTTTATGCATAAGTTAATTTTAACTTATTGAGGAGTTCATTTCATTTTTTCTTTTTATATTTTTTTCCTACAAGTATTTCTAAATAAACTTATCTAAACATGCCCAATTTTTTATTTGTTTGGTCTGAGAAAGTTATTTCTTTACTTTCACATATAATTATAAATTTGTATATCCTATCATATCTTATTTATGTATTGATTTGCTTGTACTCAACGTTTGTAATAAAAAAAAATGCTTATCAAAAATAAAATTAAAAATCACTGAAGAATAACAAAAGGAATATAAAATGAGAGAATATAAAAGGCAGAAGAGGTTATTAATATAATCACGCTAAATAAATCAACCGTAACAGAGCATATGGATAGAAGCATCAAGCATGCAATTTGACGTTGTCCTTATGCATGCAAACAAGAACAGTGCCTACAACTCTACAAGTCTAATATAGCCCTACAAAAAAAGAAAATGATGTTCAAACGGACATGGAGAGTACTCATTCCCGACATGTAAGAGAAAACAGGATAATAAGAAGAAGACAAAGCACTTTTACCACTTCCAATATATCCTGTTTCACTAGTAGTGATCAGAAAATAACGTAAATAACGTAGCTTTGTTTGATGCACTGGCATACGGGGTTTATCAGATCGGATTTACCAATGAGTTTGACGATTTCGGGTATGTTTATGTAACCATTTGTATCGGGCAAATGGACGTTTGCAAAAGGATGGATCCCCTTACTTATGTGTTGAAGGTGTCTTGGGATGAATGCTACGGCAAGTTGGATGGTTTTTCAAATATGTGCTTAATCAAATTAATTGAATTAGATTGAGTTAGTTTATATTTTATATTTTACAATATGAGAAAGCAAAAAAGCAACGGAAATTAAATTTCAACCAAAATAATTTGTTTTCGGATTTATCTTTGGCAAATGTTAATTATACTTTCCTTAATAAATATACCTTCTCTCTCCCTTTTTTTTTTTTCAATATATTTTTCTAAATACCCTTCTATGCCACACACTACCCTTCCTTCACCACGTATGCACTCCCTCCTATGCCACCCACAATCAAGAGACACAAGACATGAAGAAGTGTCTAAATCTCTTTAGACAATATAATAATTACTTTTCGAAAGAACAATTGTCTATTCCGAAAAATAATTTTCAAACCTATGTTTTAGAAAAACAACATAGTTTTAAAAATTACTTTTCAAAGACTATGTTTTAAAAAATCAACATAGGATTTAAAGAATGATGAAGATGAATTGCAAAAATAGGGCTTAAAAAATAATGAAGATGTGGGAGGTGCAAAATTAAGGTTTAAAAAATAATAAAGATGGGGGTGTAAAATTTGGGTTTACATTGATTTTGTATAAAAAAAAAAGGTATTTTAGTAATTTAAAATTATATAAAAAAAGAAAGGGAGGTATTATTAATTAAGGGGTATAAATATCAAAAGTCTTTATCTTTTTTCAATCTAAATCAATTTGATGACCTGATCAATTATTTTTTTAACTTTAAATTAATATATTTTAGACTTTGGTAATTAATTTTTCCTCTATTTTTGTCTTATTTTCTTCTTCATTCAATTTGATTTCTTATAATATAATTTTATCTAGTGTTAGGATAAGCGACATGATAACATTATTCAATCCTATCATGTTCTATCGTGACCACCAAATCAGTCCTTAGTGCTTTAGTTGATAATTTAAGAATAAATAATTTTAAATTCTTAATATATTAATATTACAATATTAATAAAAATATTTATATTCCATTTTTAATAAATGTTTAAAAATACTTGTTAATATAACTCATCATAGAATTATGAATAAAAAAATATTTGTATTACCAAATAATTTAAGATCCATATAAAGATATTATTTTTTATAAGTTTATAATTCAACAATTCGAGAGTTGTCGTTTTGTCTTTCCAACTGGCTAACTTTTTACTTACTCTAATATTCATCATATCTTGTGTTTACGAAATGAGGCTTTGAAGATTGAACAGTGTGGGTGAAGGGATTCACTTCAAAAGATTTCTATCTGCAGAATATTTGATTGCAATGGATTCAGAGATGAGCCAATCTAGCTTGATTACCCTCAATTGGACTCTATTTTTAACTTGTTCTCTACATTGGCATTATTTTCAATTACAGGAGGGGTCGCGGTGTCAATTCCTGTCCACACTTAAATTTAATTAGGTGCTTTATTTTAGTTGTGTTATTTATATTTTATACAACAATTTATACAACAAAACATTATATATATATATATATATATATATATATATATATATATATATATATCATAATCATAGTATTTACATCTTTTTTTTTAATAAACATATTATTAGAAATCTCTAGAAAAATTTATAAAAGCTGCATCCGCACAATGTATTATAAATGAAATCAGGCACTATATCAAATACATGAAAAGAGTTAGCTAATTGTAATTCATGCTTAGGCAATAAATCAACAACTTGGTTTGCTTCTCTTTTTTTTTTTTTCTGCTGAATAAAAAAATAGATTTATTTCTTTTATTTATGCTCTTTCTAATTATAAAATTTATTATATAAGTTGTTGTACAAATAACATTAATTTCTCTTTTTTTTAACAAGATAATAGAACATGCTTACGACATTTCTATGATTGAACCATTGATGTGCGGGGTTTCATCTTTGGTCAATAGAGGATCTAATTAAATCTAAAATCACTTTCAATAAGATATGTTGCTTTTAGGGTGCTAACCTGTATCTAAACTACCCCATGAGATCGATTACCTCTGTTTCATAATTGACGGTATGAAACAGAAGACAAACATTTCATTAAATCCAACTTCTCAATCATGAATCCTGAAACAAATAGTAGATTTTTTTTTTGTACAAAGATAAAAAAGAAACATTTGTTAAAGGAATTAATACACGTATATGTAATCTTAAAAAAAAAAAATAGTCATTTATGGATATTGGTTAAAGGTGTTTGGTTCAGTCTCTTTTTTACTCCGCAAGCATCAAAAATTAAATGAAACATTCATTCTCTTTATATACCAGAGAAAGATATATATATATATATATATATATATATATATATATATATATATATATATATATATATATATATATATATTTCTAACCTTTTAGTGGGTAATGATCGCGTAAGACAAATTCTTTCATTTCCATTCTTCTAATAAAAAAAGAAAGAAACAATCTTGATTATTCAATATTTAATTAAATCACATGTATGGATCATTGTCATTTTACTGTTATATATTTTCCACGACACTTGGATTTATTAACAAAGAGGTAAAGAAATAGATTCATTATTTCATACCACTGCTCATCGGAGTCGTCATCCCTGCCTGAATTGTTCACCGTGTTCAGAGATCCAAAAACCCCTCCAAACAGTTTTTATTTAAAAAGAAAATATTTGTTATATTAAAAATATAAAAGGATTCAATATATTTTTAAAAGTAATTTAAAATATTCAATATAATATATTTATTGCTTCTTAACAAAACAGCAAAATATATAATATACCCTGTTCTTGTTCTTATTCTTATGTGTTTGAAACAAGGATATAATTAAGCACAAGAATCTTACATGTTTAGGCTTTTCTAGAGCACTCCCTATCATTAGTTTATATATTAGTTGTTTAACTACAACTGTTTCTAATAATAATTAAATCACTGGCGGTCTTTACCATGCATGTTTTATTTGTTAAATACAATATTATATAGTATATGCTAATTAACAATGTTCTTAGTTCAAGTGAGAAGTATATATGGAAGTTGGTATACTCGCGTAGGGCTATTAAACTCCTCTCCACCCCCACTCTAAGTTAATAAATGGCATATAAACTTCTTGTCGATCCAAATGAACATTGACATATAATAATAGTGCATACACTTAAAGACAAATAGTCCGGTATATAAACTTACCTAAACCAACTACTTTTAATTCATAATTAAAATTACTTAAGTATAAAACGATAAGATATCCATTCTTTTGCCGTAGTTGTTGAAGCTCTCTCGTTGGATCCTCTTTGTTTGTCCCCAAGTTTCCCCTACAGGGGGCATTAAATAAATAGCAATTATTAACCAGAGTAAACACAAAATGTCTATTCTAATGCTATCTAAACGCTTTTGATGCCCAATGCGAATTTTGAGTTCTTCAACGCTAACTCTTGGCTCCGGCTAAACATTTTCTAGACCAACTGGCATGGGATTTGAACCTGACAATAGCCACCACGGACCTTGTGACAGTTTTCCTACTATTTAGCCTATCTCTCGTATCTAAATTTTGGAGTAACCCACGTTTTCTACCAACAAGGGGAAACTCAGGAACTAAATATTGTTGTGTGTGTAAGTAATAGAGACATTCAAAGCTGGATATGTAGTAAGTAACTCAGTGGAATGAAAATGCAGCAGACACCTGTGAGTTTGGTACATTAAATTCACTAAACTGTTTCTTTCTTTGGCTGTTATTCGCTAAGCATTTTTTCCTAGCTAGCTTCATGATTATTGGCAAAATGCTAAAGAACCTTATCTAGCTATGGTTTTTTGTTGTCACTTGTCAGGTTTACTCTCTCCCTCGTCCTTGATTGGTTTTTGTACTTGTTTCTGCTTTTGATAGGTGCATTATTTTCATTGGGGTAAAAAAAGCTGAAAAGAAGGGAGGAAAAGGAAGTCCTGCCACCTGCAACTTCAACTGCATCTACCAACATTATTTAATTCCAATATTCCTTTTCATCCTTCCCACGAACCCTTATATGGTCCCAAATTCCTTTGATCAACGATCAATATCATTGTCTCTACAACCTAAAATGAGATCTTATAGCCATAAGCTCAATGTTCAAACTCCAAACTCATACTATTCAACTTCACTTTGCTGTATTGAGCTTTATTATTTTTTTTTTATCAAATTAATTAAAATTCATTATTGAGTTATGAGCAAATGAATATTTCTGGAGGACATGTCGCTGGAGAGACAAATTAAAGGGCACCCCACCATTGTACCTTACTACATACAAGAAAAGCAAGGTACTCGTGAATTTGTGTGCAGAACTCGATCCCCCCTACCATCTAGTTAATTATACCATTAAGGACCACACACACAGCAACAGCAACAACAAACACAAGGACAATAAACGAACCCTGCTTGTCACCCACTATCCCCATCACCAACGTCACACAATAATTCCAACAAATTACAGCACGCTTTTTAAATTCTTTCAAAAAAAAGAAATAAAGAGAACCCAGAGAGAGTAGTTTACTAGTTTAGTTATTTTACACACTAACAAAGTAGGAACAGAAAGCAGCAGTACTATTATATACTCTATATTATAATGAAACAGCATTCATCGAAACACCAACATCCCTCTACAACAGACGCCTCCTTGGTTTCGCTAACTTTGTCTTTTTGATAATCAAAAGACAAAAAAAAAAAAAAAATCTCATAAAGTGATCGAATCTTACAACCGCGCGCCAATATCTTCTTTATCTCGTGAGAAGATAAAATTACTCGAAACGAACCTCGTGTAAATAAGTTAATGTTGTTGTTTTTTTTTTTTTTTTACAGCGACCTTCCTGAGAGACTACGGTGGCGTCGGTGGTTGGTGTGGTTGTGCGTCCGGCACGGGGTGGAGGACAAGAGTTCAAGGACAAGGTCGGTGAAGGCGCGAAGGATGTACTTGTGGGTGTGTGTGGGGTTGAGAGCGAGGTAGCATAGGAGAAGTTCGTGGAGATATTCGGAGTCTTTGGTGATGTCCAAGACTTGTTGGCGTGAACGGATCATTTCGTGCATTGAGCGGAGGAAATCGACGTAGGGGTTGAGGGAGTACTTGGGGACTCTGACGCCGCCCCCTGTGGGGATCATGAAGGTGCGGGTGTCGGGGGACTCCACGATGGAGTTGGAGGTGCCCGGGGAGGAGAAGAAGAACCGCTGCGAGGCGAAGATGGACGCGAAGTCTGGCTCCGTGGACGAGGTGGTGTCGGTGGTGGAGTTGTCGGTGGAAGGTGGTGGGGTTTGATCGTCGTGGTGGTGTGGGTGGCAGAGAATGGTGGGGTATTTGACCTTGAAGAAACAGAGGTGGAGGTGTTTGGAGAACAGGCTGGGCATCTTTGCACAATCAAAGGGAGAGAGAGAGAGAGACAGAGAGTTTGTTTGTGTGTGCCTTATATAAACAAACTACTACAAGTCTACAATTGTGTTTTGGTACCTCTTCGGAACAGTGTACAAGTCGGGTAACGGATTCTGTATTTTGAACCCGTGACTCAATCCGATCAGATTCGTCGCATGAAATTAAATTTATTAAATATATTATTAAATTAAGAAATATATAAAAATATAGTTTTTTGTTAATTTTTAACCACACATGAATTATATTTCTTTTTTTAATTGTTTTTTTTATTTTTTGTCTTAATTTTGTTTATGTTTTCTCATGTTAATATAATAGTTTATTTCTATCTAAAATAAAATATTGTATTAAAATTAAAACCATTCATTTTATTAATCAAATATTGTCACAATTTGATATCTTTGGAGGGTATATAGTCATTATATATTTGCAAAACTCTAGGCAAAAATAAATTGTTGTTCTAAAAAATTCTAATTTTTACAAATAAAAAATATTTTTAAAAGATCAGACCCGATTAACCCAACCTGACCCAACCCGTTTGTGAATGGGTTGGTTCGGTTCGAATTTCACAATAAAATTGCACAAATCTGACCCAACCCAACCCGTAAAATTTTGATCGGGTCGGGTAATGGGTTTAGCCAAACTCGGCCCAACCCGACCCGTGAACACCCTTGCTTTGGAATTGTAATCATACATGTACACATGCTACAATGTAAATAACTAGCTATTTATCAACATTTTTTATTTGACTTAATTGCAATTTTTACCCCCAACTTTTTACTTTATGGTGAATTTTATCCCCAACAAATTAATTTGACGTATTTTACCCCCAACTTTTTTAAAAATTTACACATTTTACCTTCTACTATTTTGCTAACATGGCATGCTGAGATAAGTGTAAAAGTGGGGGTAAAATTCACCAAAAAATAAAAAAGCTAGGGGTAAAATTCGCCAAAAAGTGAAAAAGTTAGGAGTAAAATTTGTCAAAAAATAAAAAGTTGGGGGTAAAAAAATATAATTATTTTAGCATGTCACGTCAACAAAATGCTAAAAGGTAAAATTTGTAACTTTTTAAAAAAGTTGGGGATAAAATGTGTAATGACCCGCCTTTGTTACATATCTAATAACTAAAAGATTTTATTATTTTAAATTTTAAAAACTCTCTAATTACTTTATTGATAAAATACTGGAGAATTTTTTCACAATTCCCAAAGACAACAGGTAAAATTCAAAGCTCAAAATATAAACATCTCTTATACAAAGCTTAACTAAATAAAAACTATGTGTACATGCATCCATAATAAATACACAATACTTCTAAACTAGTTCGTTCTATACATAAGACCAAACAAAGAAAAGAGAGAACACAACTTCAATCTCGTGCTCGCTCTATCTACCACGCCTCCAAGAGGAGTCCACCTAGAAAGACATCTGCTCTCCCGAACACGATGTTCGAGATCATCACAGGCACGAACCACACGTGCAAACATTGCAAGGATAAGCTTACCAAACAAAACTATACATAATAACTGAAAATGTTATACAAAACTTAGTTCATAAACTCAAAACTCAGTTCAACAATAAACACCAATAAACAACACCGGCATGACTCAACCATCTCAAATAGTTCATACAACATAGTTATATCACCAATTATTAACATGAATTATCAAATCTCATGGATTACATCCAATCAACAAATGTTATAAATCCTCAGTTAACATCAACAACATAAACCATCACCACTCATCATCATGAGCCATAAATATCATGTCATATATGACATCAACTGTCACAAACCTCAACATAATCAACAACAACATAGCTATATTCCCAATTTCTACCATGAATCATCAAATCTTATGGATTTTATCCAATCAACAAAAGTCACAAACTCAACATAATACAACCACCAACATCTCTCATCACAAAGCAATGCACAACATAAACCATTAGACAACCTTAGTCAACAAGACTGACTCTACTCCATGGAGTTTCAACATCATATGAGCGGTCCCTCATAGGCCTCATCCCCTACCATAGTCTGTACATTTTGACCATTCAGGGAGTCCTTTGAGTTGACCCTGTGAGAAAAGTGTGATTTTATCGAAAATAGACAAGTGCTATAGTGGCTTACCTCTGTAGATTTGCAAGACCTTACATCTATAGGGATTCGTCCACTCGTCTATTCTATAGGCCCACCGTTAGCCACCACGAAAACCCCCAGCACTAGGTTGAGAGCCTACCTAGAACCCTCAACTTACGTGCATATTCATATGTCTGTGCACCAACTGTACACACCTACGCACCAATTGTGCAAATACAACATTCGAAATATTTCTGTGCACCATGTGTGCATCCACCATATTCCAGCGGCAAAACATATTTGGAGTCCCTTACAATCTTAGATACGACACCTCCGTACCCGCCATCTTCTATGGCCTGACTTAAGGGTCCAAATACATCTCATCAATCAACAATCCTCAACCACGACAACAATCCATCCACTATACACTAAAAGAGTCACTAAATCTCTTGGGAAGTAGTTCTCAACACTCCAACACTCCATTCGGAGTTAAAACATAGGGGTGGTACTCGGGAAGATATCCCACTAGGCGAGATGTAACACCCTCCCAAGTATACCATTTTTCTATAAAAATCTTCCCAAAGGTCATAGCTAACTCCTTTTTAACATATAACGATGGTTACAATACAAGATTATCATTCATCATCAACATCATCTCATTAATAATACATCCCAATAACAATACACCCACCTCATCAAAACATAATTATTACAACAATAATACAACTACCTTACCATAATATAAACACCTCAAAAACAACATAATCATCTTATAATTAAACATACTACCTTTATATAAACATTTTAAAATCATCTAAATCAAAAGGGGAAAAGTTTCAAAAGAATATCATTAACCAAATTCTAGTTTGGCCGCACAAACTCTTATGCTGAGCCAGAACCCCCATGCCATGCCACGCAAGCTCTCGTGCTGAGCCAGAGCCCCCTGGAGCTAAATACACATTCTGACACTCTCATGCTGGGCAGCACAAACTTTCGTGCTGAGCCAGAGCCCCCTGGAGCTAAATACACATTTTGACACTCTCATGCCCGGCAGCACAAACTTTTGTGCTGAGCTAGAGCCCCTGGAGCTAAATACACATTTTGACACTCTCATGCTTGGCAACACAATCTTTTGTGTTGGGCCAAAGCTCCCCTGGAATGAATATTCGCTACTGACTTTCTCTGGTCTGGCCACGCAAACTTTCGTGCTGGGCTAGAGTTCCCCTGGAATGAATACTCGCTACTAACTATTTCTCGCCAAGCAGCGCAAGCTCTGTCCTGCTGGGCCAAAAAATCACTGGAACTGAAAGTTCCATTTTGACGCCCTCTAGTCCAACAGCACCAAAATTCATGCTGGGCCTGAGCAAAAAGGTCTGCAACCTGCGAGATTCATGGCCCTCAATGGTTTACCCACTCCTCCTAACTTTATGCAAAGACTCGCCCAATCTCATAAACATCAACAAACATCAATCACATCATCAATCCGAACATAAAACACCACTAAATCATTCAAACAATTTAAAGCTTCCCTTACCAAACAACTTTGAGATTTTTTTCTTGAAGGAGTTAAAGAGAGATACTTTGTGGCTTTTGAGTGATCTTTCCTTAACTCTTGTTATGGAATCAACTAAGAGAAACCTAAACCAACATCAAAACATGCTTCAATCAAATTTTTACCTTTCAATCAAGAACTTAGATGAGACCCATTTCTCAAGCTCTTGGTAAAAGATGAGAAGGAAACTAAGAGATCAAGAATAGGAAAGAATTAAACTTACCAACTTGAAATCAACTAAGGAAGCTCTAGAGATTAAGGAAACAAAGTCCTCTTTGAGTGAATTCCAAAAAACCCTAGCTCTTGAGAGGAGGAGAAGGAGGAAGGAAGAAAGAAATGAAGGAAATGAGGAACAAGAGAAGCTTTTGAACGTGCAAAAGCTTTAGGATTGGCTTCAATTTTGCTATTTGCACCTGTGTTACCTCTAACGACACCCCCATTTTTCTACAACTATAGAAATTTACGTAAAAGTCCAAAAAATCTCACAATAACACTATGGCATATAACAAAATAATCTATTTATTAAATTCTTTTATACATATCATGAATTTAAATTTAATTTCCTCTTGCGGTATTTATCAAGCACTTATCATACATTACGAAAAATCACAGTGTTACAAAATGTGCCAAATTAATTTGTTGGGGGTAAAATTTGTCAAAAAATAAAAAGTTGGGGGTAAAAATTGCAATTAAGTCTTTTTATTTTTCTTTTATTACTTAAAAAAAATAAAATATGTGCTGTATAGTAGTTTTACATTTATCAAAAAAATTGTCTAGCTAATTTTTATTGATTTTCACAATAATGCACATAGTAAAATATTTAATACACATATATTAAAAATATATTTAATGTTTTACACTTATCCATTTCTTTAGTTGTTTAAAGTTAATGCACATAGATTAAAAAAATATTTAATGAAAGTAAAATATTGTTATATTTAGACTAAAATGTCTTTATTTAATACCTTAATTTTTTACGCTTACGTCACTAATAGTGGGTATTAAATGAGGATATATTTGAGAAAAAAATATTAATTAGACTTTGAAACTCAAACAATAATTGTTTTGGAAAAAAAAAAAAAAGGCTAAAACAACTAAAGAAATGAGATAAAAGGAGTATTTTTTTTTATCTCATTCTCTTTCTAGAAGTAAGTAAACTTAAATTGAGTCTATATATAGGATAGATATGAGTTAGTTAGAATTCTCTGAGCTATTCTCATAAGCTTCAATCCTTTGGGCCGACTATGGGATTGATCTTCAATTCAAGGTTTAATTATACTTAAATATCTCCAGTCCTCTCCAACGAAAATCGAACACAAGTCCTCTCCCACAAACTCAACATATGTTGTCAACTGAGTTATAAGTCACACTGAGAATTGATCCAGATTATTGGGTCATGATTTGGAACATTAGTAAGATTTTTTTAAAAAAAATGATAGGATGAAATATGGATTGAGTTGGGTGATTAAGGGACAGGATAAGTCCTACACACCATTATTCATTTAATACTATATACTATTAGGAGTGAGGAAGGAATAGGTTGGGATAAGTTTATTTAAATTTGAATTTGACCCAATCAAGATTCATAATATGTGATATAAAACTAGGTCAATTCGATTTTTTAACACAAAATATTATCTTAACATTATGTATAGTTTTTTTTTTTTTTTGACAAGAACATTATGTATAGTTAACTCTTAAAATAAAAGAAGTATAAATCTTAAATTAAGATATATTTTATAATAGATATTTTAAAATAAACAGTTTCATGATAAATATAGTATCATGTTATACAAAATATTATCTATTAAATGAAAAAAGTTTTATTATCAATACATAATTGTTCAAAAAAAATTATAATTTTTTTATGCTAGTATTTTTAAATCATAGGAAAAAAAAGTTAGTATTTTAACTCTAACATTTTTGTAATTAATTTATCCATAAATATTAGTCGCTTGATGTTGATAATAGAGTGCTATCAATGTATGTGATAGATTGAGGACGAGACACGAGTGAAAGTTAGAAGAGCTTTGTGTGGGAAATAAGAGGGCTAGCTAACGTTAATTTTCACAGCTTTTGGAGTTCACGGGTTTTCCGATAGTCTTTTAAGGGTAGGTAGTAATTCATAACTTCATTTTAGTGCCAACAAGAAAATGTCTTAGTAAACCTTATGTCCCTTTATGTACCAAAAAACCTTATGTCCCTTCGATCAAGGTAAAGTGCATTCACTATAACCTCATAGTTATTTTACATAATTTTTTAATGCATGATGGTTTCCGAATTAGACACATTTTAATATAGGAATTAGATTAACAAAAATTTAAAAAAAAATGTAAAACTAGTATGTGATTCTTTTTTCATACATGGGGGAATCCCTGCACAGGACTCGTACACATGGGTGGTCCCGATAGAGGAGTCAGACCAATTTCTGTTCCAGGATTGGCTTGAATATATATATATTTTTCTCACATGTGTTTGGATTAAAATTTTTGTTTATGTTTAATAATATTATATCCAAAGTAATTTTATAAAGAGCAAATTACAGCAACATCTCCTAAAATTTCGTGTAATTACACATGCATCTCCTGCTTTTTTAACCATTACACATGCACCCCCTATAGGGGGTGTTAGTGTAAGGTTTGAGGAGGTGCCACTGTAATGTTTACAAACATATCAAGGGGTGTTAGTGTAATATTTTCAAACTTAAAGAGATGTTAATGTAATGTTTTCAAACTTAAAGGGATGTTAATGTAATGTTTTCAAACTTAAAAGGGTGTTAGTGTAATTATACGAAACTTCAAGGGGTGCTGCTGTAATTTGTTCTTTTATAAAAAAAATTTATTTGAAAAGTACAAAGTAAATATTAAATTATATAAAAATACGTTGTTGCATATTATAAAAACTATTGTATTTTATTAAAGAAGAATAATTTTGCAACTTGCAAGTGCAGAGTGCATGTATATAAGTATAATTTATTTTAATGTACGGATGACATATAATATCATTATACTTATACTTGGGAAAGAGTCAGCTCTAAAGGGATATAAGCTCACAAGCCAAAAAAAAAAGGGAGTGAGGGGACGATATTTACCTGAAGAAGCAAGTCCGCACTTTCAGAATTGATTTGATTAAATTCTACAAAAGTACGAAAACCTGTGATCGTTGATGTATGTATAGATATATTTTTTCAATTAAGTCGTAGGTGTTTTTCAAATTCTCTCATATGTCTTTGTATCCAAGAAATTTGCATAGCCTAAAATGTTGGTTTATAATGCTTGTGTTGAATCTAGATAGTTGCCGGAAGATAAAAAGAAAAAGGAAGATCAAAATTGGAGTGAAGCTTTAAGGTTATCTTCCTTTCTTTCCTATGACTTATCTCTTAATTTTTTTGGTAGTACTTATATCTTAATTAACATTTTAGTAAATAAGAAACAAAATAGTGTTGCATTTTAGTAAATAAGAAACAAAATAGTGTTAAATAAGAAACATTTTTGTGAATTTACTGATTTTTTTTACCTCTTATCTTCATTAAATTTCAATCATCACCCGAGCTAGAATCTAAGTTGTTCAGTTTTTCTTCTTTAATATCTAGCATAATATATGAAACAAAACGAATGCAAAGTTATAAAGCATTTGAATTTGAAGCTTTCTTCATGCATGACATTTCCATCGTCTCCTGCAGCATGAAAAACATGCTTAAGTAACCCCTACCCGGAAAAAAGAAGAAAAAAAAACTTCAAATAAGCAGCATTTAATTATTGACACGTTCCGGTAGACAAAAACGAACACGGAAAGGAAAAATGAAATTATTATATTATTTTATATTTTCTCTTTTTTCTTATTTCTCTTTGTTATAAAAAAAATTAAAAATAGAATTTATGATTATTATATATGCATGGCATGTCAGGCATGCAAACAGAGAGTGGGATTCTGGTTCTGGGGGGACAAAATTGCCCCCCACGCTTAAAACTTGTTATTGTTAGTGACATCTGCAGCTGTCCCATGTGAGTATGACTGTCCTTCCTCTCCTCTAATGGAATCACGTGAATGCATGATCATCTTAATTTGTCCTTCCCATTTCCCCTACCAACTTATACACACAGGGTCCGCTTTATCCTCTCATTTTTCTGGATCTGTTCCTAACCGCTCGATGTGACCACCAATATAATGCAATGCACATTAATATTTTCTCGATCTACACTGCCCAGAATTTTTCACCAACACATTGCACACAATGAATTTGAGCCATTAAAATTTAAGAATAATTGATGTTCATGTACAGTAAAATATAAATTGTATATATAATTTAGTGGTTCTTGGATTGTTATGAACTATGAAGAGCTTTATTGTTAAAAAATGAGAGTACAATTCCCTACTGACTGCAAAGTGCAAACGGACGAGGTACTGCCGAAAGTAGTTTGCTTGGTGGTTAATATCAGTGTTTAATCTGATCAAGGTCAGAACATATATAGCCATGATGATATTGACTGGATGGGTGTTTCTTCCTGTATTCCATAAATTTCAAGCCTCAGCCCTTTACATTTTGGAAAAGATAACTATAATTCAAATTATCTTTTTCGGAATGTAAAAGCATCACTCTCTTTCTAGAATAGAAAGGATAATTTAGAATGTAAAATTACGTTTCAAATTACTCTTTCTAAAATGGAAGTGAGGTGTCGTTTGAAATTTATGGATACAAGAAGAAATAGCTTGACCGGACTCACTGGCCGGAGATAAAGAATGAGCAGACCATTGGTATTTTGTTCCACGGCCTCAACTCACCAATAGGGTTGATTTCGAGCCCACTCCACTCCGACAGTATGGCCTATTTTATGTAAGTACCAAAGTTGTTTTTGTTTTTTCTTTAGCTGATGGTTATTAACTAGGAAATTTTATATAAATAATCATAAAAAAAAATTATTCATCAAAATATTCATCCCCAACTAATTTGAATTAAGAATTTGGGTTCAGTAAAAAAAAAATCAAGTTGTATTATATCAATATAAAATATTATATAAATGCATTAAGCGCTCTGTTTCAAAAAAAAAAAAAAAAAAGGCATTAATTGGTGATATGACGACGACAAATTTTCTTGCTATAGCCCATATTTTGACATAGTCTAATAGTCAACATCTTTTGGGATGGCCATTTTTCCTAAGGTCTATCTCATTATGAATGTGGATAGATTTAATGTTGGGTACCAGAGTAACAAAATAATAAGTCACAATTAAAATAGGAGATGAGAAAAATAGGAATTGACACACAATAATTTAACGTGGAAAACCCTCAACGAATAAGGAAAAAATCACGGGCAAGACCAGAGAAATATTTTCACTAAGTGGAAGAAAATTACATCATCTCTCTAACTATAAGGAGAGAACAATTACACTCTCTCTCATAATAGGAGAACACACACCCAATTATGTTGCTAACTCTCTAGGATGAAATTACTACAATTGTAGTGGGATACACAAATGAGCAAAATGACTTGCTATTTATAGGCAAAGCTTGGAACATATGCATTAAATGCTAGAACAAAATTTCTACCCTTCCAACCAAATTTACAAGCCTAGCTAAGTAGAGCTAAAATTTTCATCTGTTCAGTTTTTACTTATGCCACAAAAGTGGCTTTACGGGTTCACAATCTCCCACTTAAAGCTACTTTTGTGAGTTTTCAAATATCTCTCTACCTTGTTATTTCTTTGCTGCTTACGTTTCTGATAAGCCAAAGGAGGATCGACACCATGTAAACTTGTTTGTATTGATTTTTCACTCCATGCCTCCTTCCTCTACTACTTCTCTAACAAAGTGATATTGAACACCTATGTGCTTTGTCCTAGAATGAAAGGTTGGATTCCTTGCAATGTGCAAGGCACTTTGACTGTCACAATACACAGTAGTCTTCTGCTGCTTGTGCCCAAGTTCTTCCAATAGTCTTTGAATCCAAATAGTTTCCTTGCATGCCTGGGTAGCTGCCATGTACTCAGCTTCTATAGTAGACAAAGTTACAACAGTCTGTAATTTGGATAACCAGCTCACTGCCCTTCCTGCAAGTGTAAACACATAGCCAGTAGCAGACTTTCTATTATCAAGATCACCTGCAAAATCTGAATCAACATAGCCCCTGACAATAAATTCTGATCCTTCAAAACATAATGCAACATCTGAGGATCCTTTGATGTATCTAAGGGTCCTCTTAACAGCATTCCAGTGCTCTCTACCAGGATCTACCATGAACCTACTAACCGCTCATACTGCTTGTGCAATGTCTAGTCTTGTACAAATCGTGGCGTACATAAGGCTTCCCATCGCTGATGCATACAATACTCGAGACATTTCCATCCTTTCTACTTCATTACTAGGACTCATACTTGAGGATAACTTATAATTTGAGGATAACTTATAATTTACAGGAAATGGGGTAGAAATTGGCTTAGAGTATTGCATGTTGAAGCGTCGCAAGACCTTCTGTAAGTAATTCTTTTGAGAAAGCCAAAGTTTCCTATCTTTTCTGTCTCGGTGAATTTGCATCCCTAAAATCTTGTTTGCTGGTCCCAAGTCCTTCATATCAAACTCCCTAGCCAACTATGCCTTCAATTCTTGGATTCAATCTTTGTTGGGGCCTACCACCAACATGTCATCCACATACAACAGCAAAATGATGAAATCATTATCATCAAACCTATTATAGTGCGTACAATGGTCTGAACTCAGTCTGTTGTAACCAAGGCTAATGATGAAGGAATCAAATCTCTTGTACCAACATCTTGGCGCCTGCTTTAGACCGTACAGAGATTTGGTCAACCTACAAACCAAGTTTTCTTTTCCTTGTTCTTTAAAGCCTTCCGGTTGGAGCATATATACCTCCTCTTCAAGTTCTCCATGGAGAAAAGCAGTCTTTACATCAAGTTGCTCAAGATGTAAATCAAATGCAGCACACATAGCCAGAACAACTCTGATTGTTGTCAATTGAACAACATGTGAGAATATCTCATTAAAATCAACAACTTCTTGCTGAGCATATCCTTTGACCACCAGTCTTGCACAATATCATTCCACTTGATCATTGCCATCTCGTTTGATCTTGTATACCCATTTGTTTCCAATGGCTTTTCTACCATTTGGAAGTTCAACAAGTTCCCATGTCTTGTTTCTATGCAAGGCTTCCATTTCTTCATGCATTGCTACCATCCATTGAGAAGCATCCGAACTACTCACGGCCTCTTGAAAGGTTGATGGTTCTCCTTCTTCAGTTAGAAGACAGTGCGCATCATGGCTTGCCATGACAAACTGTGAGTGCCAACTTGGTTTAGATTTTTGTCTTGTTGATCGTCGAAGACCTTCTCCGTCATTGACCTCATTTGGCTCTTGTTCTTCGTGCTCTTGTTCTGCTTCAGAAAAGTCATCTTCTCCAGACATCTTCTCTATCTGCACTACAGTAGTGTCTTTGGTAGTGTTGTTA
Organism: Pueraria montana var. lobata; assembly: GCA_026413185.1. Taxonomy (NCBI): domain Eukaryota; kingdom Viridiplantae; phylum Streptophyta; class Magnoliopsida; order Fabales; family Fabaceae; genus Pueraria; species Pueraria montana. The sequence continues at coordinate 87,487,478 of CM048647.1, read as the reverse complement.
TTTTTCTGCTCACTTTGCAATTCATTTTCTCCAAAAACTACATCCTTGCTAACAACAACCTTGTGGGCAGTGGGATCCCACAAGCGATACCCCTTAACATTGTCAGCATAACCCAAAAATATACATTTCCTGGATTTTGGATCCAACTTTATTCTTTCTTGGGAGTTGTACATCACGTACATAGGACATCCAAACACATGTAAGGAAGAATAATCAGCTGGTTTGCCTTTCCACATCTCCATCGGAGTCTTTAAACCAATCGTTGTTGATGGTGATCGATTTAACACGAAACAGGCGATTTTAACCGCTTCTGCCCAGAAAGATTTGGCTACTCCCACCATTTTCAGCATAGCTCTTGTTCTATCTAGGAGAGTTCTGTTCATCCGCTCTGCCACACCATTCTACTGAGGTGTATGTGGAACTGTGAATTGTCTTAAAATACCCTCTTGTTTGCAGAATGCTAGAATGTCACCATCTACATATTCTCCTCCATTGTCTTACCTCAAGCACTTAATTCTTTTTCCAGTTTCAAGCTCCACTTATGCTTTGAATTCCTTGAATACTGGAAACACATCTGACTTCTTCTTGATTGGGTACACCCACAATCTCTTGGAATAATCATCAATGAATGATACAAAATACTTTGCTCCTCCCACGAATACTTCTGGTGTTTCCCACACATCCGAATGGACCAAGTCTAGTATGTGTTTGCTTTTAGTAGTTACTTTAGCAAACTTCAATCTATGTTGCTTACTTATCACACAATGCTCACAAAAAGGTAAATTGATCGTTTTGAGCCCAGGCAAGAGATTACATTCTACAAGGACTTTCAAGCCTCGCTATGACATATGTTCAAGTTTACAATGCCACATCATCGTTGCTTCTTCTTGACTTGTTGTTACAACTGATGCATCTGCTTCTTGCAACGTATCTCCTAAAAGCATGTATAAATTGGCTGTGATCTTCTCAGTTTTCATCATTACAAGATTGCCTTTCACTACCTTTAAGATCCCACCTTTAGTATGTATCTTACACCCGAGATCATCTAATTGTCCAATGGACAGTAAGTTCTTCTTCAAGCCCTTCACATGTCGTACCCCTTGAAGTGTGCGAACAGTACCATCGTACATTTTTAATTTGACAGTACCGACTCCAGCAATTTCCAAGGCATGATCATTTCCCATGAACACGGATCCTTCGGAGATAGGCTCATAAGTGCAAAACCAATCTCGACGTGGAGTCATGTGCTAGGGAATCCAATATCTAACAATCATGAAGTTGTCTTCCGCCTTTAGAACTAATTGCTGCTTCACTATACAGGATTTCTCCATTATCTGAGGTACTTGCAACGCAACCTTGAGAGGTTGATGCTTCAGAATTATTTCCTCCATTCTTCTTGTGCCAACAATCTTTCTTCAAGTGCCCTCTCAGGCCACAATTGTAGCATTTGATGTTCTTCCTTCTTCTAGACTTTGATCTACCATGATTTTGACTCCCACCGGAGCCACGTTCCGTTGATCTGCCTCTCGTCATCGTTAAAGCTTCTGCTTACTTGGAATTTTCCAGCCTATCTTCCTTATTCTTTCACCTGGATTCTTCTTCAAGAATAGCTCCAGCAAAATCATCAATGGTTAGACGACCAACAATATTATTGTTCGTTTTGTTGATGATGAGTTGATCATACGAATCTGGTAAACTCTAACATAGAAAGTTGAGCGAATAGAGTATTCAGATTGTTGATGTGGTCTGTCACCGAAGTGGACTCACTCATTCGAAGAGTGTAGAGTTTCCTCTTCAAGAATATTCTGGTGTGAAGTGACTTGACCTCATACAATTTGTGGAGAGTATCCCAAATCTCTTCGTGATCTTTTTCTCTGCAACACTAGACAAAATCGAATCCGCCATTGCTAAGTGCATATTGGCAACGACATTGTCGTCCATCTCTTTCCACCTTTCATCAATGATCTCCGTAAGTCTGCCTTCAATTGCATCTTGACAATTGTCCTTCCTCAAAATTGCCTTTATCCTCAATTTCCACAGGGAGAAATTATTCCCGTTGAACTTCTCAATCTCGTATTTTGCTGCTATGGTTTCACACTAAAGAACGGACTTACACAACTTCCACCGTATATAGTACCGCCTACTAGAACAGTGACTGTAGACAATGAACTAGTACACCAGGTAAGTTCCTAGAAAAGAGAGGTGGGTCACCAACGGACACACTTAAATACCAAGTCTTTCCTTAGCCAGAACTTTCCTAGACATGCACTTTGACACTATCTCACTCTATATCTAGTAACAAGAATAATTCTTTTCTGATGTGTTAAATCAGACTATATCACAACCATAGAGCATACTAAGAATTTTCTCTGGCATTATACCAGCGTACCAACGTGTATCGCAGCGAAACAATATCAAAATCTATTGGCTCTGATACCACTATTGGGTACCAGAGTAACAAAATAATAAGTCACAACTAAAATAGGAGATGAGAAAAATAGAAATTGACACACAATAATTTAACGTGGAAAACCCTCAACGAATAAGGAAAAAATCATGGGTAATACTAGAGAAATATTTTTACTAAGTGGAAGAAAATTACAATCTCTCTCTAACTATAAAAAGAGAATAATTACACTCTCTCTTATAATAGGAGAACACACACCCCACTATGTTGCTAACTCTCTAGGATGAAATTACTACAATTGTAGTGGGATACACAAATGAGCAAAATGACTTGCTATTTATAGATAAAGCTTGGAACATATGCATTAAATACTAGAACAAAATTTCTACCCTTCCAACCAAATTTACAAGCCTAACTAAGTAGAGTTAAAATTTTCATCTGTTCATTTTTTACTTATGCCACAAAAGTGGCTTTACGGATTCACATTTAAGACGACTTTTTTTATCTTTAATTTGCATTTCTTAATTATGGTACAAAACATCTCCATTATAATGCAGTAGTGAGCTTCATTTTTCACTAACCATGTAAATATGCAGCGATAACACGTGAGCAAGGAATATGTTGCACTTAAAATTTTCCTCAATCGATCACACCACATTATATTTAAGTTAACGCTAAACTTCCCTGCAGGCCATCTTTTTTGTGGATTACACAATTCCTCTATTAAGAATTCTTTGTGCTCCCCTGTGAAACTACGAAATGGTGATAGTTGACCTTTGCTCGAGTATCATATATGGCCTTAGTGAGAATTTTTGTATAAACACGATCAAATGGGATTGTTCCTTGCAATTGCTCCCCTTTCTTGGCAAAGGATGTAGCTAACCTATAATAGTTTGTAGGACTCGACTCAGATTCGATCCCATCTCCATACCATGCCCGAGGCACATCCGCTAATTTAACCTTTGTTGGAAAAAGCTGGGTTTTCTCACGTTGTCAAAATCAGACGTGTAAAAGCTGACCATGCATTGGTAACTACTTTGGTAGAAAGGTGGAGACCTAAAACACACATGTCTCATCTTCCATATGGTGAATGAACAATTACTCTAGAAGAATTGTGTTACACATATTTGGGTGTGATTCCTCTTGGAGATCAAATATAAGGTTCAATCATCAAAATGAAAAGGTTGCAAGAAACATTTGTCACCCTCCCCCTGAACCAACCAATGCATATATATATATTTTATGCTTGATAGGGTGGTCTTGATGTCAGACCAATCAAGTAACAAGGTTCACCTGATAAAAGCCTTAAAGGAAAAGGGTACATAATAAATTCTCTTCACAAGCATTTTTGGATCTCGAATGATTGCAAAATAAGAAATTACAAGATTGGAACACAACTGATAACCACATAAATCCATAACATAGACATAGCATATAATACATCACCTTAAGTGAGTCCTTAAAACCAGTAATATATCTATCCCACAAGCATACCAGAAAGAAACACACGATGCTGCTCCACTTATAATAGACTATAGACTACAACACATCAACACAGACAGCACTCCTCACACATCATGAGACACAAATAAAAACACAAGTATCATTTACTTGACATTTTCATTGAGCCTAGCAGCTGCCGCCACAGAGGCGGCTACACCACCGGGAGTGGCAGTGGCATCTGGGTTGTTCCTCGCCTCAGCACTCGCCACACCTTCAGCATCTTGCAGTGTGGCCGCCTTGTCGGCGGGCAACTTGGCGGTGGCTCCGGTCAAAACGTCGGAGAGCTTGACCTTTTCCTGGTGACGCTTGCAGTCAGCATTATAAGCAGCTGCTGATTGAGCCATAGCTGCCAGCCCACCAGGCGTAATAACGTTACTTCCCGTTGCTCTCACTTCAGCTGCCTGAATCGCAGAGGCATCACTCTGATCAACTGCTTTGTTACCCACCGTCTGAGCCGTCGCCTCCAATGCCTCCCCTATCGTTATAGCACTCTCCTTAACTGCACTCGTTCGTCCAGCCTGGACTGGAGTTGGCTCCACATACTGCTCCACAACCTTAAAATATAAAACAAGGTAGGTAGTACAACATTAGCCAAACACAATTTCATTAATCATCTTTCAAAATTAAAAAAAAAAAAGAAAAAGAAAAAAAGGAACCTGGCCCCCGACAGCCTCGGTTATCATGCGTCTTCCAGGGACTTGAGTTTCTGTGACTGTGACGCCACGGTCGCTGGTAACATCGTTGACGTCCCGGTGACCGACAAGGCCAGCCTGTTCATTCCTGGTGGCGGCGGATTGCATGACGGAAGCTGCTCCGCCGGGTTGGGTTTGTCCCAGCACTCGAGCTTCCGCGCTTTGCATCATGGCAGCATCTTCCGGTGCGACGGGCTTCTTTGCAAGGTCGCCCGTGACATCAAAAACGTCGCCGTATTTTATGGGGTCTTGCCCTTGGTGACGCCTTGGCTGCTCCTGACTCATCTTCTCCCTTTAGTAAGTATTCTCTTGCTGAACTGTGTTTAGAAATTAAGATGTTGAAAAGCTTCACTGTTTTGGTTTTGTATTTTGAAGTTGGGTGTAGGTAGCTGAAAAGCTGCTGGGTATAAATAGCTTGTAATGGAGGTGCAAAGAGAGAATACGTGGCCAAACGTTACACTTGGCAACAAGATCAGTGGTGGCATGGGAACGTGTCATGCTCATTTCACAACCATCTAGCTTCTTTTTGCAAAGTATATATTTCATTTGATTTTAGTAAAGTAAATGCAGTATGTGCATGTTATTACAAAGCCAATTATATTTTTTTTCAATCGTGTGACTTGTTTTCAAATTAATATAATTAAACGTAAATTAGAAATTCCATATCAAAATTATTACTCGTATATATTATATTTATTAATAAAAGATATAAAATTAAAATTTATATCTCGTATATAATTGGCGGTGGACGGTGCCAATTGCAATGTCATTTAGGTATTCGAGATATTTCTATACCTTCTTAGAAATAATATGAAACCAAATTAGTGTTCCATTTTCATTTGAATACCTTTACTGTACTATATTGGCACACTTTCGGTTCTGCACTCAGGTTATTCACATCTGAAAACTTGATATGGATCAACAAAACATATTATGCACAGAGCAAAATATACTTTCTAACCAATATTGTACGTATGTTTGCACTTAGATTTATAGAAGCTAGAAAGGTCTTCGAATCAGTTTTGAATTGATTAGGGCAATGAAATTCTTACATTATCTTTAATTTTATATACTTTTTTTTTTTTTTTACATTCAGTTAAATCATTTTGCCATAGTATACCAAAACAAGAGGGAAAGAAATTAACCTATGCAAGTTTAAATTAAACGAATTTTGACCTCTTCTACGGTTCTAATTCAGTTAATTTTACATATTCTTGATATTTTATTTAATGAATTTGTTTATGAGATTTAGAAATATCAAGAATATGTCCAACTTATTATATAACTTTACATATATAAATTAAGAGTGTGCTTGATCAACCTTTTTTTTTAGCTTATCTTTTAAAAAAAAAAAAAGGAGGAGTTGAATCAAATACTTTTTCATAAAATGTTTTTTTTTTTTTTTACAATCTTTTCGTAAAATGTTCTTAAAAAAAAAAAACTGATTTTCATAGAATAAAAATGGATAAAAGTATATTTTAATTGATTTACACTGAGTTTATTCACGCGATTCTCTTTTTGAATCTCATCATGGCCATAAATGCCTTTTTATTTTTATTTTTCACAGATTTTCCAATTTGACAACTTCACCGATTTTTCCATTAAATAATTCTCACGAGTTTTAGTTTATTTTAAATTATAATTATTTATTGTGAGGTCTTAATTTATTTTTAAATTATTTACTTTAAAAATTAAAATATCAATTGTTTTTAATTTTTTAAAACTTCATTACATGAAATAAAAGAACGTTACTGAATGTGTAAATAATATATTTAAATAAAATTTTGATATTTGATATATTTAATTTTTATTCTTTAAATTTAATTTATATTTCATTTTTTTAAAAATTTTAGTTTGTAGTTAAGTTTTTGAATTCTCAATTACAACAATATATTTGTTAAATACTCTTTGAATTATTTGTGAAATACTTTTTAACATTTATTGATATTATTGAATTCTGTTCAGATAAATTATTTTAATCTTCAGAAAATATTACTGAATAATAGTATAGAATTATTTTAAATGTATATATTTTAATACAGAAAATATTATTGAATTCTGTTCAGATACATTATTTTAAATGTATATATTTTAATACTTTTATATATTTTTTTATCATTAAAATAAATTTATGTTAATTAAAATAATTTTACAATATTTTTTACTTTTATCATTATAATTTCGATAGTTCCATTGAGTGCGATAATTAGTTTTAAATGGATTAAATTTTTTTTTACCAAACAGATTTTAGTTTAAAATTAGGAGATTTAAAAAGTAAAATAAAAATAAAAATTATTAACTTCTACTCTAATTAATAAAAATTAATTTTCGTGAAAGGTATTTTTATAAAAAAAAATTACAAAAGAAAATCTTAACAGTGCAAAAAACAAAGACAATGCGAATAGCAATCCTCTATTCACTATGACAACTATACACATAAATTCATACCCAAAATTAAAATACACCCACCTGAACCATCAGAGGAAGCCCAAGCCGAAATGTGGGCATTTCAATGGGCTAGTGTGAGTAGAGCTAAATGAAAGCTTTAATTGAGTAATTACCTAGAAGAAAAACTAAAATTTTAAAAGAATATATTTTACATGTCAATTTCACTTCAATGGAAACTAGCACCCGAGGCCTTGGCGGCATAATAGATCAAACGACGACCAATTTCCTTGATATGTATGGTGCAAGACGTCATTGCTTCTTTTGTTTTTCTAAACGGAAAAATTGATACCATACTATTCCTTCTAGCCATACTATACCATAATTTTAGTACTATATGATTGAGGACATTCCGCAAGGAATTGCGCATTTTAAAGAGAAGAAATTTATAAAGTAAAAAAAATTAAGTGATTACTGTTATTTTGAATGAAAATATCACTAAACTTTGAATTATAGACTTCCATATATTATAAATTTAAGTACTTAACGAGGGGAATCTATTTACTTTCTCAATCAACTTATATTTTGTCTTTTCTCACGTTATATAGTAATCTTTACACATAATTATGAAAGCGAAATTAAATTTTTAAGATTTTATATTTTTTGCTGTAAAAAAAAGATTTTATATTTTTTCAAATTTAAATTATTTTTATTATGAATCTGTTATTATTTTATTATAGTTATATTCAAATTTAAAGAAAATCATATTTTATTTTAAATTATAATAATTACTATTATTCTTAATTTTAAATTAAATTAAATCTATTATTATTATTTACTACGAGTATATTATTATCTTCAAATTCAAATTAAATTTTAACAAATCCTATTGTCTTTAAAATCTTCTTGTTATAATCATACTAATTTAAACCACCAGGGAAGGCAATCCAGCCGAGTCATGCATGCCATGCCACAATACTGACAACACCTCCTTCAATGCTTGGGTAGCCTTATACTAAGTGCATACTAAACTTTAAGGACCCCCGTTTTATACGAATGATATGAGCTTTTTTCTTTTTATGTCAACTGGTAATTGAAATGAGTTTTGCTATAGTATAAATTTTGACGAAAGTCAAGTTTACCAATAGGGAAATGTCATTAAGTAGGTGAAACTCATCCATCGATCACGTTTCTTCCACGGTATGATATTCGTTCTCGTAATCATTTCTGAATTGGAAATTCGGAATAGAGTTTTTCTATTTTGTAATTTTGAGGAAATTCAAGTTAACCAATCCAGAGTGTGTTTTAACTTTTGTATTCAACATTTATAAAGTCTACTTCAGTATCATCTCGTTCACAACTTATACGACAAGAGTTGTTCTCGTGGACTTCAGTTGGACTAGACTTATTGCTCACAGTCAATGGAATAGCATCATCACTTTAAGAAATTTTTGGTCTAATAATTAATATCCTAACTAGTGTCTCTATCCATATTAAGGGTTTGATGTCACATAAAATTACAATTGCATTAATTTCTGACAAAATCACAATATACAGAAAATGCATTTCTGGATGAGATGTCAGAGAAATTCTAATGTTATTTAGCTGCAGATCCCTTGAAGATAGTTATCGAATAAATTCTTATTCATTCATCATAACTACATGTATCATATATGTTGATCTATAAAATCCTAGTTGAACAAACACACTAATACTAATGTACTACAACATGATTGATGGAGGAAACAACAGAAGTTAACAGAAATACAGAATATCGTTGACTGATTGAAGCATCTTGTTTCAACTGCTGTAACATCTAGGGATTCTACTAAAGCTCTAGTTTAATTTCGTGGGACATTCATTGACCTTTCCCAACTCAGTGAAGAGTTCAGGGTTCTTGACAGAGATTGCACAATCTCATGCACACTAGGGCGACTTGCCGGATCTGTCTTTATGCAATTATCAATCATTTCAATCAAAAACATAGCAAGTTCCAATGGACAATTTTCTCCCATAGAGGGATCCACAAACTCTTTCAACCTCTCCTTGCCACTTTCCTCACCAAGTATGGCACTTGAAACATGTGACAACTTTGTCTCATCTTCAGTTAAAATAGCAGCTACCTCTTTTCCAGTGACCATTTCCAGCATCAGTACCCCAAAAGCATACACATCAAGCTTTGTAGACACAAGACCATTTTCCAAATACTCTGGAGCCATGTAGCCTCTTGTCCCAACAATGTGCCTTGTGGCAGGAAATTGATCATCCCTTCCTTCCAAACTCCTAGCAAGGCTTAAGTTCGCAACCTTTCCCCTGACATCACCATCCAGAAGAATGTTACTGCTATTAATATCCTTGTGGATATGAGGAGGAGAAGTGAAACTGTGAAGATAGTCAAGTCCTGTGGCCACATCCAATGCAATTTGCATTCTCTGAGTCCAACTCAGAAACTTCCCATCCACGTTGTTGAAGTAGATCCATTCACTCAAGGATCCATTAGTAGCATACTCATAAACAAGGTACCAACGTCCCTCGTGGAAGCTAACCCCAGAAAGGCGTATAACATTGGAATGGTTGATTTTGTTCAGTACCTCTATCTCTTTTGACACATCTCCTTCTATCTTTTTAATTGCAGCCAAATCACCATTAATCACACCGCGATAAACAGACCCTTTGATCCAGCTGCTAGGACTAAAGTTATCTGTTGCACGCTGCAGTTCCTCAAAACCATACACCTTGAACGATTGAGCTATGCCAGATATGATCTCAGACAATTTTTCATTCACTTTCACTTGTGGTTTTTCTTCAATTGCCTCAAAACTCTTAGACACTACCACTGAGTCATCTTTGTTTTTATTTTTGCGATAGCGTGTGAAGAAAATGACAGCACAGAGAACTGATGTTAAGACAACAAGTCCAACAACTACATACACCCATGTTTTGTTTGAGCTATGATAAGAAGAGGGAGGTGAGGGTGGTGGAGTGCGTCGAGTTGGCGAAACGGTTTGAGAACTTGAAGGCTTATCATGAAGGGGAACTAGAAGTGTGGTAAAGGGATAGATCGTGGCTTGTGTCAAAGTAAGGGTATTAGCTTCAAGAGTGGTCATAAAGTTGACACCAAATTTCGCACTAATGAATGAAACAGAATCACCCCAATTTACCAAGTAACTTAAGAGGTACCTGATGCCTTTCTCAGTTTGGTTCTTTGTGGGACAAGCACATCTAAGAGGCACCAAAAGTCTTCTACCGGGGTATATATTTGCAGGGTTGTGGTTTTGATGCTGCAAAGCTTGACATGTTGTGAGGCCCTCAAAAGTGTTGTTGGCAATCAAGAAGTAAGTTTCTGTATTCTGGAACACATAGGATGTGTTTGTTTGATAATACTCACCTGCACAGGAACAGTTGACCGGAACAATCACCAACTTGTTTGTTTCAAAGGTGTCATTCACGGAAACGGAGTTTATTTTAGCTAGCTGGGATGGGTCAGAACCCAACAAAGTTGATATTGTGGAGACAGAGTTGTAAATGGGTTGAGATCTGAAGGTGAGGTAACTTTGGCAGCTACGGTTTGCACCATTACAAGTGTAACCACGGATAGATTTTGAGTTACCCCTTCGAGGGCACGCTACTGTGCCTAAACCAATATAAGGTTGCTGCCCCAGAATCAGAGATAAGTTGTGGATCAATAGGGTGAAAGTGATTATGGGGATGAAGGGATAATAACTTATTACTCTGTCAAAAAAAAAATTATAACTTTTTGCAAATCTTATAATTCTTCCTAATATTTTATAAACAAAAATTCAATTCAATAAAATAGTAAATGTATTTAACATTTTAGACTGTACAAAACAATTATGAAGATTAATAGCAAAATTTTATAGAAAAATCTAAAGTTATTCATTTTGAAATTAGATATTGCTGATGGTTACAAATTCGTATACGACAAAAATTGAATATTAATAGTCACTTATAATTTTTGTCAATTTTCAACTTTAATATTTTTACTTTTTAATTTATAATTAACAAAAATGTGTGTATTAAAGTTGAAAAGTTAGCGTTGGTCACAACATTAACACACATGTTAGAATCTCATTTTATTTCATTTTTTAATGTTAAAATACATAATATTATCTAAGTTGACGCTAAATTTAAAAGTAATGTCAACTTAGGTCAACACTAATCAAGATATTTAAGTTGCGATTAAGATAACTCTGATAATATAATAAAATATATTAAAAATGATAATAAATGTTGTGATTAGTGTTTGTCAAAACATTAGTCCGGCCAATGCTGTAACACCTTCACTTTCGCTTTCTATATTTGATTGCTTGTTTTATTCTTAATTTTATTTTTTTAGAATTGATAACCTTAACTTTCTTCCCAAACCGTCAAGTGTTAGAAGTGCGTAACTTTTTCCAATGTTTAAAAGGATATTTAAGAATAATGGGCTAAAAAGATTCAGGCTCAAATACAAATAAAAACTTAAAACTAAGTAAAATTCACGTCTGTCACGCGTCACAAACGTGATTCATATCTTACGGGTGTGATCCATGCTGTTGCGATTCAACAATCAGCGCCAGTCACGGTTGTGATTCATATCTCACAGCCGTGATTCCTACTGTTCGAATGTGAGAATGAGTCACCTATCTATCAACTTTTTACTTTGTCAAAAAAAAATTTATAACTTTTTGCAAATCTTATAATTCTTCCTAATATTTTATAAACAAAAATTCAATTCAATAAAATAGTAAATGTATTTAACATTTTAGACTGTACAAAACAATTATGAAGATTAATAGCAAAATTTTATAGAAAAATCTAAAGTTATTCATTTTGAAATTAGATATTGCTAATGGTTACAAATTCGTATACGACAAAAATTGAATATTAATAGTCACTTATAATTTTTGTCAATTTTCAACTTTAATATTTTTACTTTTTAATTTATAATTAACAAAAATGTGTGTATTAAAGTTGAAAAGTTAGCATTGGTCACAACATTAACACACATGTTAGAATCTCATTTTATTTCATTTTTTAATGTTAAAATACATAATATTATCTAAGTTGACGCTAAATTTAAAAGTAATGTCAACTTAGGTCAACACTAATCAAGATATTTAAGTTGCGATTAAGATAACTCTGATAATATAATAAAATATATTAAAAATGATAATAAATGTTGTGATTAGTGTTTGTCAAAACATTAGTCCGGCCAATGCTGTAACACCTTCACTTTCGCTTTCTATATTTGATTGCTTGTTTTATTCTTAATTTTATTTTTTTAGAATTGATAACCCTAGCTTTCTTCCCAAACCGTCAAGTGTTAGAAGTGCATAACTTTTTCCAATGTTTAAAAGGATATTTAAGAATAATGGGCTAAAAAGATTCAGGCTCAAATACAAATAAAAACTTAAAACTAAGTAAAATTCACGTCTGTCACGCGTCACAAGCGTGATTCATATCTCACGGGTGTGATCCATGCTGTTGCGATTCAACAATCAGCGCCAGTCACGGTTGTGATTCATATCTCACGGCCGTAATTCCTACTGTTCGAATGTGAGAATGAGTCACCTATCTATCAAACCTCTAATACTCACCTAACCAGAAACAAATTTTCAGTTTAAAACAAAATTCTCACCTAACAATCAAACCTCTAATACTCACCTAACCAAAACACTTCACACAATTCACCTAACTATCAGAAATCTACCACTCAAGTTAGGTTCACCTAACTTCTTTGAAAGTGGAAATAAAAATTTAAGCTGAAGCATTTTTTCTTCTTCCTTCCTTCAGTCTACAACCACTTGTTCAGGAGAAGTAATGGTTCCTTCAATTAGTCAAACTACCTCATGTAACCAGAAGAAACTATGTGGCATATCCCATAATCTCCATCTTCTATTTAAGCCTATTTGTCACTTCATAGAAAAATTCACACACACTTTTCCAACTTTCATTTCTTCACTTCAGTTATGCACCCTTAATTCATTTTTCTCTTCCTCCACCGTAAACCAAAAACCATAGGAGACTTCATTCTCCACTCTTCCAGGAGCAAACAGCAGCCCTTCCTCCTATTATTCCCTGCTACACGTGACTGTAAGGTAAGGGGGGGGGGTCATGTTCTCTATTTAGAAAGAGTAATATTATAACTTTTTACTCTGTCAAAAAAAAAATTATAACTTTTTGCAAATCTTATAATTCTTCCTAATATTTTATAAACAAAAATTCAATTCAATAAAATAGTAAATGTATTTAACGTTTTAGGCTGTACAAAACTAGGGCTGTTCAAAAAATCCAATTATATAAAATTCATCCATAACCAATCTAATCCAAACTATTTTAAATTCATTTTAATGGATTGGTTTAATATCCAAATCCACTTTTTTGGATTTTAAATCCAATCCAATTAATTTGGATATGGATTGGATATTTGTTTAGATTTTTAAATCAAAAACTCATGCCCACCACAAGCATTTTTTGAATGATTTAGCATTCTTCCGAAAACAGTACTGGTTGAGGTCGTCCAAAAACAACCTCAGCCGAGGCCGCAAAGGTCAGTCAAAAAAACCCTAGTCGACGTTGATTGAAAATAGCCCTTGGCCGAAGTCAGCCAAATACGGTCTTGGCCGACATCGGTCGAAAATTGCCTCGGTCGAAATTAGCCGAAAACTACCTTGGCCAATGTCGGCCGAAAACTTCCCTAATCCATGTCGCCAAAAAATATCCTAATCGAGACTGGCCAAAAATTGTCTCGGTCGATGTCGGTCGAAAATAACCCTAGCAGACGTCGGCCAAAAACTTCTCCAACCGAGGTTGGCAAAAAATACCGTAATTGAGATCGACCATAAATAGCCTTGATCGAGGTTGGCCGAAAACTATCTTAGCCGATGTCATCCAAAAATAACCCTAGTCGACATCGGTCGAAAATAACCCTAGTCGTCATCGGCCAAAAACTGTCTCGGCCAATGACGGCCAAAAATAACCCTAGCTGACATCGGTTGAAAATAACCCTAGCCGATGTCAGCCAAAAACTTCCATGGCTGAGGTTGGTCGAAAATACCATAGCTGAGATCGGCTATAAATAGCCTTGATCGAGGTCGGCTGAAAATTGTCTCGGTCGACGTCGGCCAAAAATAACCGTAGCCGACATCGGTCGAAAATAACCCTAGCCAACCTCAGTTGAAAACTGTTTCGTCCGACTTCGGCCAAAAATGACCCTAGCCGACATCGGTCAAAAATAACCCTAACCGATGTTGGCCAAAAACTTCCCCTGCCGAGGTTGGCCGAAAGTATCCTAGCTGAGATCGACCATAAATAGTCTTGATCGAAGTGGACTGAAAACTATCTCGGCCGATGTCGGCCAAAAATAATCCTAGCCGAGGTCGATTGAAAACAACCCTGACTGAGGTCGGCCGAAAATACCCTAGCCTACATCGGACGTAAATAGCCTTGATTGAGGTCGGTCGAAAATTGTCTCGATCGAAAATAACCCTAGGCGAGGTCGATTGAAAATAACCTTGATTGAAGTCGGCCAAAAATAGCCCCAACCAAGGTCAAATCGATTTATGGTTTAAAACTAGATTTAGAACCAAATTGGTTTTGAACTATAAACCGGTTTCAAAAAAATCCAATCCAATTTTTATCCAATTAAATGGATATGGATTGGATTTTCAAAAATCCAATCCATGAACACCCCTAATGTATACTATCCTATGGAATTCTCTTGTTAGTTCTTTTAGTATTAAAGACGAGTTCTAGTGTAAGAAAGTATCTCACCTTTTTTACGGTTGGAAAGGTGTTTTGGACAGTTGGATATGACTCAATAAAAATCAAGAGTTGAGATTTTTTGCTATTTATCTTCTTTTTTTTTTCCTTGTTTTTCTCTTGTTCCTAATTTGCCTTTGTTGAATCCCTCTCTTCTCCTTTGACTTTTGGGAATCGTTAAAACCCCTCTCTTCGTCACCTCTTATTCTAGATTATCACTGTATATATCATTTCCATCATGCAACAAGTGCTTGAATTGCTCTTCATAATACAAAACTCAATTGGAAAAATATTTTCGTTTTTCTTGATGGAAATTCAGTTCCCATTACCAATTACAACATTCAATGAACAACATTATCCATCTATCTACAATTTGTGATAATATATATAACTCCCTAAACTCATCAAAATTTGCTCTTGTATAAAAAAAAGAAAGAGAAAAAACGTAAGGTCATCCTTTCTCCCGTACATAACCATGTGCGCAAGGGGAAGAGGGGAAAATCAGTGAGGCACTGAGGGCCTTAAAGATCTACGGCGTTGTCAATGGCGCCTGCAACCGTCGCCAATTGCACCCCTTTGCCGCCTGATACAACGTACCACATGTCACGACGTTGTTCCACATGTCGTCGGTGTCCCTCGCCGCCACGATTCGCTCTCGATGCTGGCATAGATTAGGCTGATGATGTCGAGGAGGTTTCCCCAAGTTCAAGCAGTGTGGCTGGAGGAGTTGAGGACGCAGTTGATGAGGCCAGAGGCGACGCCGATGAGGTAGCCACAACTGGCATTGAGGTTCTCGCTCCAAGGATCAATGTGAGGAAGTGAGGAAGGAGACAGAAAAAAGAAAAAGGAGAGAGGGTAAATACGGAAAGAGAAACAGAAAAAGAAAAGATGAAAAAAGAAAAATTTGAAAAAAAATCAACCATTGATTTGGAAATTAATAAATTAAGTGGAATCCAACTGTCCAAAACACCTTCCCCACCGTGGGAAACTTGTGGTACTTTCCCATGCTAGAACTTGTCATGTTTTTTAATGTTTTTGAATTTAGTTGAAACTTCCAAAATGTTGTTTGAACAAGAGTTATAAAAGATAAAATTTTGCCCCAGAACATGATTTAAGAGTTTCTATAGAGAAATCAAAACTCATCCACGTTAGCTGGTGGAAATTGCGGTTGCGTACAACAATGGGATTGCACAGCTTCATCAACCATTTGGTGATTTTATTATTCAAATGTTTATGAAACTAATTTTAGGGTGACGCCAAACTATAACAATCACATAAATTTAAGGGGTTGTAGTTTTCAATATTGGTACAAAAAAATTGAGCACAAACTCTTTTACGAATGAAATAGGTGTCTTTATATAATTGGCTTATATTACTATAAGAACACAGTTATTGGTGTTGGCTAATAAAATTAGACGTTAGCTTACAAAAACTGATACTAAATGTGACTTTAGTGTTGGTCTTTTGTTGGTTGACACTATGTAGCATCATTCATGACCATACAAATTATTGCACATGCAATGCCCAAACCGCACCCAAATTGTTGCTCTTGCAACACTGAAACCCCCATCAGGGATCACATATCAACCACCACTTTTCCCTGCCAAAATATGACGGTCTCGTCGACCGAAAAAAAAAATGGAAATACTAAAAGCCAAGACAAAGAGGGTTGCTTTGTTGGAATTGAGAGAGATAGAGAAAGAGATAACAAATGAGAGAGACAGAGATGGTTAACTATTACAATGGCATCAACAGCAAACTCCTATGGCAGCGAGGGGTGGGCACTTTGCATGCAGAGGTTAGGGGGCCAAGGGAGGAGGGAAATAAGGGAACTAGGTATAGGAAACATAATATTTAGATTTAGGATCGACCAGGTTGACGCTAACTAAAATATCTTAATTAACATAAAAAAGGTTGACACTAACTTAAATATCTTGATTGCATTTGTAACACCCGTTACATTAGACACAACCCATACTAATTACTTTAGTTATTTTACGAGGAAATTTTTTTTCGCAATTAAATGAAGCATTTTTCAACCACATTTAGAATACAGAAAATATTATATAAAGAACCATGATCATCTTACAATCAAACACCAGTTCAGGACATTAAAATAAATACAGGAAAATTATGTACTAGCTAATCCCAACTCATACATCAAATAACCTAGTCAGAGCAGTACACAATTTCTACCCTAGCCCAAATACAGAAATAAATAAAACTAGTCTTCAAATTATGTATTATCGCCTTATCATCTGCAACTTCTAATCCGCATCAATGGGGAGACTTGATCACTGGGCATGAACGTCATCTTCACGTATTCAATCGACAAGTACATACATAGAAAGAAAGATAGAGGAGTGAGATATGGTTCTATATATATATGTATCACTGACGGTAAAAACAATCGTCAGTTAATTAATAGCGGGGGACCTAAGATTTACTCTCTAAATATACTTATCCTAAAAACTAAAACCTCTAGATGCAGTATGGATCCATACTCCCCGATTGGAAGTGACTGGGAGTACATACACCTCAACCTATGGCAAAACTTTCATCTTCCACAGATGAACTCAATTTATCTAATTTCAGGACATCCACAGTCCTATATAACTCAGGCGTACTCTCGCACCAATCAATGGAATGCTGAGCAGTTGTTGGGGTTGCCAAACTTGCTCAGATGAAGTCTCCGACACAGGATGCTCCCCTGGCCTTTATTTACTTCATCACTCGACACCGTACCTCCTAGACTTCTGTCAGTGAGTCCCTGCCTTTCATTCCTCAGCTTGCCAGGCTGTGTCTTCCACTATAGGCAACATGTCACTGCATGTTCCTCTTTTAACAGTACTCACACTAGAGTACTCATAATTTACTTATCAATCTTTGGTCTCAATCACTGAGCACCAACATAGGATAATAATATTTCTGTCACTCAGACAGATAAATAGTATAACTATCATATGGTCACATTTCAGTGTGCTATATCTAACATCACTGAGTATCAAAATTTCAGAGGATCAAATTTCTGTCATTTTGACAGACAAATAGAATACACAGTACATAGATATGCAAAATCACAATATATCACAATTTAATCATTACATCCAATAATATTTTCAGAAATATATATATACTTTAAGTATCTATTATAAAATAATCATTACAATATTATGAAATTATTAGGTACTTAATTTTAATTCTTCTAACTTTAATTACTTATTAAAATTTATAGTCACCCATCTTAAAATTAAAATATACTAATATGACTTAATTGGATACAAGGAATTGATATTAAATGAATTGAAGTCTTAGTTAATTTCATATAGTTAGAAACGTGAGGAATTTGTGAGGAAATTAATTCACAAATTTTATTTAAACAACATAGTTAAGTATTTAGAATTTATTTGTAGAAATAACCACAGTCAAGTTTAAATTTTTAAATCTAATTCTAAGTAGTAGGATTAAATACTTAAGTTGTTAATTTAAATTTTTGACTCCTTGTATTTTTATTCCTTACCAAACCCCGAGAACTAACCTATAAGGGAAAGCTTGGTCAAATTTCAGACTGTCCATTATTCCTAGTTGTGTCACGTGAAGAAAGATGAAATGCTAAGAAGAAAGTATATTGGTTCTAATTTTCCAAGAACTGACGCACACACTCAAGTTGAAACTCTAAAGTTGACTTTTGTTGTTTTCTTTAACTTTTGCAGCAGAAATTCTTCTTAGAAAAAGAAAAGTTTACTTTCTTTGTGGTCCCCTACATATACGTCCACATCCTTTGTTTCTTTTCTGTCTTCTTTCTTTTTAATATATAACAAGCTGATTAAAAAAATAGAAACTTACTTCTTTGTTGATTGACAGGGAATGAAACTGTCAAGGGAAGGAAGAAGTATTTCCTTTGACTTCTGCTATTTTATGAAGAAAGAGGTTAATGCTTGGTTTAAAAACTGAACTAAAACAGCACAACCTTTCTTACTATTAACCCAGACAGTGAACTTTTTGGACCAAAAGAAAGGAAATATTTTCAATTCTGCAGGTTTGTAAGTGTTGAGTTCATTGTTAGATTATCAAGAATCAAAAATCAAAAGGCATCTCAGCAAAAGTTCCCTTAAAGGTGAACTTAACAGCACAGCAAAACAATAAAAGGAGCAGAGAAAAAGTCATATTTCAGCTTCATATGGTTTAAGAAATAAAGGAAAACAGTAGGAACTACAAGGTTACTACTGCACATCATCATAAAAAGAAATACAAATTGAAAGATCAATAGTATTGAACCACCTCACTCCCCCCTTACCTTACAGTCACGTGTAGCAGGGAATAAGAGGAGGAAGGGTTGTTGTTTGCTCCTGGAAGAGTGGAGAATGAAGTCTCCTATGGTTTTTGCTTTATGGTGGAGGAAGAGAAAAATGAATTAAGGGTGCATAACTGAAGTGAAGAAATGAAAGTTGGAAAAGTGTGTGTGAATTTTTCTATGAAGTGAGGAATAGGCTTAAATAGAAGATGGAGATTATGGGATATGTCACATAGTTTCTTCTGGTTACATGAGGTAGTTTGATTAATTGAAGGAACCATTACTTCTCTTGAACAAGTGATTATAGACTGAAGGAAGGAAGAAGAAAAAAATGCTTCAGCTTAGATTTTTATTTCCACTTTCAAAGAAGTTAGGTGAACCTAACTTGAGTGATAGATTTCTGATGGTTAGGTGAATTGTGTGAAGTGTTTTGGTTAGGTGAGTATTAGAGGTTTGATAGTTGTGAGAATTTTGTTTTAAACTGAAAACTTGTTTCTGGTTAGGTGAGTATTAGAGGTTTGATAGATAGGTGACTCATTCTCACATTCGAACAGTAGGAATCATGGCCATGAGATATGAATCACAACCGTGACTAGCGCTGATTGTTGAATTGCAACAGCATGGATCACACCCATGAGATATGAATCACGCCCGTGACGCGTAACAAACGTGAATTTTACTTAGTTTTAAGTTTTTTATTTGTATTTGAGCCTGAATCTTTTTAGTTCATTATTCTTAAATATCCTTCTAAATATTGGAAAAAGTTATGCACTTCTAACACTTGACGGTTTGGGAAGAAAGCTAGGGTTATCAATTCTAAAAAAATAAAATTAATAATAAAACAAGCAATCAAATATAGAAAGCGAAAGTAAGGGTGTTACAGCATTGGCCGGACCAATGTTGTGACAAACACTAATCACAACATTTTTTATCATTTTTAATATATTTTATTATATTATCAGAGTTGTCTTAATCGCAACTTAAATATCATGATTAGTGTTGACCTAAGTTGACATTACTTTTAAATTTAGTGTCAACTTAGATAATATTATGTATTTTAACATTAAAAAATGAAATAAAATGAGATTCTAACATGTGTGTTAATGTTGTGACCAACGCTAACTTTTCAACTTTAATACACACATTTTTGTTAATTATAAATTAAAAAGTAAAAATATTAAAGTTGAAAATTGACAAAAATTCTGAGTGACTATTAATATTCAATTTTTGTCGTATACGAATTTGTAACCATTAGCAATATCTAATTTCAAAATGAATAATTTTAGATTTTTCTATAAAATTTTGCTATTAATCTTCCTAATTATACATCACCTTAAGTAGAGGCCTTAAAACCAGACCAAGTATAATAATACATCTCAGAAAGATTCGATAAAGAAACATATGATCCTGAGCCACTTATACAATATAGACTACTCCTGACACATGATGAAACACAAGTATACTAATTATCATCACATGTTACTTAACATTTTGGTTGAGCTTAGCAGCTGCCGCCACAGAAGCCGCTACGCCACCAGGAGTGGCAGTGACATCCGGGTTGTTCCTCACCTCAGCACTGGCCACCCTTTCAGCATCTTGCGGTGTCGCCGCCTTGTCTGCGGCCAACGTGGTGGTGGCCCCGGTCAGAACGTCGGCGAGCTTGACCTTGTCCTGGTCACTCTTGCAGTCCGCATTATAAGCGGCTGCGGATTGAGCCATAGCAGCCAGCCCACCTGGTGGGCTGACGTTGCTCCCCATCGCTCTCATCTCCGCCTCCTGAATCGCAGCGGCGTCGCTCTGATCCACCGCCTTGTTACCCACAATCTGTGCCGTCGCTTCCAACGCTTCCCCTATCGTTATCGCATTCGCATTCTCTCGAACCGCACTTGCTCGCCCGGTTGGCTCAGCATACTGAGCCACAGCCTTAAATATTTAAAATAAAAACACACACAATATTAACCAAGGGTTTGTATATAAAATAGTCAAATAAGAAAAGTAGAAGGAACCTGTCCAGCGACTGCCTCCGTTATTATGCGTCTTCCGGGGACATGAGTTTCTGTGACTGCGACGCCACGGTCTCTGGTAACGTCGTTGGTGTCCCAGTGACCGACCTGGCGGGCTTGTTCGTTTCGAGTGGCGGCAGCTGCTCCGCCAGGTTGTGTTTGGCCTAGCACTCGGGTCTCTTCTCTTTGCACCATGGCAGCATCTTCCGGTGAAACGGGCTTTTTTGCAAGGTTGCCGGAGACGTCGAAAACATCGCCATACTTGATGGGGTAGTCTTGGTCTTGGTCTTGGTCTTGGGGACGCCTTGGCTGCTCCTGACTCATCTTCTCTGTTTGGTATTGTGTTTAGAAAGGTGTTGATATCGTGAGTGTTTTGGTTTTGTATTAACTGTAGTTGAGTTGAGTGTAGGTAGCTGAAGAGGTGGGTACAAATAAGTTGTAATGGAAGATGTGGGAAGGGAGAATACGTGGCCAAACGTTACACTTGGCAACAACATATCAGTCGTAGCATAGGGACGTGTCATGCTCTTTTCACAACCGTCTAGCTTCTTTTTGCAAACTATTGCATTTGCTTTATAGAAAGGTGTAAATGCAGTATGTACATGTTATTATTACAATTAATGAAAACTTGATATGTATCATCACAAATGTTATGCAAATTGAAAATATTTTCTAAGCAGCAATTTTGTATGTTTGCATTTAGATATATAGAAGCTAGAAAGGTCTGCAAATCAGTTTTGGATTGACTGGGGTAATAAAATTCTCGCATTATCTTTTTAATGATAATATGTCAAACTTCTTAACTAATTTTACATATATAAACTAAGTGTACATTGACTGAATACTAAATCAATTAAATACACGTTTTATATACCAAATTTTATTTATTCAAATCTTTGTCTTAACTGTCCGTTTGATTAACGGTTGGGTCACCGTAAATGTAAGTTCTAATTATAATTATTAAAATTGGTGGGTTAGACTAATTGGATCAGCTAGAATGAGTCAACCCAGAAGTTCGACGGAGCAAAAAGTGGATTTGAATCGTTTTGTTTTTAATGCTTTTCTTTTAATTTTTTATTCTAAAATATTTTTAAAATAAATAAAGATTCATAATTTCATATGTAAATTTATGTATAATTTTTTATTTTTAGTATTTAATTATTTACGGTTCTTTTATCTTACAAGATAAGTAATTATACGATTCTTTTAAATTAATTAAAAATATACTTAAATTATTTTTAATTTTATATTAGTTCATTATTTTTAATATATTACATAATTTATAAAATATATTTTATTATTAGTGATTTAACTTCAATTTAATTTTAATTAAACCAATAAATTGTGAATCAGTAACTTTATTGATTCAACAATCTGTTTAATTTTAAAATATAGGTTCTAATGCACCTTAGATAGGAAAAGACGAGACGTAACGAGAGAACATGATTCTCACGTAGTTTCAATAGTACAAAGTGGCCGCACAAATAATATACTTTGGCAGAAGGGATGGGATTCAAATGCAAGTAAATAAGGAATTGAATTACTTTGTTCAAATGCCAATAAACCACCTTAGAGATGTTAAAAAATTATCTTGTTAGACAGTACCATAAAGATATTAGTTAAAGAATTAAAAATATATATATTTATTATAAAAATCATATAATAACACAAAAAAAATCATGAACAACATAATTTTACACATTTTAATAAAAAAAAATTCTTTTAATTTCTTAACTAGTATCCTAAGAGCACTAGTTATCATTTATTTTAGAAAAATGATCTTTCTCATCTCACATAGGTAAACTGCACACACAATCGGTATCCAAAGTACTACATATATGAAGCCAACCCCACGACATGCAGAAAATCACACCTATGTCCTTAGAACCTGTGTATTATACAAATCTGCAGACATTCCCAAGTAATATATCTCTAATGCCATTACCGAATTTTAAATAAAAGCTTAATTGTAAATTTTACCACCCAACTTTAATAATTTTGCAAATTTTACTATCCAAATTTTATTTTTACAAATTTTACCATCTAAGTTTTTAATTTTTGCACCTTTTACCATTATGATATTTCACAAAAAAAAAAAAGTTAAAGAATTCAAAACTTTTTTTTTTGTGAAATATCATGATGGTAAAATGCATAAAAATTGAAAACTTAGGTGATAAAATTCATAAAATGATGAAAATTGAATGATAAATTTTGCAAAAATGATGAAAATTGGATGGTAAAATTCGTAAAAAAAAACTTGGATGATAAAATTCGCAAAATTATGAAAGTTGGATGGTAAAATTCGCAAAAAAAAAACTTGGATGGTAAAATTTACAAAATAATGAAAGTTCAGTGATAAAATCTGCAATTAAGCCTTAAATAAAACAAGTCACACAGTCTGGATATAAGCCAAAGACATGTTTATCCTTTGAAATTTACATAGGACAAGCCAGAACAAAGACAACCAGATAAGGAAGCACGGTTACCACACGGAACACAAGTATAACATGACACCAATCATAGGACAACACGGCTATGATACAACATATAAAATTAATTTAACATTAATGTAAAATAAAAAATTTAAATTACAAGACAGAATTCATGTTTTTAAAATGAGTGTGATATTACAAGACATAATATTGTGGTATTCCAATCAATATTGATATGCAAATTTAAAAAACAAAAGTAAAAAAATTATAAAAATGTAACCAAAAGTATTTGAACTTTTGAAGTGTCCAACATGGAACAGAACAGTTACCATTTAAAACCAGGCAACCATTATCAACCAAGAGAACATAAAATCAAGAATTAGAAGTTCATTCCTTTTCACAACAGAGTGTGAATCATTTTAGCAGATCAAGTGGAAAACCAAACAGGTCATTAGAAGAATATTTAGGAAAATATTCAAGGCCTACTTTTTCACATACAACATCAACCAAAAAAAGACATCGCCAAGCAAATACCCCCACCCAAGTCTTTCATCAAATGATTACGATTCACAAAAACACTATACATTACAATGAAATCCCTTCCATGAGAAAAAAATGAGAAAAGAAAACTCCTGCCAAACATCCTAGAATCCTGTGACAGCAAAATATGGAACTTTGGAGTTTCAAGCATTTTATCATATGGCTCGTGTGCAATGAAGAGAATACGAAGTAAAGAGGCATATCACATTTATCACCCCATCAAACAACCTCATTAACCACTTCCAATTCAAAGGACCAAAATAAAAATAAACTAATCATGGAAAATCATACAAGTTGCTAGCAGAAGTTGAATAATGAATACATTATTCCCTACTGCTCAGTTCTCTTGATACAAAAATGACTTAAAAAAATTACCTAACAAGACCTTCCACCAGTTTCAATGATTCCAGGATTTTCTCTCGATCCCTCTTTTTTTAGCTTTCTGACAATTTCTGCTAGCCTCCTCTCTTCCGGATCCTTTTTTCTCTTATTTTTTCTTGAAAAATCCCTAAACTCTCTCTTCCTCCTAATTAAAGATCCCATTTGTTTCAAACCAATCTTTTCTTTGACACCCCCCCACCCAATCCCTTTGAGTAGGTTCACATACTTTTCAAGTTAATAAACTGTTAGAGTATAGATATCAAAGGAATATGTTGATTGAGCAACCAAATTTGGAAGTAAGAAAAATAAAATAATATCCTCTCTCCTCTTCTTTCCGTGTTTCCCTCTCTCTCTTTTTTAGCTTTCTGTCAATTTCTGCTAGCCTCTTCTCTTCTGGATCCTTTTTTCTCTCATTTTTTCTTGTGTAAAAAATCCCTAAACTCTCTCTTTATTTCTCTCAACCACTTGTTACATCAGCCAAGCTTTTCTTTGACCCCCCTAGAAAATCTCAAAGTTGCAGAGTCCAGATCCCTTTGAGTAGGTTCACATACTTTTCAAGATAATAAACAATTTAGAGTACAGATTTCAAAGGAATATGTTAATTGAACAACCAAATTTGGAAGTAAGAAAAATAACAGAATATCCTCCATTCCTCCCTCCTCTTCTTTCTGTGTTTCCCCCTCCCTTTCAACGTCACACTTTAAATGCCTCGGTTAGATGGTTACCTCCTTCAAATATCAACTTTCAACATTCTGTTAAAATTGAGTAAACATTCATTTTAGTTCCTAAAAGACTGGGTTGACATTACTTTGATCATTAAGAGATAATTTAATCCCTTAATCAAATAAAGTAAACCCAAAATCATCCTTAGTTCATAAGCCCCATGATTGAGAGACTAACTTGATGTCATTTTTTTCTCTTATTGTGTGAATTAATGCTATTCCATCTTTTAGGACTAAATTGATGTCACATATCAATCACAATCCAAACTAACATCAAGACAATCTTTCAGACCAAAACAAAAGTTTCTTCCCTAAGATTTGTGCTACCTAAAGCCAAAAAGGCACACAACTGCCACATGTTAATCTCATAAACAGAGTTACCTACATGATGTATACTAAGAAAATCAAAGAGCGCACACACAATGAATAAAAAATGAAATCGAAACATGCCTCAGTTACACCTATTTTGGATAATTGCCATTGCCATGATGAATAAAGCATTCTCCAGATAGAACATTTTTGTTCCTGATTGAACAATAGCAACAATAAAATTCACAGAGAAACTCACTTTAAATGCCTCGGTTAGATGGTTACCTCCTTCAAATATCAACTTTCAACATTCTGTTAAAATTGAGTAAACATTCATTTTAGTTCCTAAAAGACTGGGTTGACATTACTTTGATCATTAAGAGATAATTTAATCCCTTAATCAAATAAAGTAAACCCAAAATCATCCTTAGTTCATAAGCCCCATGATTGAGAGACTAACTTGATGTCATTTTTTTCTCTTATTGTGTGAATTAATGCTATTCCATCTTTTAGGACTAAATTGATGTCACATATCAATCACAATCCAAACTAACATCAAGACAATCTTTCAGACCAAAACAAAAGTTTCTTCCCTAAGATTTGTGCTACCTAAAGCCAAAAAGGCACACAACTGCCACATGTTAATCTCATAAACAGAGTTACCTACATGATGTATACTAAGAAAATCAAAGAGCGCACACACAATGAATAAAAAATGAAATCGAAACATGCCTCAGTTACACCTATTTTGGATAATTGCCATTGCCATGATGAATAAAGCATTCTCCAGATAGAACATTTTTGTTCCTGATTGAACAATAGCAACAATAAAATTCACAGAGAAACTCACTTTAAATGCCTCGGTTAGATGGTTACCTCCTTCAAATATCAACTTTCAACATTCTGTTAAAATTGAGTAAACATTCATTTTAGTTCCTAAAAGACTGGGTTGACATTACTTTGATCATTAAGAGATAATTTAATCCCTTAATCAAATAAAGTAAACCCAAAATCATCCTTAGTTCATAAGCCCCATGATTGAGAGACTAACTTGATGTCATTTTTTTCTCTTATTGTGTGAATTAATGCTATTCCATCTTTTAGGACTAAATTGATGTCACATATCAATCACAATCCAAACTAACATCAAGACAATCTTTCAGACCAAAACAAAAGTTTCTTCCCTAAGATTTGTGCTACCTAAAGCCAAAAAGGCACACAACTGCCACATGTTAATCTCATAAACAGAGTTACCTACATGATGTATACTAAGAAAATCAAAGAGCGCACACACAATGAATAAAAAATGAAATCGAAACATGCCTCAGTTACACCTATTTTGGATAATTGCCATTGCCATGATGAATAAAGCATTCTCCAGATAGAACATTTTTGTTCCTGATTGAACAATAGCAACAATAAAATTCACAGAGAAACTAGTTCCAACAACAACCTGAAATCTAACCGACATACTAACAAGGCCACGTTTGGAAGGAAACAAGGCGTTAACAAAAGAATCATTCATTACCTCACCCACTCATTCATTCATTGATTCATCACTGTACAAGCACAAGTCTACCACCACCACCACCCATACCTCTATCACCATCCCCATCATTCTCCTCTTTCGGCACCGTGACGATAAGCTCGCCATCGACGAACACCGCACTCGCGAGCTCCGGCCGCGTCGATTCCGGCAACCGGAACCTCCACATGTCGAGTTCCAGCTGGTCGAGCGAGAGCTCCACCGAGCCGCCGTCCCTCACCACGATCTTCGTCACGCCGGGGTGGATTTCCACCGTGTGCGTCCTCACCTCGCCGATCCCGTCGGTCTCCGCCACGAACCGGAAGCAGTCGGGGGCCTCCTCCACCGCCACCTCCGCGTCGGAGGGAAAAGGGAGCTCCAGGACGCAGCTGAACACGTGCGGGAGTCGCCGGAGCTTCTTCCCAGCGATCCCCAACAGCGCCTGAGCCTCCGACATCGGGTTCCCCCCGTCGCTGCCGAATTGGATTGAGATGTTGCGTTTTCGCGGAACAGGGTGGACCTTCATGATTCTGTTGCTACCGTGGAACGCTGCAGAGGATTGCACCACCAAGATTAACACCGCGACGATGATCAAAGATACCTTTTCTATCATAAAGGAACGGTTCTTCTTCTTCTTCTTTCTTCTTTCCCCCTTTCTTTTTTGGGCGAAGATAATGAAAACCCTAACCCTAATTTCAATTTGCGCCCGCGACGATCGCGTTATGCGAATGGGAAAAGATATGATTCCTTTTTTTTTTTTTCCGTTTCTCGAGAAAATCTGAGCAAGAATAGGATGCTGCAATTGATTGATGAAATGTGTGAGCAGAAGAGAAGGAAGAGGAGCGGAATAACTGCGCAGATAAAGAAGAGAGGATGATTTGGATTTGGATTTGATGTTACTGTGTTGCCCTTGTGCTTCTTCTAATTTACTAAATTTGTCTCCCCTCAATTATTAACAATTATTAACATTAAAAAGGAACTAAGAAACAAAACTCCTTGCCAAAAACAAAAAGAAACTATTGGAACAAGACTGAAAATTCTATTTCTAGGGCTCCTTCATACACATACACAATCATACAATATACTGTACTGAAATTCAAGATGCACAGTGGGTGCAAATTGTTGAATTGTTATGATTAAATAAAGGGGGAGATTTTTGTCCAAAAAAATGGCGGAGTGTTATAAATACTATGAGTATTTTTTATTTTGATTATAAGAAATATTACTACAAAATATACAGCTATGTTAAATATGATTTATACCAAAAATTTCCCAATTACTGATTATTAAATTTCTTTTATAAATTATTTTATTGTGAATTACTTTGAATGACTTGGATATTAGATTAATTGGTGAGAAAAATTGTAGCTTGAAATTAGAAATAAGTTAGTGTCATTAAATATATAAAATTGTTACTTAAATTATTTAATTTTATAGGTATTTTTATAATAAAAAATGAGTTTATGATATTATTAATTAAAATTAAATTATTTAAATATTTTTATTGATTTCGATAAATTCATTATTTCCTTGTTATAAAAAAGTTGAAGTATCTATTAAAAAATGAGTGTCATCCTAGGTTATTTTAGACAGATCAAGAAAAGTTAATAAATAGATAAGAGAAAATAGTAATTTTACAAAACTAATCTTAGTATTAATATTACGTTGAAAAGCTAAAGTGATATTTATTAGAAGTATTAGTGAAAAAAAGTAATTAATATTGCATTGAAAAACTAACACGATACTCATTTTGGAACAAAAAAAAATTCAAATGCAACACTCATTTTGGGACGGAGGGAGTATAAATAAAATTACATAATTTGATTGACATATTATATTATTTTTAATATTTATTTGTGAATTATGTATACATCCAACTAATTCATTAAATTGTGATAAAGAACTTCAAACTCCTCACCATTGATCTAAACTAAACTAAAAAGGTAAAATGTGAGTAATATAAAAATTGTGTATTACTTTCCTAAAAGGATGTGATCTACGTTGAAGATCTAATGCATCTTGGACTACTTCAAAATCCAACTATTTCCTTTTCCTTGTATATATACCCTCTAAATTAGGATCAACAATCTATAAGAATTGCGATGTCAATAAACCCCCATCACTTGCCACCATAGTCTAATACCTATAAATAAAGCAAGATAATTCCATTGTTACTTTGTTAAACTATCTCTTGACTTGGGCATTTGAGTGTTTCCATGTAGAAACATTTCCTCTTACTTATAAAGATGTTTCAATCGCTACTTACAAAGAGTCAATCCTTTAAGTGGAACCATATGAGATCATTCAAAATCAATCTTCAAATAAAATCTTTATTTACTAAAAAAAAAAGGAATATTATAAATCAATGAACAATGACGATAACATATCCCATTAATTATTGGGATTTCTATTTTATTCACCTAAAAAATCATTTCTATTTTCCTCAATTACATAAGAGTCACCTAACTTACTTCCACCCTCCGCCATATTATATTTATGTGAGAGAATATCCAACTCTTGATAACCATTACATAACTCATAATTTAAAAAAATTGAATAAAAAATGTGAAGAAAATAAAATAATCAAAAAACAAATAAATAAAATGATGTCTCCTCCGATCCAAATGTTTAGAGACGTTGATACAAATTAAATAAAATAAATAAATGCATAATAAAATAAATAAATAAATAGAAAGTCAAATATTTAAAATTATCCGCTGAGAAAAAAAAAGACACAAAATTACATATGAAATAATGAATTGAGATAAAACTATTTTGGAAACAAGAACACAATTTAAAAAAAAAAAATACTAAATAACATCATTTATCTACAATTCGTTTTTTATTTCTGTAATTAATAATGAACCTTTGCAGAAAAACCAACAATAGTGTAAAAAATATTGAAAAATAGGATATGCTAGGAATGATTGAATATATATATATATATATATATATATATATATATATATATATATATATATATATGATATTTACAAAAAAATGATATATATATATTTTTTTTTTGGTATTCAACGGGACCAAGGCCCAAAAAAAAAGATTACATCAAAATAATTCTAGGGATAGCAACTCCCCTAGCATCAAGTATAAGCAACCTCTGCATGACAATTTTTTATAATAATATAATTAAATTGATTATCCATTATATCTCTCCATTTTTGTCCCTCTTCATCTCTTTCCTCCTTCTTAGGAGTTAAAATATGTTATACATAAAATATCTTTTCAAAAAAATATGTTATTATTAATTTTCTTTCTCCACTTTCAGAAAAACAGGGGGATAAAGTATTTAGGTTTTTGTTTCTTGCGTCATGTGTAAAGATAAAGATTAAAGAATGGACGAAGTTGCCGCGAACCTTCCAAGAAAAAAAGAAGAAGAAGAAGATATTTTCTTTTATTCTCGCAACGCCTTCAGTTAGTATGTTCATTATACGCGTAGATGGGTATTTTCATAGTCTTTGAGAAATGTCTGTCAAAAAAAAAATAGTCTTTGAGAAATGGACAAAAGCTATTCCATTATGCAATGTAAGCATAATTGTGCAATATTTTTTCTTTATAAAAGATACAAAGGATAAAAGATCATTAGTTTTGTTTAATCTTTTTTTTTTTGTCAATTACTGATTCATCTTTCTTTAAATTTTAAAATGATTGAAGACACGTGCCTTTTCCCCAAAAAAAAAAAAAAAGAAGAAGAGGAAGTGAACGTAATCATTTGGAAATTCACTACTTTAAATTATTGGAATGATATGCTGTTGAAAATGTAGTGCTTAAATTAAAATCTACACCATTAAAAAGTTAGTAAAATATAAATTAAAAACTAAGCCATTAAATTATGATTACAATATATGGTTTTGTGAGTGCAAGCCATCTGGGTACAAAATTATACTCTCTCGGTTTCTTTTTAAGTGTCAAATTTTTTGAAAAATTTTATTTTTATTTATCTTGTAAAATTTAATATCACATTAATTATTCTTTTATCAATTATACTATTATTTCTTTCCTAATCTTTAATGAATTTATACATGCATTTATTTTATGGTAGAAATGAAAATAAAATAAAATAAGAAATCTCATAATTATTTTATTAGAATTAAAAAAATTTAATATATTCTTTAATTTTTAAAAATAAACCTTAAACAATAAATAAAAGAAACGGAGGGAGTAGTAGCCGTAACTTTTTGGGTGAATAAGGGCATGTGGGTTATAGTTGAGTGATCGTTAAAAGGAAAGATAAAATCGTAATGAGAAGAAAAAAAAAAAAAAAAAAAAGATGGATGTTCTCAAAATTTGCTAGAAATTCTTGATCTTGAACGGAGCACGGTTCTCAAAATATTCTCCATTTGCGTCGATGATTTGATTCTCATTTCAAAGCTTGCATATTTCGACCAAAATTCCGAATAAAGTTTTTTTATTGCATTTTTTAATTATTTTTTTGTTCTTGTTTTCGACTCTTGTGAATGATCATTTGATTTTATAAAAAAAAAACTCTGGTTAAGAAATTAAAAATACTTTTTTTTATAAAAAAAATGTTGCCAACATGTAATTACATTGCTATTTTTAATAAAAAAAAAATTATTATTATTTTAATTCATTTCCAAAAGGCACTAGTTAGTAAAGTTCATAAAAAAAAATTAATTCACATCAATTAAAAAAGATAGTTATCATCTTTTAATTATACGAGTATTAGTTTCAATTAAAATAATTTTTTTCTAAACTATCTTTCTTAGAACCTGATATGAAAATTTTCTTTCAAAAAAAAAAAAGAACCTGATATGAAAAATTTTAAAAAAAGTCATTAGAAATACCCCCAATTAAATAAAGGTTATTATGTGGATGATTTTATTAGTTAAACAAAATTAAATATATTTAATTAATGAGTTTAATTATATGAAATATTCTTATAATTACATTATTTATCAATAAGAAATTAAATAAGTATGATTTATAAGATAATTATTGTAAAAGTGATTTGAATGAGAAAGTAAAACCTCCTTATATCGTCAGTGCATTTAATAAATGTTTTTTTATTATTTTGAAAAGCAAGTAGCTCTACAACCAAGGAGGGTCGTATATGGGTTAAAGAGCAAAACTCCTTCCAATCTTCCATTGTGGAAAAATACTGTTTTAACAAAATATTTTTGTGCTAAATTATTTCTTATTTATAATATTAATAAAACTTTTATTATGTCCACAATAAAAAGTAAAACTTTTATTTTTTTTCTTCGAACTTTGTCCTTCTTCCTCTATAGTGTGCAATAACTATTTTGTTTTTAGAGATAAAGTACTAATAGCATATACTGCCAAAAAAAAAGTGCAATTTAGTCTTATAATGATTTTTTTTCTTCTAGAATTTAAGATTTCCTTAATCTAGGCATAACACTTATATATTTTAGAATGGAGAAATATTTTATTAAATGCTTTTAATTAATTATTTTAATCTAAGAATACTTTTTTTTTAACTAAGGATATTCCATAATTGATAGTTAAAGATTAATTCATTTTAAGGCTAAAGATTATCAAATTGAATTTTGTCTTTCTTAATAAAGTATTTTTCATATATATAATTAAGAAACGAACTTTAAATCACATGTTCAATTATCTACTAATTATATCGAAAAGATGAATCCACTAGTGTCAATAAACCAGTGAGACTTTTGCATTTGAATTTTGAATATATTCTCTTATCTGAAAAAGGAAAACTACAAAAACTTAATAGTATTGGTTAAATTAAGAGAAATACAAAAGGAAAAATTAGATTGTCTGCTACACAATATACATAATTTTTTTCTTCTATTTTTTCAAATTTGTAATATAGAGGATAGAGATAATCGGATCTACTCACGTAACTTGGTCCGTCCATTTGACAACACATCATCTAGAATTCTCATTACAAAAGTTGAGTGTAACATCAAACGTCTCAATGAATTGAACTTTTGACGTCAATCCCAAGTTATCGTCAATTCGCCATTGTCAGCATTCCTGCATCAGTTCAATGCATTGCCATCACTGCTGTAGAAACTCGGTGTGGTGGACTAAAGCTAGCATTGTCACACTGAAATCTATGTAGAGAATCGATTACAGATTGGGTTAGCGGCACATCCCTCAACAAGGAGTCAAGGGGCAACAATGCCTATTGCGTAGGAACAAGATAATGATGTAGTATAAAATAAAAAAGAAAAGAAAAATTCACTTCTAAAAATAATTTTTCATTTTTTTCACTTTTTTTTTAAATTTAAATTTTAAAATTTTCTTTCTTCTTTCGCTTCCTTTTGAGTATACCAAATTAACCATTGTAAGTTTTAGCTGCGTGTATAAAGAAAAAAAAAAAAACAAAGATAACGAGTGATAAAATGTTAATGTAATAAAAAATGTTATAAAAAATTATTATATAAATGATGTACTTTTTTTATATATAAAAATATCATGTAAAAAGAGAAAAAAAAAACACGAATGATTTATATACTTTTTTATATTTTTAATTTCTTCTCACCTAAAATTTTATTGTAATTGAAATGTGAAGAATGCATAAATTTACTTTATCTTGAACCAAAATTTACTTTTATTTTAAAAGATGAGGGTAATTAAACTTTAGACCTCTTAATTGTAGAAATTTATAATATCACGTTATATTGCAAAAGTTTAAATTGTTGCGTAAATGCATAAAAAGTTTTTTTTTTTTTAATCTAGCAGGAATATCAACATGAAGTTACCACGACATTCTAGTACAAGCCAACCTTGGGGCATGGAGAGCTTTGATCTAACTTTGGACTCCTCTCCACGAGAAGCAAGAAGAGGAAAAATTCACCACGATTTTCAGTCAATCAATGAAAGCCAAGGTTTTGAATTCAAGTTAATGAATGCAATATTATGATTATGAATTTTCAATGGTTCTTGTTTCTTTGGTGCAGAACGCAAAGGGATAACTTTACAACTAAAATAAATTTTATTTTTATTCTTGGAAAAAAAAAACATGTTACCTAAACAAGAAGGAAGTCTACTCAACGCCAACGGTGATTGTCTGCAGCGAAAGTAGACTATAACCTAATTTTAGTTTTGTCCTTATTCAATCCAAAATTCTGATAGGATTATTTACTTAAATGTAAACTTCAATTGGACCACAAGACACAAAAGTCTATGAGATATAGCTGAATTAATCTCATAGAATTAACTCCATGTTTGCATCATTCAGAGAGAGCTAACATGCTATCTCCTCCATGTATTGTTATTGCGGGGACTCCTTTTTTCTTTAACGGAACCGCGACCGTGAGAAGCATAGTGTATCAAAATAAAATCAGATCGAGTAATATGTGGTATGAATGACATATATATAAAGCGAATACGTTACCAGGAATCCTCTCCTTTCTGCAATATTGTTTAGATACCGAGATTATTTCTGAATATTGCTAGTCAAACAAAACCATTAAATTTCTGTAATGGTTGCAGCCACACTAGTGGGACTACTATTTTTCTTAAAACTTTCAACCAAAAATACCATTCCAAAGTACTCAATGAGGGTGTGTAAAGATGGGCTTTTTTACAAAAATGGTGTAATTTTTTCAAAAAATTACCAAAATTGGTAGAGTTTAAAAAAAATACCGAAATAGATAACTCGTATTTTAAAACACGACTTCATATAAAAGAAGTTGTATTTTAAAAAATGACTTTAGTTTCAACATTTTTTTTTTCAAAAAAAAAAATTAGAAGTCTTGGTCTAAAAATTGACTTTCTAAACTTTTTAATTTTTTTTATTTTCATTCATGAAGTCGTGCCTTGACATCCGACTTCCGTAATTGTTTTTTTTAAATTTCTATTTACACCTCCTATTTTATCGATACACCCCTTTTTTATTTTATTTTTTTCCATAAAACATAAGAAAAACAACTTTAAAAATATATTTGGAATAAAATATCACTCAAATAATCCCTAACTCTTAATTAATTTCTAGTTGAGGGCAGAAGGAAAAAAAATAAAAAAGGGTGTATCGATACAATAGGTGGTGTAAATAGCAATTTCCAAAAAAATGAAAACCCTTGTCCAGTACACCACTTCATGAATGAAAATAAAAAGTTTAAGAAAAGGGGGTGTATCGATAAAAACAAGTTGTAAATAGCAATTTTAAAAAAAATTGAAAAACGTTGCCCAATACAGTGATACACCATTTCATGAATGAAAATAAAAAAATTAAGGAAAGGGGGTGTATCGATAAAATTGTCGGTGTAAATAGAAATTTTTAAAAGAAAAACAATGAAAGTCTTTGCCGAGTACACGACTTCATGAATGAAAAAAAAAAAAAATTACGGAAGTCTATTTTTAGAGCACCACTTCTATTTTTTTTTTTTGGAAAAAAAAATGCTGAAACTAAAATCATATTTTAAAGGCTTAATTACAATTTTGGTCCTCCTATATTGCATAGTCTGTAATTTTAGTCCCCCTATTTTAAAATTGAGACATTTAGTCCCCCTATTTTGCACAATCCGCAATTTTAGTCCATATGTTTTAAAATTGAGACATTTAGTCCCTCAATTTTATAAAATCTGTGATTTTGATCCTTCTATCAAGTTATAATCGTTAACCGTTATAAGATTAACGTTGACTATGACGTGACATGTGCTTCAATGACGTAGGAATAATTTAAAATAAATGATTAAGACTCATGATTTTCAGATTAGGACTCACGACTACTTCAGCCATTAAAATAAATGATTTTATATTTTTTTAAAGGTTTAAATACCTTTTTAGTCCTTGTAATTTAGCGTTTTTTTGTTTTTCGTCCTTGCAAATTTATTTTTTTGGCTTTAGTCCTTACAAATTATGTTTGTTTTGTTTTTCGTCCTTCAAGCTGTTTAGATAGGAATTTTTTCACTGTTCAAAGTGCTATTTAAACCGCTTGAAGGACGAAAAATAAAACAAACATAATTTGCAAGGACTAAAGCCAAATTTTTTTTTGCAAGGACGAAAAATAAAAAAGCGTTAAATTGCAAAGACTAAAAAGGTATTTTAAGCCTTTTTTAAAATATATTTTTCATCAATTTATCTACTCAGTATTTAAAATAATTAAAAAAAATAAACAAATAATCTTGTGCCACATCACTATATATGGGTCACGTTAGGGTCAACGTTATTCTCTTAGCAATCAATGCTTCCAATTTGATAGAAAGACTAAAATTACGGATTTTACAAAATTGGGGGTCTAAATGTCTTAATTTTAAACTAGAGGGACTAAAATTATGAATTATACAAAATAGGAGGACTAAATGTTTCAATTTTAAAATAGAGGGATCAAAATTACAGATTATACAAAATAGGGGGACTAAAATTGCATTTAAGCCTATTTTAAAACATGACTTCTTTTATATGAAGTCGTGTTTTAAAATACGACTTATCTATTTTGGTAATTTTTTAAAAATCTACACATTTTAGTCTTTTTAAAAAAAAATTACACTAGGTAAAAAAGCCGTAAAGATGATAACGACTTATTTCAAAGCAAAGTAACTTGTTATTGAGAGCATGTTTGAATTTCTGATGGAAGGATCCAAAAGTACGTTTGAGAGTAAAATCATTTTAGGATTATGTTTGGTTACTCCTCAAAAGTATGTTTGAGAGTAATTTTTTGTCTTGAAACTGAGTTTGGAAAAAGTAAGACTTGTGATACTTTTGTAAGCAAACTCAGTTTATAAACTTAAGTTTGATTCAAACTTGAGTTTGTAAACTTTAATCCAAACATGTATTGAGTGGGTCTGAATTTAAATGGTTACAAGAATAATTAAGATAAAAACATGTTGATATTTTATAGTGAACTGACAAACTCAGGAATTACTATTTATCATATCAATCAACTTTGTATTGTCTTAATTGATGGATGTTAAACTCTGTCGTCTCATTGTGCTGATATACATTCCTTTGTAATATTTCAAAGCCATTTATATGTGCTACCAACTATAGCATTTTCTACTTAAACAGGGATTTATTTATTGGCAATGGCTACGGTGAACCACTTTGATAAGTGGTTCATCATGAACAAGAAATGTTAACCGTTAGATGAATCTCTTATCATAGGATTGTCCACACCAAGTTCCCACTCCTCTCAGCAACTCCTCCTTCGACCACCATCTGCCGCCGCCAGAGGTGATTTCCGACAGCAGCGGTTCAGGTTTTCTCGTTTCATTTTTTTTTCTCCCACCTCCATTTTCTCCTCCCTCTTCTCCGGTGGTCTCTCACCTCCATTTTCTCCCATTTCTAAAGATCAGAAAAAGGAACCTATTGCATTTTTAATGCCACAAGAACACTTGAAAGCTCATCTTTCTCACTATGAATCTCTCCTTGCGCGACGTCATATGCAGAGATGAGTTCACATATCTGCGAATAACGAGAACCGTGGTTGTTAGCGAGAAGAGCACCATGGCAGAGGAGTTCGCCTTCAAATGCGAGCGTTGAAGGCGAAGGGTTGTTGGTGAGCATGAGCTTGACATTGGAAGGTTCCTTGTGAACACAGCGGTGCCGAATCGAGATCCATGGGTGAAGATCCTGATACCGCTTCGTCTTCCTTTCACCTCTGTTGGATATTGCGTTATTTGATTTTCTCGATCTGGGTTTTAAACTTTTTCATTATTTCCTTGAATCCTGATATGATTATTAAGTTGATAGCACCGAAGAGACCACGGGAGAGGAGGGAGGTGGGAGGAAAGAAGAAGGAAAAAAAACTAATGTTGCCGCCGAAAATCGTCTCCAACTGTGGTGGCGACAGCTGCAAACGATTGCCGAAAAATGGATTGTGAAAATCTGGTGTGGACAATCCTATGATAAGAGATTCATCTAACGCTTGACATTTCTTGTTCATGATGAACCACTTATCAAAGTGGTCCACCGTAGCCATTGCCTTATTTATTTATTTACTTTTGGGGAAGGAGGAGGGGAGGTTTGTAGTTAAAATAAAGGCTTAAATAACTTTTAGGTTTTTGATAAATTTTAGAATTTTGCTATGGGTCTTCAATAAATTTTTCCGTTATATTGAGTCCTTGATAAAAAAAAGTTTTATTTTGAGTCCCTACCATCAGTTAAGTGATAACGTGGTAGTTGAAATTTTTAAAATACGATTTCCGCTATCTATTTTGAATTTCAAATTTATAATTTCTGACGGCTAAAAACAGCTAGAATCAATTAAAGCAAAAAAAAAAAAAATAGATCTAATTGTAAAATTCATCCTGCACCTTCTCTTTAGACATTTCCACAAACAGCTTGCAATCACCATCAACTAGAGCACAAATTTTTCCCACCAAACCAATTCCAACACCAATTTCACAAACCAGAGCAAAACATGACCTCAACAGCCAAAGCCATTGACCGCTTAAAGCTATCCCAATCTCTCTCTCCCTCCTCCTTCTCATCTTCCTTTTCTTTTCCTTTTTCATCTCCCCAACCGGAACCATCGCAGGTTGTTGTGCCTCATCCACGGGTCCACCACCACTACCATCGTCGCCGTTATCTCCACCCGCAGCAACGCCAACTCCTTCCGCTTCGACACGATGAACTGCAACAGTAACAGCGCCGCCGCGTCCATCTTCCACCACAGGGGTTTAAGCGTGGCGGAGAGGTCGAGGTCCGCTGGAGTCATGGCGCGGAGCTTGGCGAGCGCAGCCTCCCTTTGCTCCTCGATGCGGGCAGCGGTGGTGAACTCGCGCTCCAGGATGGAGGTTTCGCAGTGGTGGAAGGACTCGAGGGTTTGGCGGGAGAGAGAATCGAGGGATTGGAGTTTGAATCTTTTAATCGAATATTTTGGGTGTCTTAGAATATGTGGGGTGCTGATAGTCGTTATAGTAGATGCCATAACCATAATTAACATGTTGAAGGGCATTTCGATTTGGCATTTTTTTTTTTTTTTTTGGAATTGATTTCGATTTGGCATTTTTGACTAAAGGGTGCCTTAAACTGCTACTGTACTTTAACGCACATCTTGTGCAATTTATAATATTTTCATTTGTTGAACAAAAAAAGAGAGGAAGAGGAACAATTAGAGTTGCTTCAAGTTCTCGATTCACATTGATTTTGTGTCACTAATTTGTGATGATCTTTGTCACGTGTTTAAAAGATTATATTGTGTTTTCATAGTGCCTGTTGCTTATGGAAATGTCTAAGAGAAGGTGTAAGAGGAAGTTTTACAATTAGATTTTTTTTTTGCTTTAATTAATTCTTGCGATTTTTAATCGTTAGAAATTATAATTTAAAATTTGAAATAGATAGTGATGATTTTCTAGCCGTCAGAAATTGCATTTTAAAAATTTTAACATCCACGTCATCATTTAACTGACGACAAGGATAATTTTTTTTTTTTTTTTTATCAATGACTCAATCCAACTTATCGGGGACCCAAAGCAAAATTTGAAAATTTATCAGGGACATAAAAATTATTTAAGCCTAAAATAAATATATAACAATCACCTCAGTTTCATTTTACCTTGTGATGGTGCTGTAGGAATAACAGATTACTTTCTAGGTAGAATTGTCGTAACATACGCATTCTTCTTAGCATGAATTATTATTACAATAAGATAATAGTTAGGAGGATTTGAAAATCATTATGAATTTAAGATTTTTAAGATTTAGTCAAGGTTTCACTAGCTCCATACCCCACTTGTAGATGACTTCAAAAGTCATGATGATATTACTAAGGAATGAGGAATGTCTTTATCAGAATATTTTTGCTTCTCATTTCGATCAATTAACAATAATTTTTTTGTAGACTTCTGACTTCTGAGAATCTGTTTCATGTAGCTTGGCAAGGGAATTTTGAGGCACAGATACAGGATCCTTTACATATAAAACCTAGAATAAAATATGTTTTTAGTCCCTATACTTTCAGAAAAACTTAATTTTAGTCCATGTACTTTCGAACCAACCATTTTAGTCCTTGTACTTTCAGAAAAACTTGGTTTTAGTCCCTCTCCTCTAATGGTGTTAATACTGTCAACGAAAATACAGTTTCCGGTAGCTATAAACTGTCACAAAATACACATTTCTCATGTATTTAAACTTAACATCATTGACGGCTAAAAATCGCCATATATTATTAAAAAAAATAGACTCAATGATGACACATTATGTGTATATTTTTTTTAATAATCTATAGCAGTTTTTAGCCGCCAATGATATTGAGTTTAAATACATTAGGAATGTATATTTTGTGGCAGTTTATAGCTATCGGAAACTGTATTTCCATTAACAGTATGAACACCATTAGAGGAGAGAGACTAAAATCAAGTTTTTCTTAAAGTACATGGACTAAAATGGTTGATTCGTAAGTATATGGACTAAAACCAAGTTTTTTTGAAATTATAGAAATCAAAAACATATTTTATCTTAAAACCTATTGCTCATGCAATTTGGGATCCCCATTTTAGTCAACCGGCTGTAGAAGAAAAAATAACTCTTTCCTCACTTCTAATAACTCTTCACTGTTAGCTTATCAAGTGCATCCTAACATTTCTAGATGTCACTTGCAACTGGGTCACACTCGGTTAAACAAGAAACTTTTTTTCAAACAGAATTGGTGCTACTTCCGTTCAGACAGAAAACCTGGGCCGAATTGTGTCCCAGACATCTAACTTACAACAGAAAGCATTTGTTTTACCTTTTAGTGCCTGTTTATGAATACGAGAGAGGGATAAGGGAATACTATTTGGAGATAGCAAATATGTGCAATAAGCTCCAAATAGTCTCAAATCTCAATGGCTGATATTTGATGAATTCTTGTTTGTTTCTAAACAGCAGCATTTTAAAGCAATCCCAAGATCTTGCTTTTTTCCAGTACCCTTTCAAAGCATTTTAAAAGTACCAACAGTACTACAATTGAAAGACGAGGAAAAAATTAACTCAACATTTGCCGAAATTGTAAGAGAGTTTATGTCAAAGTTATGAGCACCAACTGAAACTGAGAGTCAAGACACGACTAATTTGTGCTCTTGGAAGTCATAATCAAGAAATGCTGGTCAAAATACAAACAATTATGTTAGTAATCATAACAGGGATAAAAATTCTGATACAACGTGAGCAGGGGCACCCATTGACACTAAATTCACGGAAAAAAATGTATACGCAGAAATAAAGAGAAATGATCTTCATGGAGGAATGAAAGGGAAAAAAGATGTAGGGGTAGTGGGTAGAACAAAAAAAGGTACAATTTTGGAGGGGAGAACTTGTTGATGTTCAAAAAAAAAAAATCGCCTATCTATTAGCCTTGATTTCCTTGTCTATATATAGTTAAACACTTCATTCATCCATTTGCAATTAGTGCTGTGCTGATCGTGCTTCTGAGTTCTCTTTTATTTTCAATAGAGGTTTAAATGTGTTAAGGCGATAAGCGTAAGTTTACCTTAATCTAAATGGTAAGTTTATAAATAGACGCCGTTTACCATAGTCACTTCATTCAGCATTTGCGCCATGTTTACTTCTAAAGCACACCTCTATACATATTTTATGTTAAATAAAATATCTCTTTGTATGCATTGCTAACATTTTGTCCTTTTTTTTTTACATTAGCTTAATAAGTTTATTTAAATGCTTACGTTATAGATTAATTTTGTACCTACATTTTTTTTTTGAAGAATGTACCTACATACACAAATTTTTAACTAAAAGTATTATAAATTGTATAAATTACTAGATATATCAATATTTGTTATATGTAAATAAATAAAATAGATTGACCTGATACTAGTGGCAGAGTTGTTTTATTTGTGAATAAATAAAAATATATTGATAGTTTGATAATTATTTATATATTGGAAATTTGAAATTCTATTTAATTTTATCTACTATTTATGCAAAATTTAGCTTTGGTATTTTGGTGTTTCCTCTACCTTGATCTGTAAGTAACTAAGTATGAAGTTGTAATCAGCGATATAATTATTAGGCAGATGGAGCTAGATGTTATATTTCTTTGTGCTGTACTTTCTGCCTGTGGTCATTTTCTGAGTGCTCTTGTTAACGTGTATGCTAATTGTAGTGCAATGCTTAATTGTAGACCATTTTAAAAGTTCATCAAGTGCAATGCTTACAGGGTATGCAAAACTTGGATTGGTTTAAGAAGCTCGCTTGATAAGTGACCAAACAGTTTAAGAAGTTCAATGACATGTAACTGCACGAAATAGTGGTGCCTGATAAGACCAGAATGCTGAGTGTCATTTATGCTTATGCTTGGCTCATGTTGGTGGCTTGGTGTGCTTGTCTCAAAGCTAAAATGGAATCAAACATATGCTGATAAAAAGGGATTTTGATGAGCTCTATCTGTCAACAATGCCAAGATATAGTGTGTGTTTGGTTTTCCGTTGGAAGGCCTCCAAACGGTCATTGAATTAAAAACTCTGAATTCTTACTTCTCACAAAATATGCATTGGAATGTGTGCCTGTTCAACCTAACATTAAATCAAACACACCCATAATTTGATATATTGGTCTGATCAAATGCTTTTGCTCTTTGAAATAGTGTTCACAGATTTTCTGGTTCCACCAAAGTTTTGTTGTAGAAAAGATATTAAATATGTCATTTACAGTAGTGCATAAAGAGGGAAAGAAATTGAAAACTTCAAGAAGTTCAGTGCTGGAAAGGTTGAGTTATAATACAAGTCAAACATTAACTTCATCAAGTCCTATCATTAATTTATTATCTAACACATTCAACGGTTAAAATCTTAAGGAGGTGCACCATAAAACAACTTTGATGTTTCTTGTTACTAGTTCTCAAAGGTCCAACCTTTCTATTTGTTTTATTTTATAATGGAAAGTCAATCAGATTTACTTGTATATTCAAATGTATAGCATGACAGGGCAAATTCGAATAGTCAATAGTCAAATCATATACAAATGAATATCCAAAATTAAAGGATAAATCCAACTAGAGAACCTAAACAAAAGAAAATGGAGCTCCTCACAAGAGATGAGGGTAGGATTTATGCTGACTGAGTAAGAGTTAACTCCAAAATCTACCATTCATTCAAGTTGGGATTTGAAGCCCGTTGTTTGCTGTGAATCCATTGTAATGGTTATCTTCAAATGCGACAAACAGCCAGAAATATTTCTTCAGCTTGCCAACAATTCTTGAAATCCTATATTTGAGGAACTCCAATGCTACAGAATACAACCTCGTACCATAAAAAATAGAGCTCCTTTGATATTCAAGAACCCACGTGTTGGGGTCTAATTGCACTGCTGAAGCATCCCATTTTGGTTGTACCCATGAAGCGTTGGCCTTCCGAATCAAATAGCCAACATGTCCACCATTCTTCCACTTTATAAACAGATAGACAATGACTTGGAGTTAGTCAATAGTCAACAACAACAATCAATGACGGATGAAGAAAAGAAGGCATTATTTCAGAGAATTCACCTGAGTGACTCTTCCTGATAAGAGAGTGAATGTTCGAGAAGAGAACCCATTTGTGAGCAATCCTGCTGTTTGCAAAGGCCATCCCCAGATTGTTACCTCTTCTATTGCTGATTTGTACAGTGTGCACCTTGAATTCAATAGCAAACCATCCTATACAAAATTTTAGTTGTTTTTTGTTAGCAACAATTTCT
Organism: Pueraria montana var. lobata; assembly: GCA_026413185.1. Lineage (NCBI taxonomy): Eukaryota > Viridiplantae > Streptophyta > Magnoliopsida > Fabales > Fabaceae > Pueraria > Pueraria montana. Next base: position 87,443,937 of record CM048647.1, on the reverse strand, counting down.
TATTGACTATTGAAAAATCAAAGGTAAAATCTATTCTAAGTCCCTTAAAATTTAGTCAAAATTAGATTTAGTCCATACATTTTAAAAATAAGGGTTTTGATCCTTGTATTTCTGAAATGTGATAGATTTGGTCATAGTCAAGTCAAAATAAAGTATAAGATCAAAAATTAAATTCACCAAATATGATGACTAAAACCACCATTCTATAATATAGAGACTAAAACCAATTTTGACCTACCTAAAACACATTTTGCCCAAGAATCAATAAAGACATGAATCAAGAAATTAACTTTTTTAAAGAGTAATTCAATACCTGGCTGATTTCCCATAAGGTATCAGTAAAGCTGCAATTTGAAACTTCCCCAACAACAACACTTGCCAACTCTTTCTGCAAAAGCCTCAACTTTCCATTCAAATCACGCACTCGGCTACATTTCTCACCGACCCTTTTCACCACATCCGGTGACAAAGCAGGCTGAAAAACCCCAGAGACCACCAAGGGAAAAACAAGGTCTGCAGACAAGAAGAATCCAAGAAAGAGCAGCAACCTCAAGAAACTGAAACCAGAGGTTTGTTGTCCCTTGTTGTGCTTTTCCAATTTCTGGCTCAAATCTGATCTGGCACTGGATTTGGAGAGAGGAGTGGATGAAGATAGCTGAAAAGCAGTGGATCTGGGTGTGGACAGAATGGAAGGATCAAAGGAGATTGGGGTGCACTCAACATTGGGTTTGGAAGCAGAGAGCTTGGTGAGGGTGCTTTTGTGGACACTGGTTGGCATGAGATCAAGGGTGGCATTGATGCTGGCCAAACACATTTCACAGTTGCAATTGGCGTCTTTCTTGCATCCGGGGAAGTAGCAGCTGTTGTCACGGTTATCTTCATCCGATGATGTGCTCGATTTTGTTTTTGATTGCAGATAAACGGTTCTCATGGCTTCTCCCTTCTCCCTCCACAGGTTTGATTTTTTCTTCTTCTGGTGTAGCACAACCTTTGAACGTGGGTATCAAGATCCTAGCTTTGAATTTGAATCCCAACGGTCATGTTTTCTACACCGACTCGGCTTCGTAGTACTGAAATGACATACATGGCCCCGATACTTTAGGATTTTATTTTATTTTTTTAGTCGTTAAGGTGTTTTCAAACTTCAAAAATTAAATATTAATATATAAGTTGAATGTAGTCAATTTTTTTTAAGAAAATATAAGATATGCAATAATTATTCAAATTTTAAAACTAGTTCTTATAGAAATTAATTTTGAGGTAAAACTAATTCTTAAAAATAAAATTGAAGAAATTTCTTAAAAATAAATATATTTTTTTATAAATAAAGATACACATATTGCCCGAAATAAGGATATACATATCATATTTTGTTTGAAATAATATTTTTTAATAAAGAGTAATTGAAAATATTTATATGTATTTTTATATATTTAAATGATTTTTATAATAATTTTATAAATTTTTAAATATTCATATATATATATATTATTTCAAACAAAATATGATATGTATATCCTTATTTCGGGCAATATGTGTATCTTTATTTATAAAAAAATCTATTTATTTATGTTAAATCCTTATTTATTTTCTATTAAATAATTTTGTTTATCCTTATTTATAAAGAATATCTATTTATTTATGTTAAATTCTTATTTATTCTCTATTAAATAAATTTATTCAAGGAAACATGTGAACCCTTATTTATTTACATTTTAGATTACATATTTATATTCTAAATTCTTATTCATTTTTTAAATATGTTTATTTCAAAAAATTAAAATTGTGATATTAAATCATAAACTTTAAATCGTGACATTAAAATCATATGTTGATTTTAACATATATTAAAATCAGGTATTTTTTAATATATTTTTCTAAGCTAAAATACACTTTTAGTCTTTTATATTTTCGATTATATTTAATTTGGTTTATTATCTTTTTAAAAGTTCAATTTAGTCATTTGTGGTTTTAAAGTAAATCAAAATGGTCTTGCTGAAACAATGATTGTTTTTAATTTTGGGACACGATTTTGAACCTTTTTTCCAACTGATTTGAGACGTGAAACTTATCACATTATATTTACATACATGAAAATTATAAAACTCAATTAATGTTTGAACAAAAAAAAATCATAAATATAGTGAAAATTACATAAAAAGTAAAGCCAACGAGCAACAAAAAAAAATTAAATATAATATTATATTAATAATTTTTATGTAAGTAAATCTAATGAGATAAGATTCACGTCTTGTGTTAGTCACAAAAGAATTCAAAATTGTGTTTCAAAATGAAAAATGATCATTGTTTTGTAAGGATCATTTTGACTCACTTTAAAAACATAATTTACTAAATTGAACCAAATTAAATATAATTGAAAACACAAAGGACTAAAATGTATTTTAGTCAATTTATTAATTTTATATTTTGATCATTCTCCTTAAAAAAGTCGTGTTTGTAGAAAACAGTAGAGAATCCATCCAATCCCTAGGAAATTATTTTCTTTATTGACAACTGACAATTCATTTACAATATATACGGAAATTGAAACACCTTTTTCAAATTTTCAACATGTATCAATTGAAGGGAAAGTTCACTAGAGGATGCTTCATAAATGCAGGGCCCAAGCAATGAAAGTAAGAACGCTGCGGTGGAAAATGCTCACTTTTCCTAGAGATTGCGCAATGAATGAGTTCTAAAGGGTTCTCAATGGTAAGGCTAAGGCAATCGTTGTTATGCCTTCTCAAACATAATGCTATGTCCTCCACTATTGGGACATGGCAAATTCTCGGACAACTGATCTGTCCTTTTTTTTGGTTTCTTTCCTTATCAAATTCATCAATAGCACAATGCATCTTCATCACTATATTAGTCAATATGAAAACTCCATTTATATATACATTTCCATACAAAACGTGACGTTACATGCTTCTATCAGACACTTCATCTCCCACTCTTTGGGGGAGGAAAAAAAAATAAGGAGAGAAGAATAAGTGAGAAAAAAATAAGAGAAGGAAAGTAATGAGAAAAAAAATAGATGAATAACAATGAAAAGAAATAAGTACAAAATTTTGAATAAATGAAAGGGTAAGTAGAAAAAAGTTTTAAAAAAAATGTATAAAGACTTTTTACTCATGTGGATCCGGAGAAAAATTGAGAATGGAAGATAAAAATGAGAAGTTTTTTTTTTTTTTTTTTTGTATAATATCGCTCAAAAGGATTGAAATGAGATAATTAAATTTCTCCCTTGGAGAAGATAGCTTTTATTTTTAGGTTTCACACTAAATTCTCTCTTCTAATTTCTATATATGACAAAATAAGTGAAATGGAAAATTTCTATCCAATCTTCTTCATCCTCTTTATTTCTTTTCACTATATTTCTATTGAAACGTGTTACACTTCCCTTCTTAGTAGAGGTGTCAAAATTGGCCTTGCCTGACGGGCTGACCCGATGTCCCATCAGGCCAGGCCGGGCCAGGCTAAAAAATAATTGGCCTAAAAAGAATCAGGCTAATTTGGCCTAGCCTAACGAGCCAGGCCGGGCCTATAAATTCTTGGCCCGACTTTTTTTTTCTTTTTTTTTTCCTTTTAAAATTAGTATAAATTTAAATAAAAATAAATAAATGGGCCAATTTGGCCCGGTCTAACGGGCCAAACAAGTCGGGCCAGGCCACAAAAAATTTGGCCTATGACAAATTCGGGCCAAACCGAGTCAGCCCATTTTCATCATTTGGCTCAACGGGCTGGGCTGAGCCAACCCATTTGACACCTGTACTTCTTAGTATTAGAGAAGAAAATGGTGCAAGAAAATAAATATTTTTTTGTATTATTTATTATGAGAGAAAAATGAAAGAAATGAAGAGGAAAAATGTTATCTCTTCGCCCTTTTTTTTCTTTTTTCTTTTTTTATGGAATCTCTCCGCTTATATTTAATCAATAGAATATAAAGATGAGAAGAGATAAAATAATATTTTATTAAAATAAAAAAAATAACTTTAAAATTAAGAAATGTTGTTATTAAAAAAATAAATGGTTGACAGATAATCTTATTCCTTAAGCATGTGGTCAAGGGTTCAATCCCTGACTCGTGCGTATGGAAAAACATCTGTTGGGAGAGACCAACCCCTTAAATGAATCTTCGTACCTCAAGAGATTAGTCTTGGACTTTCGGCTGAGAGATACCCGGGTTCACCTAAAAAAAAAGTAAAAGGACATAATTGGAGAGAAGCCAATTATCTTACTCCCTCACATTGTTCTTTCTTTTGCATTCTAAATGAGAAGATTTTGTGAAGTTTCAGAAAATTTTAACTTATTGCGCCCCTCCTATATTTTAAAAGGATTAAATGGATTTCTTTCTTAATTATTTAAATAAATAGAATTCTAGTATTTTAAATTTTAACGTAAACCACCAAGTGGTTTCTTCTTCTCCTTGTAGATCTTACAGAGGCTGAAACTAAAAATAATTCTCACAGTGACAACCAATATTTATTTTTGTGTATATAATAATAGCAATAAGGTTTAAACTTAGAATTATATACAAACTATCCAAACTTTTCACTACTAGACTGCTAGACTCTAGCAATAGATATAATTATTAAATAAAAATCAACATATCATATTTTAATATTTTCATAATTTATTATTATGTTTATATATTTTATTACAATTTTAATTATTAATTTTCTATTGAATGATTGTAACTCTGTTTTTCCATAGAGTAAGTCTAAAGTAAACCACTCAGGAGTCAAACAAAAAAGAAATAGAAGATAAGACCACTTAGAATATAATTTAGATAATAGCTATCATTTTGTCTGTGAATTTTACTATTTTTTGTTGCTATAGTTGAATAACTTATAGCTATCATTTAACATTTTTTTATCCTATCCCTATTTTTACTGTGTGAAACTTTAAAAAGGTTGAATTAGTATTTTATTGTTTCTTTTCAAAAAGAATTGAGAAATTTTTTTGTCACTTCTGAATAATGATTAGAAAAATAATTTTCAAAGAAAGAGATAACCATGTTAAAAAGAAATTCCACTAGCGGGGTAGCACGCTTGTTCTGTTACCATAATGTTTGGATTTCCTCAAAAGAACGGGTATAGTAAGATTTGTGGTTGACATTATAACTCGTGTTCCTTACGGAAAAATGGAAAATCAATAATTTCTTTGTTGCATGAAATGAAAGATTGAAGAAGAATCGTATTCCAAAGGCTGTACGCTAGTGACAGCCAAGATTCAACTTGGCACTGCCAAACTGACAACAAATTGATGATGATTTCATAATTCAACATACCTCAGTTAATTGTAATCAAGTGCCTTAATGAACATAACTCATAGTACACCATATTTAACCACAACCAAGTGAGTGTCTTAGCTACCTGATGGTCCTTCATTTAATGAAACTTTTATAGCTTGATTACCTCAACCTCAAGAAAACTATCATCAACCACGTAACAAAGTTGAAAAAAGAAAAAGAAAAGGTTTATACTCCTGATAGTGATGTTGTGTTTCCAACGGTACCCTATTTACTACTATTTAGTTTTATCGTGCGTTCTCAGGTTTGAGTTATGTTTTTCTTTTAACAAAACAATTTTTACGGCTACGATCCCTCCATAATACGATAGTGACAAAATTCTTATTTTATATTTGGAAATTGAGGGAAGTTGACAATCAATGTTGCTTGGTGAATAAATTAATCATATTCTCAGATATGTTTGTTGATTCCCTTTTAGTTTTTCCTTGGGGTTGGGGCATTATAAACCGTTTGAGACTACGTCAAGTGTGACGAATATCTAGGCTTAGGGAGAATAGAGTGCTTAGAAACTGCGACTTAAACCTAACAATTTACTTCCGGCCAATGAATCATAGGCGGTGTTTACGGTGGGAAAGTAACACAAGTTTTTCATCGTGCGTAAGTAAGTATAACCGTTGGATCTAGATATTTTTTAGATATACCATAGACATACATACACTGGAATAATTTTTATTCTTTTTCATTTTTTATTTAATTTTTTTCATCTTTTTCTTATTTGCCTTCTTCTCTGTTCTCTTCTGTCATCTTCTTAACCTGTCTTCTTCATGTACTGTCACCATCGACCATCGTCTGCCATTGCGAGAGAGGATTTTCCGACAATGTCCTTTCCTTTATTAATCTCCTATTTTCTTCAGCTCTCCTTCTCTCCAACCACTGTGTGCATATCCGAAATGAGATCTAAAGCGGGAAAAAAGCCTCAAACATAGATCCAAAGCGGTAGAGATTCAAAGCGAAAATCAATCGCACCAAAAACACACTATCGTTGGCACTGTCACGCACAGTAGGCACAAGATGTTCGCTGCAGGGGTAGTGAAAACGATTCTAAGAGGAGGATGGAGGAGAAACGGTTCAGCTAAACTTGATTTAATACAATTCTGAGAGGAGGATAGAGGAGAAGCGATTTAACTTGATCTCCATATAAGAACTCATTAAATCCCTTTGTCAACTTATTTTCTCAAATTCTTCCTGCCAAATACAAGATAACAACTCATTGAAGATAATTAGTGCAGCTGAATTTATTTTTAAGGGAATAAATTAGTTTTTGAGATAACATCTTTGATGGAAGATGATGGGTTTGCAACGTTGACTGAGAGTGCCTCACATATAGTAAACAGGGAAAGGGAGATAGAAACTGCAAAGGGGAAAGAATGACGACAGGAAGAGGTATTTTTTTTTAATATAATCCAGTGCTGCTTTTCCTACAGTAATCTCACTCATATCTCGAAAAATGTCTATATCCAACGATCACAATTACTTATGCATGGTGGGAAACTTGCGTTACTTTCCCACCGTAGACACAACCTGAATCATATCGCTTCACTTGCAAAGTATGTTAGATTCTTATGTAGTAGTATCTTCTAACAAGAAAAATGTGCACAAAAAGAGATATGGAGATGTTAAGTTTGAGGAAAATGATGCATGGATATTGATGTGTTATTAGACATTTATAGAGATAAAAAAAAGAAAGAAATATAGATATTAAGAAATAAATAAAGATAAACAAAGAATGTAATTAAATGTATATATTATACATATATGTTCCAAGTATTGTTATTATAAGCTTAAAGAAATATTCTTTCTAAGAAAAATGTGTGCAGAAAAATATGGAGATGTTAAGTTTATAGAAATATTCTTCCTTCTACTTCTTGTTTATTAATAATTATGGAATATCATAATGATTTAAGGTTTAAATACATTTTTAGTCTTTGCAATTTAGTGTTTTTTTTTTTTACTTTTCGTCCTTGTAATTTTTTGTTTGTTTTAGTTTTTGTCAATTATATTTGTTTTGTTTTTCGTCTTTATAGCGGTTTAGATAACGTTTTTTTTCACTATTCAAAGTGTTATCTAAAGTACTTTAAGGACGAAAAATAAAACAAACATAATTTATAAGGACTAAAATAAAAAAAATTGTAAGGACGAAAAATAAAAAAATACTAAATTGCAAGGACTAAAAAGATATTTAAGCCATGATTTAATTTACTTTCATTTTGGTTTCTCGAAATGTCTTGAATTCATGTTCTCTTAAGAAATTTATCGAATTTAATCCTTAAATGCTCCATCAAGCTCAACTTTAATTTAGTCAAAATTTAAAATAATTCCTATATACCAGATTTCACACAAAAGATACGCATTAGAAGTGCAAAAACTAATGTGGCAGAAGATAGTAGGAGGCTTAAGAAAAATCCAACTCTCAAATCCTAAAAGTATTTATGTTAATTGAACAAATAAGTTCGTTAATACCCAAAACACCATCTTAATACATATGAAAGGAAAGGAGATACTCATTCTACTCAGAAGCATTACAACCAGTTCTTGTTTTGTCCATTTTAACCAGAAGTGAGTCAAAGTTATGGAGGAGATAAAGTTTGAGATCATCTTTTTATTTTTTTCTAGAAAACTAGGTCTCTATTTAGCCAAGAAAATAAACAAAGAGATGACAAAGAGGATTAGGGATGCCAAACTAGAGATCAGTTGGAGAAAAATAAGGTAAAAAGAAGAAAACAGAAGAAAAGACCCTTAATCTGAAATAACACTTCCTGTACATGACAAGAAGAAAAAAACTAAACCCAAAAGGTTAAACCTATCAACTTTTATTCCAACCAAAGCAGAGAGTCTCCTCTGCCTGTTCCCATGCATCCTCTGTTTCTCTCATTAGTACAAATGGAAACTTGAAGAATCTCCCACTTGAGAAGTGCTGGTTGACCTTGTGTACTTCTTTGATGAACTTGGAGATGATGACAAGTCACCAGACCTTCTCCTCAGCATCTGTCTCATCCCTTCAGCCACTCTAACTGCAGGGTTTGATTTGAACTTGCGGCAGAATGACATGTGAGCCTTCAAGGCTTCATCCATAGCTGATGCCTTTTTCCCTCCATGGCTCACTTCATCTCTCACTGCTTCTGAGCACAACCCACATAACCATTTTCCATCAAACTTGGACTTCACTTCGCTGATGTATTCTTGCGTGCAATCCTCCTTCAAGCCACAACACTCGCACTTCACTGACTCAATCTCCATCTCTTTATACCTCTTCAAGATTCTTGTTGTCTTTTCTTTTCTTTCTTTCTTTCTTTTTTGAATCTTTTCTCCTTAAAACATGCAAAAGGGTGGTGAGTGACCAAGAAGGGCAAAGTATTTGGCTTTGCTTTGGTTGGATTCGACCACAATGATTGAGGTGGTCTTGTTTATTTACTTGTGTGTGGCATGCTGTGTTTACTACTCGCTTGGGATGGATGGTTTTGTTGCTTCAAGGACTAGGAAGTAGTAGGACGTGCTTGTTGTTGTTGAATGAGGGGTTTTATGGTGTGTGAGGTGAGAGGGAGAGAGAGAGTTAAGATTGGGAAATGCCATAATTTCCTCCATGTTCTAAGGGACATGGGCAGTGGAAAATGTGACAAGGCTGGTCGGAGGGACCTTTGCTCTGGCCCTTTCTAGCATTTAATACTTTATTTCTAGTCCCCATAAATCAAACTACCCCAAACGTAAAATAAGTGGGCCAAGCTGGTGGGTATCATTAACAGTTAATAGTATGTCAATATTATTATCTTGAGAAAATTACAACAACATCCCCTGAGATTTGCTATAATTACACATGCACCCTCTTCGTTTAAGACCATATCTTTGGCACCCCTTACTGTAACGTCGTTAAGTGACGGAATGTTTTTAAAAATGAATTTCATTAGTTTATTTTTTATTTTTTGTTAAACCCGAAAGTGCCCCTGACTTGAGTGATCCGAAACACTGTGTAATCCCCTCTTCGCATATTATTGAGTTGGGGTTCCTCCTGTGTGTAGAAACAGTGCTATGGGTTTGTCTCTGAAGGTTTGCGCAAATCTGGGATAGGGTTTCCTAGATTGCTCACGTGTTTGTTACTGAAGGAGGTCGTGGTAGTGTTCGTCGCTGAAGAAGGAAGTGCTATTGTTCATCGTTGAAGAAGGTCGTTTTGGGTTTGGCGCTACGAAAGTTTTACACATGTACCCCCTGAGCTTTTCAAACTATTACACATGTACCCCCTGAACTTTTCAAACTATTACACATGTACCCCCTGTCTTTTACACATATTACATGAACTCCCCCTATGTTTAAAATAAATTACACACGATATTGTCTCCCATCTCAGTTGCTGGAATGTTCACAATGCAGCACCATTGTTTCTCAGAAAACATGAACAAAACACAGAACAAATTTAACAAGCTTAATCAAACCTATATAACTCAAAACTACCTCCAACAGATGGGATTTTGCACTTGCCCAATAAAACACAACACCACCTTCATCGAACTCAACAACGACGGTATCTCAGTGCAAACGCATAAACGTCCAACAATGGGTGCCTTAACGAAGGAGATGGAGGTAATTTGGGAATTTAAATTTTCATTTAACACACGTGCCAACCACGTGCTCTCAGAAATAAACGGGGTTAACACTGTTAACGAAGTAGGGGGTGCAAGTGTAACGGGATCACAAAAGTTAGGGGGTTTTGTGTAGGGTCAAAAAAAGAAGGGGGTGCATGTGTAATTACTTGAAATCTCAAGGGGTGTTGCTGTAATTTGCTCTATTATCTTTTGTTGCAAATTTTACTAATTCTTTTAGTCCTTCTTTGTAATTTTTTATTGATTGATTGATTATTGATTGTCTCGTAGCCTGAGTAGTTTCATTGCCACATATTCGTTTTCACAATTTTATACAATTGCATACATAATTTCTTCTTAATAGTAATAATTTTACAAGAAACATCTTAAACATTAATAATGTGGTTACAAGGAAGAACCTAACTAAAAGTGATTACTTATGTTTTCTAATAAAGATTAATTATTAATAAAACCGATGAATACTTTACACTTATAACATAATACTTTACACACACTCATTATCATCCTACATTATTGTCATTTTGGCACAAAGTTGAACATGGTAACTTTTTTTTATAAGCAACATGGTAACTTATATACTATGTTAAAAGAATTTTGAATTTTTGAGATATAATAAATCTTATCTTTTTATAAAAAGTTTATACTTTTGTCTCTTTAAAAATACTTGTTAGCTATAGCATATGTTATTGTGAAAATTTTAATATAAAGAAAACCAAATTAGGAAAGAAAGCATACATGTGAAATGTTTGCTCATGTTTTCAAGTCAATCTTCTTTTGACTTGGCTAAACCTTCCTTCTTAATTTCTTTTGTTCCACCCGTTGTTACACAAGAAATGAGGAAACGAAAACTCAGAGAAAACTCAAAGCACATGGCAAGGTAAGCCAGATTTGCCGATGCGTTTAATTAGCTCAGTCCACAAATGCTAGTGTAAAATGTCAAGATTTCCCCTCATAATGGCCATGTGGTTCATGCGCAGTAGCCTTTGCTCAGCAAGCTTCAGTCACCATCATAACTAAGAAAAAAAAAAATTAAACTTGATCAAATCGGTGTGAATTTTTGCAATGTTTCTGCGATGTCCTTATCTCAATTTGATTACATTGCTCAAGTAGATTACCATAAATTCATGGTCAGTGTGAAAGAAGAGTGTTCTATACAATTTTCTTTAACGAGCTATAAGAAAGAATAATGTGCCACCCAATTGATTTAGATGACAAAGTAATATTTATCTAAGATCAAATGTCACCCACCACCACCAAACACATAAATTAACTGGTATAAGATTATTCTAATTTAACCAGTTTTGAGTTCTAATCTCAAGTGTGCAATTGCATAAAATATTCAAAAGAAAAATTTTGTCATCCATCTAATTATCTCTGACTTGAACATAATTGTTTCTTAGAAAAAATACATATGATTTGTAGCCAAAAAAATGTCACGGACCGACATACGTGAGAGATGTTTATTTATTGTTACTTCTACTTAATTAAATTTATAAAATTTATTTAAATTATTAGTTTGATTAATGAAAAAATATTTTTGATAAATATTACTAGAATAGAAATTATAATTTTCATATAAATATTACTTTAAAAGAAATGGTAATAAAAATATGAATGGCAATAAATACTTTCAATTTACTTGAGAAAAGGTAATTTTAACGGAAATTCAAGACATAAAGAAGAGAACTAACATTAATATGAATACTCAAGATATCTATTTTCTTAAAAGTTGTCGACTGATTGACCACCTCACCTTATTGTTGTTTTTTTTAGAAAAAATATCACACCATAAAGTGTTGCAATAAAATATAAGGATGAAAAGAAATGCATATAAAAGTAAGTTACAAAACTATACTTTCTTTTGAATCATAATTCACTTTAAAATAACTTGACAGAAGAATGTGACAAACAACAAATTGACGACTTGACTACACATTGCCAGATTTTTCCAAGGTGTTGAAAGTTGCAATAATACTACTCTCTGGCTTGATCCATCCCTAAAAAACCATTTCGTTTTCCTCTTTCACAACGACAAAGTATCTTCGTAGGGTGTTTCTAGTCAAAAACGTATATGCAATGCTGCTTTTCCCCCCAACAAAGTGCGCAAGGCAATTAATTACACACCATTCTTGGCCAATATGTTCGCAAAGCAAGCATGCAAAAAATTTTAATTAGCAACTGCACTGCACAATTTTGCACCTCTTCAATTATCTACAAGGACTTATCACTCACGGGACACAATTCCACCCCACTAAACAATTTTGCATCTGTTCAATTTATTATGAACTCATCTACCAAAAAAAATATTTTATTTTGAACTCGCTTTTATTGGTCTCCATTAATCTGACGCCAGAGTGACCATATCCTAGCATCAGTGAAAAGGAAGTATCAATTGTTATATAATATTATATTTTCCCCACAATTTTAATCTTTGTTTGTGATCGATGTTGCTTTCAACTACATTTTTTTGGCTAATAATTTTGACGCAATTTCACAAGAAAAAATAGATAGGGTTAACTAAGTTTTTAATCTCTAAACTTTTTCAAAATTCGATTTTTAATCCCTAAACTTTAGTTTGACTTGTCAAGGTCCCAAAACTTTTTAAAAAATTCAGTTTTTAGTTCCTTAACAAAATTTTGACCGATTAAAGTTCATAAACTTTTTAAAAATTCGATTTTTAGTTCTTAAACTTTTTAAAAATTCAGTTTTTAGTCCCTGAATTAATGAGATTTCAAGGACCAAAAATTGAATTTTTAAAAAGTTTATGGACTAAAAATCGAATATTTAAAAAGTTTAGGGACCTTGACCGGTCAAACTAAAATTTAAGGACTAAAAATTGAATTTTAAAACAGTTTAGAGACTTTGACCAGTCAAACTAAATTTAGGAATTAAAAATCGAATTTTAAAAAAGTTTAGGGACTAAAAACTTAGTTAATCTAAATAGATATGAACTTCTCACAATCCTTACAAGTGGAAGATCACAATTGGTCTGTAATTGCTCATGAGCTCAAAACCCTGAATTAATTTTGCTGGAAAAGAAAAGCAAGACAAAGTCAGAGTAGGTGTATTTATATATAATACATATATATTGGAGGAGGATGTGCATTAAGAAACATGTAACGTGCATGTTCTGTTGAAAGTTTGAACCCCCTTCCCCAACGACCCGTTTGTATTTTCACATATGTTACTTGCTCTTAATTTCTAAATCTTTAGAAGATTTCTTGGACCATAGATTTCTTAACTGGGTTCAACCAATCTATAAGGGTAGCTTTCATCTGATCACATTGACATTGAAACGAAACTGATAGTGAATGCAAGGGGGGTCGATGGGTCCACTACTTCTCTTGGGACTAGTGATCTGATATTGAAGGCCTGGCCAGATCATTATTAAGCCACGGAAAAATAAAGTTAGTTAGGTTCATAACATGAGAACAATCATAATTGAGCGGGCTAACTTGGCAACAATAATTGCATAAATTAGGTAATAATTCTAGGACCACTGTTGTTAGCGACCAAAGCCTAAAATGGAATTCCATTCATTTATGATTTATCCATCAAAATAGTGATTACTTGGTACAACCATTAATCGCTGCAAGTAAAAATTACAACATACAGTGGCATCGGAATAATACATTACCGATGATAATATGGTCAGGAATGTTTGAAAAAGCATCTGTTTAAAAATAACAGCTCCTTAAATAAATATTATATTTGTAGGAATTAGTCTTTGACTCGTTACAGGAAATATCCTGATTCATAAAAAAAAATTCAGAATAGTAAACATTTAGAAAATTATAAAATAAATGTCTGTGCAAGACTCTTTTTTTTTTTTTTTAATAATAATATCACTGAGGCTTAAACCTAGAATTTTATACGTTTTATTTACACCACCCACTACTAGACTAATCCTAGTGGGTATGTCTCCATGTGAGATATAATCCACATTTATTTCATTGTCATCCTTACATGATATTACCAAATTTGAATTTACTATGAATTTATCAGAAATTTGCAACCAATGTAATATAAAACCTTCTTAAGTTTTTACATTGTAGCTTACAGCTTTTTATTATAGTCTTAGTGAAAGTAGGTAGTCAATAACATAATATGAAAGCCTTTGATATTCTAACTATGGTTAATCACAGTGGAAGTGTACTATGACTCTATGAGCATATATTGACTAATTTTACCCACAATGTTAGATATAAAATCATTGATAAGCCTTGACTTAACAGTTTGAGTTTTTAGGTTAGCTGGTAATTGACAAAAGACAAATCCTAGACATCTTGTTACAACAAAATCTGTATCCAGATGTGCTCTGTTTGAAGCTGAAAAGAGACACATGATAGAAGCACCATGCATGAGAATAAAATAAAGTGTGTTTGCTTATACCAGGCTTGTGATAGGAGAGTTTGGTTTTCTTTTCAGGACCATCAGGTCAAGAAGAAGTTAGCATTGTCCTTCCAAGGGATAAAAACTGTAAGTTCCTTATTACTCATAGGTCCACATACAAGCCAAAAAGGCTGTAAAGCTACTGTGCCATTTTTCATTTATCCAAAACATGGGTAGCTTGTCTGTTAGGTGTATTGCAATTACAATGGCAACAAATATGGTATGTCGGAATCATGTTTATGAGTCACGAGCTAGACCAGATTATCACATTCACTGCTATCAGAAAATTTATGACATGAACATGCATGGAGATAGCATTTCTTCTTTTATTTATGCAAGTTGATTGATATATATGGTAATGCGGTTGGGGGGTACGTCGTCTCCATTTTCTTGCATTTGCATGGCAAACTATATTCAAAGCTTATCAACGGATTAAGGTTAATTAGAGTGTAATACTTACTTTTGAATATTATTGTTATTTAAATTTAATTTCGATTCTAATTAACAATATGAAAAAAATCATGCTATCAATAATTTATATGATGCTTCCTATTTTGACAAATTTCAGAACGTTTCACCGACAAACTAAAAGCTGTAATTACTACTATAATGTTCTGTTTGTCATTCTATATAAGAGACTACAAATATCTTTTAGGGGAAGTAATTCCATTTGAGTGGAGTAAGATTTCTATGGGTGACAGGTTTTGTTTGAGTATTCAATATAATTGCATATTTTGAAATCTTTAAAATTATTGATTAAGTTAGAATAATTTTATATCAATTGATCAACACACTAGATAATATATTGCTTTTCATTTACCAATAGTATAAATACATTACATTAATAGTTGATTAGATTTAGATTTATTGTTATATTATTTAAACATTTATCATTCACCAACATTATGTTGATTTAAGTGAAACTGAATTTAAATTCTTTAAATGAATTATGATATTTGAATATTGTAAATGAAAAAAAATATAATTGAAAAAAATTTACTAGAAATTATCGGTCAATGAAATTAGAAAATACTCTACACTTATAACATTGGTAAAAAAAAAAAGAAACACTTGTTATCCATTCAAGTTCAACTCCTTCATTTGTCGTTTCATTTTAACTTTCTGCGGCTACGCTTGAGCCGCATTTATCCACCAAATAGCATTATTCCTTTCGAAAATCCATGCAGATTTTTTTATTACGCTTTTTGTTTGTTTGCGCTGCTGTCAAGTTTGTTGTCCTGTATAATAAATATTACAACAATATGTGAATCTAATCCTTCGTGCAAAATGGAAAAGTGAAAACAAAAAGAATCTAACCCGTCAACTCTCTTAAAGGACATTATGTTGGGCTAGTACTCATACTTTAATATGAACCAAATGTATGTTTTTTTCTTTCTTTAACAGGTATTTAACGGTTGTGCTACTAGCTCTCGCACAAGAGATGCTGGTTAGGTAAAAAGCTTGTTTCATGACAACTTCACAATTTAAAGCTTTAGCATTACAGGTAAAATTTGTTTGAAGTCACAATTCATCTTTACGCAACTAACTAATGTGCTTCCATAAAGTTTAGAAGAAAAAGAAGTCATCCCCTTGCAAAGATTAAAATCCCTAATGACAAAATTTATGTCTCAATAGTGATTGATATTTTAATTTTCTCTTTGTCAACAGGTGCAAATTTGATCAAAGTGAAATTGAAAATCCTCGTTACTAATTTATTTGTAATCACATGGCATAACCTCGTTTCATCTTAAACAGAATTTATATTTCCCAATATATATATGGATTATTTATATTAGTTTTCAGACCTTTTTGCATATTTTTTTTCCCTAGATATCCGTTCAGACTTGGATGAGTCAATGATTTCTCACATGCAGACCTTGCTTGGAGGTATGTTTAAGTATTAGTTGGGAGGTAGCCCCTGTTCACAAATTTAATGGGGTTCACATGGCAACCCACATGGCACTTACCTTCCTAATGTGGATTCTTTCTTCTCTTTTCCATCCAACCACTCCTCAATTGTATTTCCGCTATCAATCATTTAGCACTTGGTAACCTACTTTTTAATCTTAACAACTGAACATTATCTTGAGACACACTATTAGAAGGCCATGAGCTTTCATACAGATAGGTCATAACCACAAAAGTCCAAATCAATCATCATTGATGCTTTAATTTAATCTTTGTCCATCATCATTAGCAGTGTTATTGTCTCTAAAAAATTACAAAGGCAGCAACCACCACCAATTATCGAACTGCAATGGTGCATGTATGTAAGAAAAATATTTTGTCTTTCAATTCTCAAACAACACTTTGAAAACGAAGTTCATTCTTTTTTGGTTAGATTAAAAATTTGGTCCCATAGTTAATACTATTTTTCATTTTAGTCTTTACATGAAAATTTTACATTTATCAAAAGTATAACATATTAGATTTGGTTCTTATATTTTTGTTTCGACCTCAAGTCTGTTGTTATCCCCTAGCCAAGGCTAAGGGGATAGAGGGTCTGGGTCATTGTGCCAATGTTCTAACCTCAAATTTGTTGTATTGTTAAGTTCATCACGTTCGAAGTATTGTCTGTTTTAACTGTCATGGACCTTCATATTTTGTTCTTGAAAGATGTTTCAATGGATTAAGGAAGAAGGATAATTTATAAATTACTCTTAACCTCAATTCTAAGCACTATGAGAGCATGTTTGACTTTTAGTTTGCCCACCTCAAAAGTATGTTTAAAGGGCTAAACTCAGTTTGTCCACATGTTTGGCTATCCACAAAATTAAATTTTGTACCTCAATTTGTGTCCAACTTAAGTTTAGCTCAAAAGCAAGTGATAGCATGCTTTTGCATTCTTCATTTTCCGTTGAGACCATCTACAGGAATTAATTTCCAAATTTACCCATTGGCCATTGCCACGCAACATTGGCAGCCATACTTTAATCATTGCAGGAAGTGGTAGAGTATGACACTCGGCTATATTATTTTTTATTACCATGCGGTAGAAACTCGTGGATGGGTATACAGAAATAATATTTAAATATTAATTTGTGTCACATTTCATTCTCATTTTTACCATCACATTTTGTTTTCCTTTTTTATCTACTATAATTAATATGTATTGCACCCATTTTCTTATATTAGTAAAAATCATATTATATGAAGAGACACACCTTTTTTTTTTTTACAGAATATGAAGAGAAACACTTAAAAATATATTAGATATACAGAAAATGAAAAAAGGATTTATTAATGAAAATATTTAATATTATTTTATTAATGAGACAATACATGGGATGAATATTAATGAAAATATTCAAGATTTTGGTGCTTGATACTACTTTCAGTGCGTTATATTATATATTAATGAAAATATTTAATATTATTTTAACATTTTTTAGTAATTTATTGATTATTTTTAACAATATATTACTAGTTTGTTTTTAATATTACATTATGAATTTCATACCCTTTTTAGTAATTACACATTTAAAAGTAATTTTGATTAGTATTATTCAAACAAGTTTAATTTTATCAAACGTACTTTTAAGAAAAAAATATCCAAACATAAATCATGTTGTGTAAATTTATTTTTTAGCAAACTTAAGTTTCTAACATACTTTTAATTCAAACTTAAGTTCATAAACTTTAATTCAAATATGTACTGAGACTTTTTAGTATATGGTGTTCTAGAAAATTTTCATATTATTTTTCATTTTAGCCCTTACATAAAACATTACATTTTAGTTTTTATACGAAAAAGTATTTATAAATTGATTGGTCTCTACCGTTTGCCAAAAGTTATAAAGTTGTTAAAGTTTTTCTTATAGAAATCAAAACAAAAAAAATACGTCATTGCATAAACTAAAATGTAGAATTTTTTGCGAAGAGACAAAAATGAAAAACGATTTGAAGTATAGGGATCATATTTAATATTTTCATAACTTCGACAAACAATAAGAACTAATTCATAAATGTTTTTTCATGTAAGTACTAAAATATCAAATGCAGAGATCAAATTTTTAATTTAATCTTCTTTTCTTTTAACTGTTTCGTAATTTGAAGATCCATAAGTTTGATGCTTTCACAGAATTTTGTATGGCCCAAACCTGATCCCTGACATTAACCAAAACCCTTAAAAAAACTGTCTGTTATCATCTTTTCACTGACAAATAGATTTATTGAACCAATAGCTTCGTCGAATTCAGAACATAACCCAGATATCTTTTAGAGACATTATTGGGTTCTGTAAGTATGTATCTCAATAATATTTTATTGTGTGGGGCATCTTATATATAGACAATAAATAAATCAAACAAACAATGACCAGGATCTTGTATTGATGATGAAACCGTGGTCTGAACATTTTCCTTTTCTTAATTTCTAATGGGGCATCCATCTTTATACCTACGAGGACTTTATTGTGCCAATCGTGAGCTTTTGTTATTATATCAACATTGATTATTTGAACTCTCAAAACAGGTAGATTTCAACTTGAGTCCTCTTATCTCAAAGCTTTTTGGGTGTTGTTAGCCACTCTGTCCTAAAGAAGTAGTATATGCGAAGAATCTCAACTAGCAATACCAAATCATTTTGCATCCAAAATCTTTTACAAGTGAAGCAAGAAATAGAAAAAGAAAAAGTTGTAACTAACATCAGAAAGAAAAATAAATAAATAAAACTGCCTGAAACAAACTACTTATGTAATTTTATTATATGGTTGAGAAAAAGAAGTGCATAAATATATAAATGCAAGCAAGGTTCTTATTGAATCATTTCATTATTTATTAACATATTTGGTAGAAAGATAAAACAATAAGATGTATAAAAAAAGATATTCTTCTTTGTTGATACTTGATAGTGGTATTATTTCTTCTGATTCGATGGTGTAGAATGATTTGGACCATTGCACTATGTCAGCAGAAAATGTCATATCGCAACTTGGCAAGCCCCAGTTGGGATTTATATGGCCTCTAAGGTTTCTTCAGCTGGCATTTCGCATCAATAGGATACTGATTGTGCAGAGAAATTAATTAAATTTATTCAATTATGAATGGTACTATGATCCTTTTGATATGACAGGAAAATAACATGCAACACACATTTGAATGATTAACTGAGAAAAATAAAAATAAGTACTAGCTAGTAGATCACTGATTTTGAAGTTTGAACCAATAGGCTAAGGCACCCCGTTGTATCAATCACACAGTCAAGTTCCTTATTTAGCAAAGCAGCATGCATGGTAAATATTTTAACTGTGAAAATCATGAAATTCAGTTTTTCATAGGATCTGAACACATTGAGTGTATGTTTTGCAAACGTTACCCTCTAACTGACAGACTATTTCTTCTATGTGTAATTATGGCAGAATTTGGAGCAGTTATTACTGCTCTGGACCAACTAACTATGGAATAAATTTCAGAGTCTGTGCTAACAGTCTCGTCTATAGAAATGAGGTTCATTCTACAGTTTTTAATAAGCTCTGCCTGTGAAGAGGTCTGCTTTGTTTGGACAGTCTCTAGAATAATGTCCTTGTCCTAAACATTCTTTGCAAAAAATTTTATAACAAATAGAGCAATGAGCTCTTAATGATTTATGAAGGTAACGTTTGCAAAACATACACTCAATGTGTTCAGCTATCCCTAATTTTTCTGACATGCTTGTCTTTGTTTAATGTAGGCTTTTTTGAGGTAGAAGTTTGAACCAATAGGCTAAGGCACCCCGTTGTATCAATCACACAGTCAAGTTCCTTATTTAGCAAAGCAGCATGCATGGTAAATATTTAGGTAAGATATAGGGTAAATAAACAATGTCCTGTGTTTCATTTTTGTATGATGAACAATAATGATTATCTATGTCAAAGGCTTCAAGCAAGAAGGGTTATATGAGCCAAGCAAGCATGAACATTAGTCCCATTCCCGGGGAACCCTGTCCTCATATTACTGATTCATGTTTTTGAGAACTCAATTCATTGGTTAGTCGCATATACGTGTGTGAGTGTGTGTGGCTTGGACCAGACCATATGGCTCCAAAGGTTTGATGTAAGACCCCACTTGTCAACTTAATTGATATTAAGTGTATGACTAAGAAACAGTAGATGGTGACAAAGCATAGTGTGACCCACCATGTGCACACTGACTGTAACATCCACCACCTGCCACATGTGAAGCCGCCATATCCGAAGCTGCATTGGGTTAATATCCCTTTCTTTCCTAGTGGATTGAGATTGTCTTATTAATGTTTAAGATATTTCTCAAAGCTTTGTTAATCTTTTACTATGTTATTGTTTTCATGACGAATGACGAAATTCGGTGCCATGTTGTTTTCTATGCGAAAAGACATAAATGCCGCACCAGGATCACATCTAAGACTTCAATCATTATACATTGCATTTGAATAGAATGATAGAGTTGGATGAAGTGTAATCAATGGACCAAAGGGGTCTAACAAAGTTGATTGAATAGGATGCATAAGTTATTATAAACTCTTTAGTACTTGTCTTTGATTTCTACGAATAAAAAAATAGAATGAAAGTAGGAAATTTGAGATGGAAATAGTTTTCTTTACTTGTGAGTTTAAACAAATTTGTAGAAAGAAAATACAAGGTGAATTATATTTAGACACTTTTTAAATAATTTTTTCAATAAGTATTTATAAGAGAAAAAAATTAAAAGATAAAATAAATTGAACTTCTTTTGTAAATTGAAATTAACTTATATACTTAATTTTTATAAAAATACTCTAAGTTAATTTCTTCAAAAATTAAAATACATAAGTTAATTTTAACTTATTAAAAAAACTTAATATATATATTTATAGAAAAGTTTATCTACACATGCCTTCTTCTTCTCCATTCCCTCTCAAACTTCCTTTTTGCTCTTTTCCAAATGAGAGGGCAAGAAATATCATTTATTTTAACAATATGTCATTCACTATTTCACTACATAACTCTTCTTTTGCATTCCTTCGCTCTCTACCTTATCTCATCCTATTATTTCCAGAACTTTCAAACACATCTATAAAAAACATTATTTATTTTAACAGTATGTCATTCAATATTTCACTACATAACTCTTCCATCCATTCCTTCGCTCTCTATTTTATCTCATCCTATTCCTTCCAGAGCTTCCAAACATATCATTATAATTTGCTTGGATAAGGGATGACAGGGAACACAAGGTGGAAAATGGGAAGAAAACAATTCGACTTGTTATTAGAGAGTTTGGGATTTGGATATTTATGGAGGGAACGAGAATGTGAGGGGGAAACCATTCAACATTCAATGAATTTGGATTTTTTTTCATTTTACTTCTAAATACCCGGTACAGCCATTGTCAAATATAAAATGATAAAGATTTTGTATCCTTAACATCACGATAATGACATGTATACCTTCTTTTCCATATTAAATAACCTTTATTTTTGGTAGATCAATATTAAATAACCTTAATTAAATGTCTTACAGAATTTTAAAAAAAAATTACATGTTATCATTTCATTAAAAACTTGATAATAAAAATACAAAAAAACTTGATCTAAAGTTTGTCTTAAAATACAGTACATTTTCAATCCCTCCTTTTTCTACTCAGACTTGAAGCATAAATAAAACATTAACTCATTCCCTTATTTTGAAATTTAACCTTTCCTTGGGGGGAAAAAAAACTGCAAAAATAAAACTCCCGAATATAATCTCTGACACCATTACTAGACAATTACAGGCCAATAATTTTATATTTAGAATATATAAAATGGCATGAATCCTCCATTTTACCATAGATGAGATGTTGAGCATAAGCACTCGGGATAATTACTTAACCTTATGAAGTACATGGACCTAGTGAATCTTCCCTCCACTAGAAGATAAGAAGAAAGAAACAAGAAAAACAAGTTGCCTGTTGTCTGATTTAGGAAATTGCCAATGACAATAGCTTATAGACACGTCAGAGGCCTAAAGCTCAGTTCCCATTGTCGAATGACGATTATTGGCTAATAAATACAAAGCCCGAGTTCTTACAAAGAAGTAAAGGGGTACATGATTAAACAAAAAGGAGAAAGTACACTACAAAAGAACCCCGTGAATGATAGTTCTGAGTTCTGACGAGACTGATACTTTGTCGTTGATGGTTAGCACTGTCTTGAGTCACTCCAGAGCATATTGTGTAGAAGGTTCTTTCTCCACAAAATCAGTCAGTTTTAGTTTTAAGTGAACTTCGATGTCATGGTAAAACAACATTTTAAAACAAGGCCTAGGTAGCAACTTTAGCATCGTACTATATATATACAAAAAATTCCTGCATGTGTAAGTGATGTCTGTTAAATTTGCAAGCAATGAGAGCAAAACTTGGGTATAGCTTGACAAAGACAAAGACAGACAAATCCACGAAAAGCCAGGGGCAAAGGACCAGAATCAATTACACTTCATCTCAATATCAGAATTGTCCTCCTCATTCACATCAGGATCGTTCCCAGGGAGAAGGCCAAGAAGAGGCAGAGGTAATAATGAGCTAAGATTGCAAAGGATTATCAAAGCTGCCAAGTTATCAAATCTGTCCTTGGTAATTCCAAATAGTTGAGTCAAGCCAGCCCCTAACAATCCCCCAACAACACTCCCTCCATTAGATACAGACATGAGAGTTGCGAAAAGAGTTGCCTCCATTCCTTCAGGACATAATCTTGCTGCTAGCACAAGAACTGGCATGAAAGAAGCCTGAAATAAACTAGTAATCAGATGCAAGACAAATTTTGCTCAAACAAATAATAGACTAATAGTTGAGTGGTGTAGAATCAAAACACAAGAAAGTTATCCAAATGGTGCATGTTTATACTGCTTATTTCATGGTATGCATTGGCATTAATTATGTCGTAAGTCATAAAAGGGATCAAATTTAATTTATCATTATAAAAACTAACACAAAATTTATTCCTCCTTTAAATTTACCTTTCCATAAGGAAGGTGTGAATCCTCAAAAACAAGTTGAAGAATTCCTTTATTGATCACAAAAAGGAAGAAGAAACAATTACATTTTAGCATTTAGAGCCTTCAAAATCCATAGAAACCATGTATACCTACAAACAAGCAGTCTATACAGAAAGGTACACTATTATGAGTGGCTTGTAAACTTTACAACTTAGAATGTTTATTATAAATACCCATTAGTTAGTTAGTTGGTCATGTTGGTGGGTTAGGTTAGATAGTCAAAGAAATACAAGGGGTTACGTTAGAAAGAAAGGGAATTGACCTACAACTGTATTGATAGATACCCATTAGTTAGTTATGTTGGTAATTAGTTAGGTTAGATAGTCCCCATTAAGGGTGGGCTTTTGTTAGCAGTCCAGTAGCTGCCTATAATAGGAAGAGGAGTTGAGAAGAAGAGGGAATCATCTGGTGAAATAGGATTAGAACTGGGGAGCGGCCTATGGAACCCCTATTCAGGCTTCAACCAGTTGGAACTCCTGTGCAGCTTTGTTTGCAGCTGCCATTGCTATTCCCCTTGAGGACAAGGTGAATTATTAGGAGGGGAGTATTGATAGATACTTATAGATACCCATTAAGTAGTTATGTTAATAAATAGCTAGTTATGTTAGGTTAGTTAGTCAAAGAAATACATGGGTTTGTGTTAGAAAGAAGGGGAATGGGCCTACAACTGATTATGGGCCTACAACTGATTAGGCCCAATAAGGGGGTTTATAGTAGCAAACTAGTAGCTGCCTATAGATAGGAATAACTGTAAACAGTTTAGGGGACTTTCATGATTGAGAAAGCAGTGCAAGGAGTGGATCCAGACCTATCGAAATATCTGGAATCATGTATTGCTTCCTAGGGGCTACTCCCTAGTTTCAGTCAGTAAAAAACCAATTCTTTCTCACTGTTATGATACCAGTTCTATCAACTGGTATCAGAGCTCCAATCTTGGAGTTGTGGGGTTGTGAAAATGATTCCAAAATTGGTGGAAGAATGATTCCAAGATTTGATGGGACGGGTAATGCCTTTTGGTGGTTGATCAATTTAGATCGGTATTTTGATGGGACTTGGAGTGCGTGAGGAGGAGAAGCTATCTTGGGTTTGGATGACATTGAAAGAAGACGTTCTCAATTGGTGGTTTTCTTTCTTGGAAGAAGAGCAACCAAAATGTCACATTTTTCACCTTTGAGAAGATTGTGCTTAAGCGCTTTCAACCAAAGCTTTGAGCTTGTCTTCAAGATTCAGAGAAGGAAGAAAACATAAGTGAAGATGAAGTTCCAAGGATTAAGAGCCAAGAAAAGAATCATGTTGGCAAAGAAGAATCAAAACTGGTGAATGGACCAAGAAAAGAATCAAGAACAGCAACAAAAGAATCAGAGGGAGAAAAAGAGGTTGGAAAGTGAGGAAATTGTTGGTGAACAACCACCATTGCAAGAACCACTAGAATCATATTCATTCATGGAAAGGAGTGTAGTGAAGAATTGGAATCTTGGAGAAAGAAATGGTTTCTTTTCAGAATTAATGAGTCTGGCCCAATCCAATAAAATGGTAAAAAGGAAAGAAAACAGGAAGCCACAGCAACTGAATTGTTCCCATGTCCTCGTGGACAAGAATAACCAAAATAAGGTGGATGACCTTGATAACCTTCTTCAGCTGCAACAGGTAACACTCTGTTTCATGGTCAAGAATGCCTTAGAAAACAGAGCGTTGGAAAAGAATAGAGGCACTCACATATTTGTGTTTGACCCAAGTGGATTGAAAGTTAATTTTGGGATGTAATGGTCTGGTTGGCTTGGTCACCATGCTTCTTCAATCAGTTGAAACACCAGTAGGACTTTATTTCAGCAGTCACAAGCTGTTCAGCTTGGGGACAATGGGAAACTTTAAGGGGGGAGTAGCGATAGATACCCATTAGCTAGGTAGGTAGGTAGGTAGGTTAGTCAAAGAAATACAAGAAAGAAGGGAAATGGGCCTACAACTGATTATAGACCCATTAAGGGTGGGTTTATGTCAGTACTCAGTAGACCAATCGCTGCTTATAGATAGGAATAACTAAAAAGTAAAAACAGTTTAGGGGATTTTTCTGATTGAGAAAGCAGTGTAAGGATTGGATCCAGACCTCTTATAATATTTGGAATCTTGTATTGCTTCCTAGGGGCTCCTCCCTATTTTCATTCAATAAAAGACCCATTCTTTCTCACGGTTATGATACCAGTTCTATTAGATATCCATTAGTTAGTTATGTTTGTAATTAGTTAGGTTAGAAAGTCAAAGAAATACAAGGGTTTTTTTTTTTTTTTATTCTGTAAAACTGTGGAGGGAAACTTCACAGTCCTGGGGGATTGAGCGACATAGGGTTCTCTCCCTACTCAAGGGGATGTTTTTCACAAGGAATCGAGTCAGAGACCTCCTTGTGGAGTATCCCTGTACACACTCTCATCACTTGCGAACCTAGCATGCTTCCACTAGGCCAAACCCCTTTGGGTAAATACAAGGGGTTATGTTAAAAAGAAAGGGAATGGGCCTGCAACTGTTTAGGCCCATTAAGGGTGGGTTTATGTTAGCAGACCAGTAACTGCCTATAAATAGTAAGAGGGGTAGAGAAGAGAGTCATATGGTGAAATAGAATTAGGACTCGGAAGAGGCCAGGATCTCTCAAATATCCAGGGAATTTTTTGTAGAGATACACTCAATCAATAAAGAAATTATGTTTTTCTTCCATTTCTCATCCAGTTCCTATCAGTTCAATTGAAGTGTTAAATGCAAACATAAAATATAAGTGTACAGTAAATCCCTCAAAAGCTACTTCTACAAGATTACTAGCAGCTGGTGCTTTTTGAAAGGCCCTTTTAACTGCTTTTAGAAGTTACTTGTGCTTTTTTTATTTTAAACAAATAATAACTTGACATCTAATATTAGCAAATAATAGCAGCTTCAAAAAGTACCAACAATATTAAACTTAAATTTACCCTGAAAACTTAACATTATAATGAGAAAATATTAGACTTTAACTGCAGTGGCAGAAAACATAAATGGACTTTAAGCTTGAATAGAGAAAGATGAATGGAATACAACAAACCTCATTTTTTTAGTAAACACAATAAACCTAATAAATAACAACTACAGCAGAGATGGTATGTTTTCCAGAGCCAGTAATATATAACTGATTATTAAAAGAGGACAATGATAACCTGACTCAAAACAGTGAGAATTAATGAATCACCAATTGCAAACCACTCATCACTAATGCCAAACTTCCGGTTTAGTCCAGTAACGAGGAAAACCTGACAAAAGAGGTTAAAAAATACAGAAAGATATTTAGAACAATCATCTCAAATTAAAATATAAAAACTTAACTGAAATATACAATTAACCTGAGTCATCCCAAGAGTTGAACCTAAAAGGGTAGTTGCAAGAAATATTTTCCGTAAAGGCACATTCTTCAGAAATCCATTATAAAGACCAACACCAAGCAGAGATGCAATCGAGGTAACAAGCTTGACACGTCCCAAAAATTCAGGGGTAAAACCAAGAGAATTTGTGCTGAAATGGATAAGATTTAAGAGATTATTTAAAATTGAAGCAAATGCTGTGAGGTGATAAGAGAATACCAAAGAGGACATGAAACTCATTACAGATAAAAAATAATGATCATATTCACAGAATGTACATACGTAAAGTAGAACATAGCAGAGTCAGACTGCGGAGTTGCTTGCCACAAGAAAATAAACAAAGTGGGAAGTAAAACACTACGCTGTCGCACAGAACCCCACAGCTGAATAATGCTCTGTTTTGAACTTTCCAAAAACTCTGGCCCGGCAAAAAGAAGATTTTGCCCTCTTGCTGTACCAAACATAGGTTGTTCTTTTACAAGAACAGCAACTACAGATGTTATCAATGGAAGCAATGATGTGACACCAAAAACAAACCTGGAACGGTATAGACTTATTAGAATTTATATGAACATGAAAAAGAAAAAAAAATACTGCTATCAGAAATCAGAAGTATCTTGGTTCACAAACTTCTTTCAGTACCTTACTCCATATGCATCCAGCAAAGATCCACTGAAGTAGGAGCTCACAATTCCACCAAAGGCCGAAGAACCCCAACATAAAGACTGAAGAGATCCTGAGGTGCTTTGTGACTCACCACGTGCCCTCTCGACAACCATTGAATCTACAACCTAAAACACAGCTCAGTGATTCACGGGATGGAGATCGGGTAACTGAATTTTGAAAATAGGAATTTTTAATGTATTACATGGCATAAACTGATAGCATAAACATTGATATTATAAGAAAACCATCAAGCAAAAAGGTATATTTTACCAATCATTTCCATTCATAGAACAGCCAGTAACTTCTAATTAAAAGGAACATATATATATATACACTCCCTTCGTCCCTTTTTATAAGACCCTTTCAACTAATTCACGTCTTTTAAGAAAAATAGTTAATTTAGTTAAAGACATTAAATTTGTCAATAATTTGTACTGTTCTTCCAAAATTACCCTTAATTTTTTGAAAGTAATAATCTCTCTTTCCACTTAATTGCTTGTCACCTAATTAACGAGAAAGAGTTTATCTCATTAATTTCTAGCATTTATTATTTTTTGGCTAAAAAATTTGTTAATTAATTAAGGGTACTTTAGGGGAAAAAATTAATGCAATAGAGAATTAGAAAAGGGTTTTATAAAAACGGATAAACAATTTTCTAAACAGGGTCTTATAAAAAGGGACAGAAGGAGTATATATATATCATTCATTTGCCATAAGATATGTACTGGTGCATGAAGGATAAGTACAAAAAATAAAGCAGATAGGAAGTACAGACTCTAATTAAAGAATAATGCTAAGCCATACATAACCTTGCATCTACATAATTTTTACCATTTGATTACAAATTATCCTACCTCATTTTCTGTTCACCCACACTCTAATTCAGTAACCTCACATGCATGAGGTGGTCTGCTTGGTGTTGAGTGCAGTTGTGCACCAAGCATCATTTATAATTAAATTATTCCAGAGAAAAAGTATATGTGAATTAATAAGTAGGAGACACTCACAACATCTGAGAAGGCAACAGAGAGAGATCCAAGAAGTATGCAAAAACCAGCACTATATTTGTTGTCAACAAAAGTAGCCATCAAACTCCACGAGAGTGCACCGAGCAGCCCTGATAAAACTAGGTATGACCTTCTTCGATAACCAAAGAGGGGGACAGAATCACTGCATGCCATATTAATAACTTCAATAACGAAAATGGTCCACAGGATTGATAAAATTGAGAAAATAAAGAACCACCCACTTCATGAAGAGGAAAAAGTGATGTGGTTTTAGACTCACCTAATAAACCCATACAGAGGTTTGACAAGCCATGGCAATGCAGAAAAACCAGAAATCACAGCTGCCTAGTCAATAAATTATGAATTTAACATGTCAATCCTTCAAATATTAGAGTATAATTAATTCAATCCAAAAAGAAAAAGTATCAAAATTTCAAGGAAATGCTATCACTCTTGGTTTCCACATTTGATCCAAGCAAAAGCTCACACTTAACCGTTTACACTTCAGGTTAGGTAAATGAGCACTAGTTATAATGAAATTAATTAAAAGATGTGCATGAACTTCATATTAAACCATGAGTTAAGAAGACACACCTCAGCAGGGTCCAAATGCAAATCATCTTTTAAGTAAAAGTTCACAGCCAGTCTTGCAAGTCCTAAAACACCTTGAACAAAATACACCATCGCAACAGCAACACTAT
The DNA here is from genome assembly GCA_026413185.1 of Pueraria montana var. lobata. Taxonomy (NCBI): domain Eukaryota; kingdom Viridiplantae; phylum Streptophyta; class Magnoliopsida; order Fabales; family Fabaceae; genus Pueraria; species Pueraria montana. The sequence continues at coordinate 87,414,920 of CM048647.1, read as the reverse complement.
CAGGGGATAAATCTACCCCAAACAATTTGATGCTGCTCATTCGATATTTCTGCTTTCTAGGAGCAATCCTACCAGAGGACGAAGCCTCTAGATCTGTCTCCGTTGTTAAAGCATCATCTTTTCCAGCTCCTGCCACAAAAATCAAAATCCAACAATGCTGCGACTTTATCGTATTTGGATAAACATTTATGAATTTCAAAAATTACAAAAAAAAAATAATAATAGTAATTCAAGCTCAATCTAAATATTATATCACTTAGCATAATCAATTGCATGAAAGACTGCATTTATCAACAACATAGAAACTTTACATAGCAAAAAGAGAATTAAATGTTGCATGTCCCGTGGATGAGGAATTTCAATTTTGGTGCTCACCGATACGAGAACCTAAGAAAGGGTCACCATCATCGCTGCTGAGTCGGAGAGAGGACCCCGACCTCGGAACGGTGCCGGAGATTTCCATTTCCGGCGGATTCCGACGCGTTCTCCGGCTGAATCGCGGTGAGTGGGTGACAATTGGCGTGCGGCGTGTGAGGGAAGGATAAAAATTGGAAAAATTGGAGGGTAAATATGGTATTAAAGACAAAATATATACACAATTCATTTATTTATTATATGGTGCTAATATTTATTGCCGTTATTAAATTAACGAGCTAAGCAATTCAAATTTCATTCATGTTATATTATTGTTCAGTGTTCACTGGTCCTAGAGGCTATAGTTGTGTGAGTAGTGTGACTTGTGACTTGTGAGGTGTGAATGAATAAGGTACGGATGGGTGGTGGTGAATCGAGGTGGAGTTTGGATAGGGCTTTCTGCAGCGCAGTTCAAAGCCCTTTTGTGTGTTTTGGGCCTGCAGAATTGGCCTATTGAGAAGTATTTGCAAACCAGCTTAAATGACAGGATTTATTTTTAGGCTATTCATAAATATACCTCCTCTTACTATAAATATACCTCCCTTTCACATTTTCTTCCCAAAATTACCCCTTTTAAGTTTTCCACAGTATAGAAACTAGAAGTAATCTTACCCCCTTCCCCGAAAGATTTAGAAATTTAAGAAAACAGAAAACAAAATGAAAATAAAATAACAGTTTTATAATTAAAAACTGAAAACAAAAAATGAAAATAAAAAATAAAATTGTAAGTAAATGTCCCCTAAATTTTCCCCTAAATACAACTTGTGAGCTAAGCTAATATTTCAAGGAAACAAGTAGATACCTCTTTATGCAACTTGAATCGGTATAGCAGACAAACATATATCAAGACAAATAGGAACAAACTCCTCTGAATAATGCTTGCGAACTTTCCTAAGATCTCACTTTCACGAGTATCTAATTCTAGCATTTGACCAACTTGAAGAAACGCTTTTGTTTACTAATCTGCAGAAATAAGGAGAAACAGTAAAATAAGCCACAAATCAATTTCTAACATTGTGGCATGTTGAGCATGGTGTAAGTGTAACACTTCCAGAAGGAACATGACACAATACTCAATTTTGGTGAGCATTTATGTGTTGAATTAATTTAAAAAATTAAAAAATTAATTAAAACAAAAAAAAAATTATTAATATTATTCTCTGTTATCCAAGTTTGATTTCTACGAATAAAAAAAATATTAATATTACCATTTGAAAAAATCGTTCCACTCTCTTGCCTTCTTCTTACGAGGAGAAGAAAACATCGTTATTCTATCTCTGTTTTTAGTGGAAGTGTGGAACGCTTCAATTATTCTCATTTGTCTTTACTTTTCATTTCCTCTCTTCATTCTGTACAAGACAAAAAAAAATGAAATCTATCGATTTTCTGTTTGATCAATAATATTAAACTGATAAAAAAAATAATATTAACCTGCATCGGAATAAAATATACAAAGAAGGTGTTTGAGGAGAAAGGAAGAGAAAAAAAAAATGGTAAATGATATAAAGATAGAAAAAAAAAATACAAGTATACGGATACTTTTTGTTTTTTGTATAACTATAAGAAAAATCTCATGAGTTGGTATATCAACTTTTT